>CM030862.1:2152600-2267600 GCA_018105865.1 Metaphire vulgaris
ACGGAGGCCATGAACATGATAGAGCTTGATGAATCACATTGCGGGAAAAATCTCAGAGAATCTATTTTGTCTATTTTGTAGCAGTTTGTGGTGAAACTGATCTCAGTGAAGATGCTAAAAGCTTTGATCTACAAACTAATCACATTTCTCATGTCTGTTGGAGAACTTTTATGAGTTATTATTGAATTTTTTCCCCCATGCATGTGTATTTTGGTCCACGTTGTGTACACACGCACACACGCATACATACATACAATGAACTTTGTGATTGATGCAGGTGATCTATTACCGGCCGATGGCATCATCATCCAAAGCAATGATTTGAAGGTTGATGAAAGTTCTCTAACTGGAGAGTCTGACCATGTGAAAAAGGGAGACACATCTGACCCAATGCTCTTGTCAGGTAGATTTTAAAACTATTGAATTCTATGGTTTTCGTAGCTTTTATCGTGTGTTGACTTTCCCGTTCACCTGTTTTGCATCTGCTTAGAAACTGAATAAGTTTAGAATCTGATTTAATTTCATGTCACGGTTTATATCCTAATATGTTATGCAACGGATTCAGATCGGAGCTTGGATGATCCTTGTATCTAGAACTGATTGCTCGTCCTAAATTGTCGTGTCTGGCTTTTGTATCCAAAACTGTAATGCGTACATGCACGCGACCATTTGTAATAGTTCACTGTTTGGGTACATCGTCCACAGTGTGGTGCTCTGTGTCCATATAGTACAATTTGGTCTTTACAGTCTGGTTGCTGTATTTTCATGCTGTATTCATGGTTTGCTCACTCTGTGTTAATCAGGACAGTTTCCTCAATGCTGTAATAAATAAGATTAGATAGCATGATTGAAGTGGTTTATTATGTGGCTTGTGTGATGACCACTATAGTATAATTTCTTTTAGCATTTATTGAGCTCCATTTTCATTTTCCTAGATTACTTTTGAATTCATTTGTTGTTTCAACTGTTGGTGTCCTCTTGTCCTAACTATATGTTTCTTCTTTGCTCTAACCCTCTTCTTGAAACACTTGTAATAATGACCTAGATAATGACACCTATAGCGTGTTAAAGGAATAAATAGTTAACATGGCACGTCTAGTCATTATATTTTTTATGTTTCTATTAAATCTCCTTCTCACTTTCCCTCTCTCTCCAATGTTCTCAATCTACAATATTGAAGTCTTGCTATCCACCTCGGTCTCTGTCTGTCTGTCTGTCTGTCTGTCTGTCTCTCTCTCTCTCTCTCTCTCTCTCTCTCTCTCTCTCCTCTCTGTCTCTCTCTCGCTCTCTTTCTCTCCAGTGTTCTGAATCTACAATATTGAAGTCTTGCCGTCCACCTCAGTCTCTGTCTGTCTGTCTGTCTCTCTTTCTCTTTCTCTCTCCAGTGTTCTCAATCTACAATATTGAAGTCTTTTTTCATGACTGAAACTATGGCATCCATACCACTGCAGTCTAATTTCTCTTAGCATTTATTGAGCACCATTTTCATTTTCCTAGATTACTTTTGAATTCATTTGTTGTTTCAACTGTTGGTGTCCTCTTGTCCTAACTATATTTTTCTTCTTTGCTCTAACCCTCTTCTTGAAACACTTGTAATAATGACCTAGATAATGACACCTATAGCGTGTTAAAGGAATAAATAGTTAACATGGCACATCTAGTCATTATATTTTTTATGTTTCTATTAAATCTCCTTCTCACTTTCCCTCTCTCTCCAATGTTCTCAATCTACAATATTGAAGTCTTGCTATCCACCTCGGTCTCTGTCTGTCTGTCTGTCTGTCTGTCTGTCTGTCTGTCTCTCTCTCTCTCTCTCTCTCTCTCCTCTCTGTCTCTCTCTCTCTCGCTCTCGCTCTCTTTCTCTCCAGTGTTCTGAATCTACAATATTGAAGTCTTGCCGTCCACCTCAGTCTCTGTCTGTCTGTCTGTCTCTCTTTCTCTTTCTCTCTCCAGTGTTCTCAATCTACAATATTGAAGTCTTTTTTCATGACTGAAACTATGGCATCCATACCACTGCAGTCTAATTTCTCTTAGCATTTATTGAGCACCATTTTCATTTTCCTAGATTACTTTTGAATTCATTTGTTGTTTCAACTGTTGGTGTCCTCTTGTCCTAACTATATTTTTCTTCTTTGCTCTAACCCTCTTCTTGAAACACTTGCAATAATGACCTAGATAATGACACCTATAGCGTGTTAAAGGAATAAATAGTTAACATGGCACATCTAGTCATTATATTTTTTATGTTTCTATTAAATCTCCTTCTCACTTTCCCTCTCTCTCCAATGTTCTCAATCTACAATATTGAAGTCTTGCTATCCACCTCGGTGTCTGTCTGTCTGTCTGTCTGTCTCTCTCTCTCTCTCTCTCTCTCTCTCGCTCGATCTTGCTCTCGCTCTCGCTCTCTTTCTCTCTCTCCAGTGTTCTGAATCTACAAATATTGAAGTCTTGCCATCCACCTCAGTCTCTGTCTGTCTGTCTGTCTCTCTCTCTCTCTTTCTCTCTCTCTTTCTCTCTCCAGTGTTCTCAATCTACAATATTGAAGTCTTTTTTCATGACTGAAACTATGGCATCCATTTCGTTAATCATCTCTGTTGCTCTACTTGTGCAAGTGCAACGAGTCTGACTGTTTTGCTAGGAATTCTTCTGATGTAATCAGGACCATTGGATCCGGCTCAGTACACCAGAAGTTGTTTATGTCTTCATAGATTTGTGCCTCTATATACTACTCTATGGTTTCCACAAAATGCTGTTTTTTTCTTTGCCTTAGGTACTCATGTAATGGAGGGCAGTGGTAAGATGGTTGTGGTCGCTGTTGGCATTAACTCCCAGGCGGGAATCATTTTCACGCTCCTTGGTGCCACACAGGAGGAAAAGGCAGTGAAGAAGGACAAAAAGAAGAAAGAAAAAACTCCAAGTAAGATCTTTTTTTCATATTTTTTGGTTTATTAAACTTGAAATTTTTTTACTTAAAATTTTTGGTTTATTAAAATTAAAATTTACTTGTTACTTGGAGACGGGAAGTTAGCAGAGTGGTAACAACGTTGGGCGGTGGGGCAGGAGGTCACGGGTTCGAGTCGCAGGAGCCCTAAAGGTCGACTCAGCCTTTTTCGTGGTGGTAAAATGAGGAGCAGTGGTAAAAAAATCTCAGCGATAAGTCAAACAGGTACGCCACACGATACACTAGCCCCGTATCCGTGGCATTGCACACCTGGCTGAGGGCTACAGCAACAGAGATCAGTGCCGCCCTGTGAGCCTATGAGGCTCGGGAAGGACTTTGACTTTTGACTTTGACTGTTACTTGGTATTATTTGAACCTATTGTTTTTTACATTACAATCAAGCTCAAAGGTTTAATGATGCATTCATCGGGCTGTTCAGATCTTATTATGTTATGGGCAATCGAAACTGACAGCAGTTGAATGAATGGCATACACAGTTGGTTGTCACAAATGTCAACGTTAGAAGGCCTGTGACTTTATATTGGTTACGACAGTAGTCAGTCTGTGATTATGCAATATTGATGGAGTTTCGTGTGTTTATGTAGCCTGTTATGTGGCTTTCATCTCGAACTGCTGATATAATAAGAAGTGAGATTTTTTTTCAAATACAGTTATGGCTGTCTAAGGCAGTGGTTCTCAGACCCTTATTGTCTCGTGAACCATGTTTGAAGATAAAAATTTCTCACGGACCACCTGAAAATTGAGAAAAATCATGACAAGCAAAAAAAGGTCATCACGTGTGATATTCGTCCCTTGCCAGTGCCCGGAAAAGAAAAAAAGGTCATCACCTTACTTAATTGTGATGCTTGCTCTAAAAAAATGTTGGGTTCGAGCATCCAAGGGGAGTTTTAACCCCTCAAAACCTACAGACTATGCCACTGACATGGAAAATATGTGCATAATTTTTATTAACGATTTTTCAGAATTTGCCGCGGACCACTAGACCCCCGTCTCGCCGACCACATTTGGTCCGCGGACCATGGGTTGAGAACCATTGGTCTAAGGTCATGTAGGAGGAACCCTATTGAAAGTGTTATGTAGTTAATCGTGTTGAGTGCTGAATGGCACATGTGAGACTATGTGATAATAAATTACTGTAGAGCTTCATTATAACGGACTTGGTTATAACGTATCCTCGGTTATAAAGCACCACAATGTGCCATCCCATATGATGCACTACCATATTGGATGGTATTGGATCTGACATACCGTGAATATAATGTACTAAATTTTACAGACTCACTAGGTACGTTATAGCGAAGTTCTACTGTTCACGGCGTCGAATCTATATCATTAACCGACTGTGACTGTAGTCTTGAGTCAAGGAAAAAATTAATTTGCAATAATCATCAGTCAGTGTTTATTCTAGCCACCTTGACATTGGAGGGGAGTTTGAAATGTTTGGGGGGAACAAGATTTGTCTCTCCACACTTTTGGGGGGAAATTTCTATCCCCCAAACCAACATATACACATTTGGAGGGGAATTTTAAAACTTTGGGGGAATTCCCCTCTCCCCCCAAAAAAGAGGCCTAGAATAAACACTGATCATCAGTTATTATTTTTTGGATGATATGTTGCCTCCTAGCAAATGACTCCTGTTTATTGTTACTTTTTTGAAGTAGACACTGATCAGAGTGCCGCGGGAGGCAAGAACATTTATAAAAACAAAGGGAATGTCGACATGGAGGAGATCATGCTTAACGAGGCCAAGTCTAATGAGGTACTGCTTTTGAGTTTATTCAGTGATAGGTGCTTTTAGTTTCTAGCTTTGTGCGTGGATTCAGCCTGTTGTATTAGCAGCAGCAGCAGCAGCTGGCAATATGTCGTGTTGGTCAGTAGATTTTTCGTTGCACTATGAAAATGCTGTTACTGTTACGGCTAGCAAATGTTAGTGGCGGTGGTTGGTTTTGAACCTGGTAATTTTCAGTTTGGATCATTAGGGGGACGTAGCCAGGGCCGGGCCGGGCCGGGCCCCCTTTTCTGGCTGGGATCAGTTGTGGGATTCGTGCAAAACCATTGGGAACTTTTTTTCGGCGTGGTCGGGTAGGATGACTGGAACAGGATCGATATGTGGCATGAGTGAATGTGCCAATAACTGCTTGACGGCCTTTTTTGGCTTGTAGGCTCTTTTTTACTCTAAGACAGGTAGCAGGATTTTTCAAGGGGGGGGGGTTATGATGGTTCCCATGATTCCCAACTTTGGAAAATTCTAACAAGCAACAAAAATGTTATCATTATTCCACTATGAATTGATTAACAGCAGCATGGAAAAACCATTCTGACAAGCAAAAAAGGTTGTCATCTCTTATTATGCTTCAATATTTGAAATTTATAGGAAATACATAGGTATATGAGCACGTATACTACATAGTGATCGCAATAAAAAATTTTTTTGTCACCAAGGGGTTTTAACTCCCAAAACTCCCTCTTTCCTACACTGCGAACAGCCAAGGGGGTTTTAATCCCCAAAGCCCTCTCCTTGGCTACGCCGCTGCTTGAAGATGCCAATGTGCCCCCTTCGTTCCGGAACCCTGGTTACACCACTGATAATTATGAGCACAAGTTCTCTGCTCAGGTAAAATCATTCATTTGGAGCCTTGGTTGATATATTCACTTTGTCTTCATCGCTCATGTCTGTTCACAGTAGTTTACATAGCAGCTGAGATCGGATTTAGACCTTGATCGTCTTCATTCAGCCTCTGGTTTCACTTTGCTACCTGAAGATATAAAATGTTGGGCCTGATAGCTGCTGTTGATGCACAATAATACGGTTGGCTGATACATTCTTTTTTTCTGTTTATGCAGCATACAGAGGGAGAGGAGGGCGGAGGAGAAACAGCTGCCTCTGAGGGGAAGGCCACAGCTGCAAAAGGACGTAAAGAGAAGTCTGTTCTGCAAGCGAAACTCACGAAGCTGGCTATTAAAATTGGATATGTTGGTCAGTAGATTTCATTGCATTAACAAAACGCTGAACATTACTGTTTATGGATTAGCACATTGTGACGTGACAGTGGTGCACGGTGGAGCGGTGGTTAGTGCACCGATCTGCCAATCTTGAGGTCCATGGTTCAAATCCTGACTGCGGCAGAAACTTTTCGGTTGTTTCAATCAATCAATTAATCGATCAATCAATCAAAATTCTATGGTGCCACTGTCATAATGCCCAGGGCATCAGCCGATGGCACACCAAATCCAAATTGAAATAGAGCCAGGTCAACCCGGGAAGATCAGTCAGAAAAGGTGGGGAGCAATCTAAGGGGATAAGCCAAGTCAAACAGGTATGTTTTATGACCAGATCTGAAAGATGATAAGTTGTTAGTTATACAGAGGGATATTGGTAATGAATTCCAAAGCTTAGGCCACACACTGAGAAACATCTAGTGCCAATGACTGTGCGGGAATGAGGAACAACAAATGAAAGTCCTGCCGAATTCCTAGTGGAGTGATTAGTAGGTTGAGGGATAAGTTTCTGCCCCAAGCGCCCACAGGTGACTTGGCTGTGAATGAGTACATCGGGTGTTAACTCAGGAAAAGCGGCGAGGGAAAGGCCGGCAATTCGCCCTCATTCAGCCGTTGCCATGTAAAACTGAAGATGCTAACACCGTTGTTCTCCTCCGGGCACTGGGCAATGGAGTATGACTTTTTTTACATTGTAATGTGTGTTTTGCATAGACACTTTGATTACGGTTGGCATGACTAGAAGCAGAGATTACATATACGCTGTGCCAGTTATGTAACGTTCTTTGATTTTTTTTTGATGTTCTGCATAAGATCCGTGTTGTAAAACAGTTTCAAAAGCAAACATTATTTAGATTTGTTTCTGTCATCAGTACTCATGCAGATCACAATACTTGTGAGCTGTGTGAGTTGCTAATATAAGGTTATTATTATTAATTATGGCTTTTTTGAGAGTTTATTAGTTGAGACTTTAAGTTTTAGTCTTGTATATGATGCTGGCGTGCATTTGTTTTATGCGGATTCTTTATTTTTGCAGGAACCGTGATAGCCATTTTGACGGTGATCATATTAGTTGTTCGTTTCTGCATACACATGTTTGTCTTCGAGAAAAAGCAGTGGAATAACAAATACATCCAGTTCTTTGTCCAGTTCTTTATAATTGGTGTGACTGTTCTTGTGGTGGCAGTGCCGGAAGGCCTTCCGTTGGCCGTGACTCTGGCGCTCGCCTACTCAGTTCGTGTGAGTACTCGTTGTATGTGGTGACTTAATTCTTTAACCTGTATTCATTATCATTGACTCTGATTGTAATGTTTGGCATTGGGTTGATTTTATGAGTCTCAATGAATATTCAGTAGGATGATGAAATATATTCAAAGTATCTATCACTGATTCTCATTGTAATGTTCAGCATTTGGTTGATTTTTATGAGTCTCAATGTATATTCAGTAGGATGAAATATATTCATAGTATCTATTAGATGGCCTAACAAGGCCTGAAACAGAATCAGCATCGTGTATATATATATATATATATATATATATATATATATACAATTATACATACATACATATATATCTCAGACAGTGGTATACTTATCGTTTATGTATTCTTTCTTTATATGTGCTTCTCTGTAAAAAGAAAATGACCAATAAAAGCTGAATTTTAGCATGTAAATTTAGTTCCCCAAGTTACAAACAGTTTGCTTTCTGTCTTTAGCCTTGGTTGCATTCTGATTGACTTAAGATATGAATTAATGATCGAGTGCCAGACTTTCTAGTATTTGAATTGGATAAACTGCGAGTATTAATTGTGCAAATTAATTATGGTTGGAATTTTTACTCGTTATCTTCTTATTTTCTTGCAGCAATGAACTGCAGAACTGTTCCTACTGGACCACTTAAAATGCAGTTATTATTATTATTATTATTATTATTATTATTATTATTATTATTGGATTTTAGTGGTAACAATGTTGGATGAGAGAGCAGAAGGTTGTCGGTTTGATTCCCACAGGAGCCCTAAGGTTGACTCGGCCTTACTTGCTAGAGGGCTGCAGTAAAGTGAGGAGCTGTGGTAAAGTGCTGCGATGAGTCAAACACGTACGCTACACGATGCATTAGCCCCTGTATCCGTGGTATTGCTTGCCTGGATGAGGGCCACAGAAATGGAGATCAGCGCCGCCCTGTGAGCCCATGACGCCCAGGAAGGACTTTCTTCAAACGCTAACTGTCTTTAGCAGATTTACAATGCACAAACGGTGCTTTATGGAATTGGATTTGCTGTTGTAGAAAATGATGCATGACAATAATCTTGTACGTCACTTGGATGCCTGCGAGACAATGGGGAATGCCACTGCTATCTGCTCAGATAAAACAGGCACCCTTACGACCAATCGAATGACAGTTGTCCAGAGTTACATTGGAAGTACGCTCGTTGAACATCAGTATTTCAATGACAGTTTTATTTATTATCAGCCTTAAAATTTTACTGATTGCAAGTTTTAATAGTTAGTTTAATTGTGCCTGTTTTTAAAAGGATTGCTTTCCTAATGATCTGTAAGGGGTTATACTAACTGTAGAATGCATGTAATGATATCCTTGATTTGTCTGTTAGTTTTCATTTATTTATTACTATTTTGTGCTATATTTCTTCAAAGGTGTATTGGCGCATATCTGTTAATATAATTGGAAAAATTAAAGTGTTGATTTGCAATTTCAGTGGTTCATAACAAAACAACTCCGAAATTTGAAGACATTCCTTCCAACATTCGGAATATCCTTGTGAGAGCAATCTCGATCAACAGCGGATACACTTCCAGAGTCTTGGTATTTGAATTTCTTATCTAAATTGTCTTAGCAGCTATACCGGGTACTTTTATGTAGGAGCGTGCTTTAGAAGGAAACGTTGCTGTCTGCAAAACATTTGCATCCTGTGTCATTTTCAGGATCTACATTTTATATAATTACTCAAAAATCTTCAAATTCTGTGAATTGTAGCTTTTGGTAGTTCTGGTAGTTTTGCCATTCAGCCCTGTTCTGTGGTCTTTCCTTGAGTGCCTTGTTTGTAGCTAGTGGTGCTGTAGTCAAACATCATCCAGTCAAATAACATCATTCTTAGTCATCAGTTTGCCCTTCGAGCCTCCTTCTAATATCATTGCCATCGAGTTTCTGGAATGTATTTGTATGGAAATGCGGTGTTTTAATTTGACTACGACTGCCTGTTTGTTCCTACACCATTGCCGTCATAAATTATATTTTAATTTCCAACTATATTGTCTAAGGTTGTTAACGGTTAACCGGTCCTAAGAGCAAGGACCGGTCTTTTTAACTTTGACCGGTTAACCGTAATTTCAATTTGAAAACATCAAAGCGCTTTGATGTAGTTGCGCAGGACGCTGGCATAGGCACCGGCGGCGTCAAAGCGCTTTGATGTTGGCACGACACCAGACTCCCGCTAATGAGCGGTTAACCGATCTTTTTTTAACGGTTAACCAGTCCTTCGAAACCAGAAAACCAGCGGTCTTAACAACCTTAATAGTCTTGTCATTGCATGATGAAATACACCGATGATTTTTTTGTAGCCTGCAGACAATCCAGGGGAATTGCCGAAGCAGGTGGGAAACAAGACGGAATGCGCTCTGCTCGGCTTCCTGATGGATCTCGGTCAAGATTACGAGACGTATCGTGCCGAGGTTCCCGAAGAGAAGATCCACAAAGTGTACACGTTCAACTCGGTGCGGAAGTCGATGAGCACCGTCATACATCGACCGGGAGGCGGCTTCCGACTATTCACGAAAGGCGCATCGGAAATTGTGCTTAAAAAGTGAGAATAGACGTATTAATCCGTCATACTAGGTCTGTGTACAACGGTGATTTTGCAAGCTTGTGGACTGTCGGATACTTCGAGTTGGAGGGGGAGGGCAGTCTGTATTTTATGAATGACCCCTGTGATTTGAGTCACAGACTGTGGGGAAGATTTGTTTGGATGGATTTGATTTTAGTATTCCTGAATCTCAATTTTTAAATAGTTGACATACAGTATGCTAGTATGCTTCTAAATAAGGTAGCACTTCATTAGTGTTATGTTTGAAAGGATCTTTTCTTCCAAAGATGATAAAACCTATTAACCATAATAGTATAAGTATAAAAAGTAAGTATAAAAATGCAAAGTTAAACTGAAAAAATTTAGTCATATTGATTACTTTAATTATGAAACATTTCATGCATTTTAGCTAATGGACAGAAGCAAATTATGAAATGTAGAGGTCTGAGTGGACAGGATTTACGATTTTTAATTGAAATATGACTTTATTCTTAGTTTCCTTTTCCATGTTGCTTCCATAATACTGCCTGCCATTTTGCTGTACTTTCTGATGTGTTGTGTTTGGTCATGGAGATGTTCTGTGAGTTATTCGAATGTAATAATTTGTGTTAGATGTAACTGGATTCTGGACCAGCATGGACAGCCACGCCAGTTTTCAGCGCACAACCAGGAGGAAATGGTCCACAATGTGATTGAGCCCATGGCCTGCGACGGCATGAGAACAATTTGCATTGCATACAAGGACTATGTCTATGGTTAGCTAGTCTTAGTTCATATTCAAATTCAGCCCTGTTTGATGTCACACTTCACAATATCACGTAATTTATTATCTGCAGTTGGTGTACCGTGTATGTGCATGGTCTGTTTGATTCCAGATGATGTTTGATGTTAAATGCTTTTAGAACTTTTAATTGAATTAAGCCATAAGCAGATTTGAATGATTGTAGCAAAAATAACTTGATCTGAGTGTAAAATGCATTATATTGAGGTGCCATTTTCTTAGAAAAATATTCTGATAGAATTTTTATTTATGAGAGAGAAAAGTGATGTAGACAGAATTTTGGAGGACTTGGGGGTGCAGAAAGTATTATTTGCCCAAATCGAACTTTTTGTAAGCTTAGGAGGCTAGCATATATGATTTCTATTGTAAGAATATTTTAGAATTCTCCTAGTCTGATTTAAGTTGAAAAAGGTTTTTTTGTTTCAATATTCTGCATTTATTTTGTCAATCGACATTTAATCGAAATGTGTGACTCTTTTTACATTTTCAGGCGATGCCACTTCAAGCGAAGAACTCATTCAGACCGAAGTCGACTGGGAAGATGAGGGCAATATTGTGATGAACCTAACGTGTGTCTGTATCGTTGGCATCGAGGATCCCGTCAGACCTGAGGTTAGGATACTTTTTTCAGGTGGATTTTAGCTTTAGGATACTTTTTTCAAGTGGATTTTAGTTATGAAGTGTATTTCCAGGTGAATAATGTCTTCTTCATTACAGCAGATATTCGGAGCAGTGCCAGTGAATTTATGCCAAGTCTTGGAGAACAGAATGTCTAAAAGATACATCTGTACTATCTGGTTCAGGTCAGGTATTCTTCCTCCAGCAGTGTCCAGCTTTCGACTTCCCCATGACATCTCTTCAAAGTTATCTGTCCTTTGCTATTTCTCCCAAGGTTATTCGGTGTCTTCCGTCAGTTTTTCCGCTGAGATTCAGTCCTGCCATGTTCAGATCCTCTTCTAATCCGTCCACCCATCGTCTTTTCAGTCTTCCTTTAGATCTTTTCCTCTCTGGTTTGAAATTGAAAATTCGTTTTGGGTTTCTTATTTCTTCCATTCTGAGTATGTGTCCGGTCCATTTCATTCTGATTACTTCAATGATATCTTGTTGTTTGACTTAAATACTGGGAGATAAATTTTTATTGGACATGCTACTATGAACCAGAGAACATGAAAAAGGATTGTAAAATGTATGACAAAGAGTTCAGATGATTTATTTGGTAGCATTCTGATCATTGATATAGGAACCATTGAAAACTAGTTCCACTGTCACTTAGTTTCTTTATTCCAGGTTCCTGACGCCATTCGAAAGTGTCAGAATGCGGGAATCACTGTACGAATGGTAACGGGCGACAACGTCAACACTGCAAGATCGATAGCCACCAAGTGTGGCATATTGAAACTAAACGATGACTTCCTGGTCATGGAAGGAAAGGAGTTTAACCAGCGTATTCGGAAGGATCCAGACTCTCCGGTAAGCAGCAGAAGCGTGGATATTTGAGAATGGTTTTTTTGGATAAGTCTGATATTGTGATTGATCTGTTCTGAACCAAAGTTTCTAGAATGAAACTGGTGTATCAATGGAAGTGTTATATAATGTAGCTATTTTCAAAGACCATTAGCAAGGTCTAAAAGCGTAAATTCGTGTAAGTTGTAATGATTGTTTAGTAAGTGGTCTATAAGTAAATCGACCTTCTGCAAATGTGTACATTTATCAGCTCATGATGTTGAGATGAGTGGAATATGAGACTTTTAATCAAGACTGAAGAGGTGCTATATAACAACTATTACATTACCGGTACATTGCTTATGGGCCTTTTACAAAGCCTATGTAAGTGCTTTAGCCAACTTTCTCGAAAATAGTTGTTAAGATCGTTAATTAATTGCATCTGCAGAATGTTGAATTAATTTTTAAAATCGATCCTTTCTCGTTTAGGTCGATCAAGTACTCTTCGACAAAGTCTGGCCTCGTTTGAGGGTGCTTGCCCGATCATCCCCGCAGGACAAATATACTCTGGTTAAGGGCATAATTGACAGTCGATTGAATCCGAGTCGTGAAGTGGTAGCTGTGACCGGAGACGGAACGAACGATGGCCCAGCGCTGAAAAAGGCAGACGTTGGATTTGCCATGGTAACAGCAGATGTTCATTTTTAACCCAGAATTGTAACAGATACTTGTTTTAGTATTTCTTTGGATGTTGACTATTGCCTGACTGATAATATACCTTCCCCATAGCTATTTTAAGAAAGGCTGAGCGCCTAAGAATAAGCAGCTACTGTTGTGCTGCTTTCCAAGGCGCTATAGAAATCCACGAGATTTTACTTTGCTTACTTTACATTATTTCTATAGTTAATTTAGCTTTGTATGACATAGATGGTAATATTTAATTAATTTCTTACATAACCTATGAAGAAAGCTGAGCAAACAGCCATTTTCTTTAATATACTTCTTCTTTGGAAGTTATTGTGATAAGCATTTCATTTTGATTTTACTATTTCAAGTTTCATGACTGTTATATGTTAGTTGCATATATGGTCATTATGCTCAGAATTATGGAAATGCAAAAGAATACATATTCATTTCTCGGCAGGTGACTCAAGATGTGTGATAAATCACGGACATTTTATTTTTATATTCCGAATCTAGCATCGTTCGCCCTAGTTTGGTTCAGATGTTGTTAGCACAATGTTTTCGTTTTAGGGTATCGCTGGTACCGATGTTGCCAAGGAGGCTTCCGACATCATCCTTACAGACGACAACTTTACAAGCATCGTAAAGGCTGTAATGTGGGGTCGTAATGTTTACGACAGCATTGCCAAGTTTCTGCAGTTTCAGTTGACGGTCAATGTAGTTGCTGTCATTGTTGCTTTTCTTGGCGCATGTTTTATCAATGTAAGGCTGACGTATTTTGTCTAGTTTTTAAACAAATAATTTACTGGTTTCTGTGTTAATTCTTTTATTACTTTGGATATAATGAGTCTTACCTGGCCAACCCCCTCATCTCTTCTATAGCTATTTCAAAGTTAGATTAAGCACCTAAGAATAGATAGCTACTATGGTACTGCCCAAAAAGTGCTATATAAATTCACAAGATTTTTACTCACTTTTAAACAGTTCTTAAAAATGGCACTTGACTTAATCGATATCTTATTATTTTATGATATTTTCTATCGAATGTCAGGGATATCATATCAAGGATATCGAATGTCGGGGAATGTCAGTTATTTATAACTTTGTAATGTGTTCACGTAGTTCGTTTGAACGAGTTACCACATTAATCAGTACGTTAATAATGATAATAATATCGTTAAAAGCATCTAAGGCATATGACCTTTAATACCCCTTTACAGGGAACCCCGAATATATCCGTCCATTTTACATCGAGTTACACGGTAAAGGGGTTAACCCCTTGGGCCCAGGAAATTGTATAGCCAATAGGTTATGAAACCGGAATACCGGTTTTACGGGTCCTTAGGGTTAAGATTTACCCGCTTCTTGTAAATGTCGTGCTGGTGTCTTGTAGGAGTCACCGTTGAAAGCTATTCAGATGCTCTGGGTTAACCTTATTATGGACACTTTGGCATCTCTGGCTCTGGCAACAGAGTTGCCGAACGAAGAAATGCTCAAAAGAAAACCTTACGGCCGTACCAAGCCTCTGATATCTCGGACGATGATGAAGAATATAATCGGCCACGGCGTCTACCAGCTGGCCGTCATCTTCACCATACTCTTTGCAGGTAAAGGGGTTGGATGGATGATTGCAGGGTGTTACATGCTGGGGCGGTAGGCTGACGGAGCGAGGTTCAAACCCCGTTAGTGCCCCTGAGTGACTTTCACACAGGCAGTAATGCCTCCCAAGACACTTTAAATTGCGCTATAGTTTTAGTTTAAAGTTGTTTCTTGTGAAATATTCAACATATTAGTTCTTTGATGTTCGTCTCTATGTTACTTATTGACTATTGTGGCACAGGTCTACTGTGTTATACTCCCTTAACTAGAACCTCTGATATGCCCTGCCATCGGTTAGCAATTGACGTTTTTTTGAAGTATTTGTTAATGGGGTTTTTTTCGAAGTATTTGTTAATGGGGTTTGACTGTATATTTTCTCTTGTGCCATTGTTTTGGCAACAGGACTCCATTCATGAGGAACAGTTTAGCTGCAAAAATTTGTTAACAAAATATAAAGTGTGTTGATTACAGAACAGTAATTTCTTGCTAGTGCATTTCAATTTCTATGCTTTCACTGATAAAGCCAATTTGTGATTCTATGAAGGTCAACTATAACTGGGTCATAAGCACACCCAGATAATTGTGTTTAATGGATGAAAAATTCCTTTTAGGCAGTTTAAAAAAACTATCTAAAGTAAAACGTGTATCAAACATATGCAGAATTGACACACACAGTTGACACTGTGTCAGGTCAGGTCTTCGTCCTCCAGCTGTGTCCAGCTATCGACTTCTCCATGACATCTCTCCAAAGTTCTCTGTCCTTTGCTATTTCTTCCAAAGTCATTCGGTGTCTTCCGTCAGTTTTTCCGTTGAGATTCAGTCCTGCCATGTGCAGATCCTCTTCCAATCCGTCCACCCATCGTCTTTTCGGTGTTCCTTTTAATAGATCTTCTCCCCTCTAGTTTGTAGTTGAAGATTCGTTTTGGGATTCTTATTTCACTGTGTGACCATATGAAAACCTACATGTGTCAGAATGTTTCACAGCGTGTGCTTATAAGCGCTATGATACAATAAGGATTTTTGTTAATCACGTGACTGATCCAATCGTCATTATAATTGACATTTTTCTGTGTTGCAGCTGGTTGTTTCAGAGTTATATCGAGCTGCTCGTTGTCAATGTTGTGTTTATAGGTCACATATGCTTTGACATTGACGACGGTCGCATGGACCCAACGTCACGCAGTGCCCCAACTCCATCGCAGCATTTCACCATCATTTTCAACACATTTGTTCTCATGACTCTCTTTAATGAGATCAATGCCCGGAAAATCCACGGGCAACGAAACGTCTTTGAGGGCCTTCTACGCAATCCAATCTTCATTGGTATCTGGGTCTTCACGTTCGTTGCTCAGGCAAGTTTCATCCGATATTTCATTAATAATAATAATAATAATAATAATAATAATAATAATAATAATAATAGTTATAATAATGATGATGAAGATAATAATAATAATTATAATAATAATAATAATAATGTGATTTCGAGTGGTTTAGGAGGCTAAAGTTCGTTGCTCAGGCAAGTTTCGCCCAATATTTCATTAATAATAATAATAATAATTATAATATTAATGTGATTTAGAGTGGTTTTGGAGGCTAACATTTGTTGCTCAGGCAAGTTTCATCCAATATTTCATTAATAATAATAATAATACTGATAATAATAATAATAATAATAATAATAATAATAATAATAATAATAATAATAATAATACTGATAATAATAATATAATGATAATAATAATTGTAGTAATGTGATTTTGAGTGGTTTAGGAGGCTAACGTTCATTGCTCAGGCAAGTTTCGTCCATTCAGAGCATCATTCTGACTCAGGGCCCATGCATCCTTCTCTGCAATAGTTCAGTGCAAGTATTCAAGTAGGCTAAGTGAGAAATTGGATTCAGGGTTGATTTGTGAAAGAAATTATAAGTGCTGCCCAATAATTACCATGAAATAAGTTACAAGTATTCAACTGTGTGTCTCACTTTATTATAGCACTATCATATTTTCTGCCACTACATAAAGGACTCTGCAAATGGTTACAGTGGTTTTACTTTATTTTAATAGTAAATCAAGTGCTCCCATTCAGTCTTTGTTGAATGCATTTTATTCTCGGTGGCAGCGTAAGATTGTTGATGTTATGCTGACTTTTGCTTTCAGATCATTATAATTCAGTGGGGAAGTCACTTTTTCTTCACAGCATCTCTGTCGTTGGACCAGTGGTTCTGGTGTTTCTTCTTTGGCTTTGGTGAATTGCTTTGGGGACAGGTTGGTCGTCTACACCCAATCATTTATATTTTTGTATCACTGCGTAAGATTGTATTTTATTGAGACGACTCGTATAGCACTGTAACATAGCGTAGCAAAAGCCCAAAGTCAACGGTGATGCTGACAACATTAATGAGCTGTTGAACCCCAGTTGACTTGTTATGTCATCTGATAGTCATCTGTAATAGGCAGTGCTTCAGAAATGGATAGACCAGGGTTTTCCAAACTCTTTGGAACTGCAACTCACTTCAGTGTGTGTCTTTGCAACATGCTGCGATCCTGCAAACTTATTGTCAACTAAAACTGGATAAAACACTGCTCATTTTAATATAAGCTGTGCATGGAAGATTGCAGGCATGTAAATTTCTTAAAGCCTAAGCCTACTTGCAACTTTCAAGGCTTGTGACATTGTGGTATCGGTTGGAAAATGATAATTTTAAATCTAATTTCGCGTTACCCCCGCGACCCATTAGACTGAGCCCTGCGGTCCACTACTGGGTCGCAACCCACAGTTTGGGAAACTCTGGGATAGAAGGTGAGTCTACTGAGTTCTAACTATTCCGGCGGTGGCTAGTTGTACGAAATTTACTCAGTTGAATTTGCGTCGCGTTGTACGGATGACGGCATTTGCGTGATTTATTCTGCAGCTTGTGACATGCATTCCAACTCACAGACTTCCGAAGAACATGGTCCTCGGGGCGGCCTCGCCGGAGGAGATCGAACGACTGGAAAAGGAAGTGGAGGAGGATGCTGGGACGGAGGAAGCTGGACGAGGACAGATCCTCTGGATACGAGGCCTCACAAGGCTTCAGCACCAGGTTTGTGCTTTAATGCTGTTACCTTGGTATGCGCATTTGTGTGTGTGCATGTGCGCGCACGTATGTGTGGGTGTGTGTGCTAATAGCTACTGTCTGTGTCACAACTATTTATTAAGGTATTCAAGTTGTTTTGAAGGGTTTTATTATGTATTGAGACGGAGTTTTGATTGAGTAGCTGTATGTGTTTTGGATGGATTTATACAGGGTGGCGCAAAAAACACCGGACTATATTAAATGCAAGCCTAAATGTGGCTAGTCCGATTTTTTGCACCGCCCTGTAGAAATGTGGAGAAAAGCAATGCGAACGCTGATGATAAACGGTTTCCAAATCACTATACGATTTTCTCTCTCTGGATATGTTGCCGATTTATGAAATGCCAGTGCATTTGAGATATGGATTTGGAAAAAGGTAAATAATCACCCGGACAGAACAAAAACTCAATGAAGGAATCGTGAAGACTGTTGAAGAATAATATGACAATACTATATAATACAATAAAAATAATACTATATAATACTACAATACTATATAATATGACAATACAATACAATACAATAATATGACAATACAATTTAATTCAAGATGAATTGAACTGTGTCGAACACTTTGATACAGAACAGAAATCCCCACTGCTTTGAACAGCGAATGAGGAGTAGTGACTGATGGAGAAGGAACCAAAGCAAGACCAAGAATATATATAATGCTGTTGGACTCGGGTCAGGTCAGGTCTTCGTCCTCCAGCTGTGTCCAGCTATTGACTTCTCCATGACAACTCTCCGAAGTTCTCTGTCTTTTGCTATTTCTTCCAAAGTCATTCGGTGTCTTCCGTCAGTTTTTCCATTGAGGTTCAGTCCTGCCATGTGCAGATCCTCTTCCAAACCGTCCACCCATCGTCTTTTCAGTCCTCCTTTAGATCTTCTCCCCTCTGGTTTGTAGTTGAAAATTCGTTTTTGGTTTCTTATTTCTTCCATTCTGAGTATGTGTCCAGTCCATTTCATTCTTCTCTTTCTGATGACTTCCATGATGCTCGATTGCTGTTGGACTGGACGATGGCAAAATAGAACAGACAAAAAGCAAAGGATGCAGAGTTGCAGGGGAACAGTGTCATCGAAGCTTGAACCTGTGCTAGGGAAGAACACTTGAAGGACACTTTAACCCTTTGACCACAGTAGCGGTCACATAGCCGACAGGTTACGAAGCCGAAATGTCGGCCTTGCGGAGCGAAAGGATTAAGCTAAACATTTTCTATATTCTTTGCAGTATTTGGTCATAGTTATATAATTGTAACTATTGCTCTGTATTACAGTCGGTATTGTACAGTATATGTGCAAAATGAAGCCAAGTTGACTGCTAGTTGTTGCTCTCTCTCTCTCTCTCTCTCTCTCTCTCTCTCTCTCTCTCTCTCTATATATATATATATATATATATATATAAGGTAAAGTTAATAGTTAATTTTAATAGTTTCTTGTTTTACTTCAATATTTCAATGATCTTTCTTCCATCAGGAAATGATTGAGCATTAGTTCCTTTTTTGAGAAAAAAATGTAGAAAATATGGTTTAAAATGCCTACCTTTTATACAAGGTGTTTTCTGGGTCAGATGTATTTTCTATATTTTCTTTTATTTGCTGCTCTTTGGGCTCTGCATTTTAATAGATTATAATTATATATGTATGTACAGGTACAGAGTGGTGTAAAAACCAGACTATATTAAATGCAAACCTAAATGTGACGTCCGGTTTTTTGTGCCACCCTGCACATACATAGAGTGTGTTTCTTGGAAGGTGCTGCATGGAGCTCTGATTAGTTGAGTGATAGTTACTGTGGCAGCAAAATTCAGTCATCGACCCTGTGTTCTTTTGCGATGATTTTGAGTCAAATAGCTGTCTGTGCATATTTCTTGATATACATAGTACATACAGCAGTGGATGTTGAAATTTGCAGTGATCTTTGTGATCATGCCATATCATGCAATTAGCTTCTATATGCACCTATTCAGAACTCTTCTTAGTTGGTTGGTAAAGGAAATCAGTTTGCCTAATTAAACCTAGCATGCTGTGTTTCAGTCTTTTTATTTTCAATTTTTTTATTTTAGCTTTTATTCTGTTTATTTTCACGATTTGTCTTTACTGTCTGTCGTCATCGTAGCGTAAGCGTAATTTTATTGAACTTGTCGTCAAAAATTCACTGCAAAACAAATTTTTAAATATTTTCTTGTATTAAAAAAACACTTATCTTCTGTTCCTTAGAGCAATGCCCCTGCTTTTTGTAGTTTATGTTGTAAAAATTTGAGAAAGCACTTTCATATTTATAAAAATTTTTCTATATTGATTGTCTCTATGCTTTGAATAATGAACTAATTTATAGCCTTTAATTATGGAATTCCGTACTTGGCTGCTTTTGCCTTTGTCCCACTTGGTCATTAATTCAGGCTGCTTGAATTATTATCCAGTTTTATTACTTTCCAAAATTGCAGTGGATGATGTAAATGATGCACTAAGTTTAGGCAAAAATTGTTAATCACTCACAATTTCCTAGTGCTTCCCCGTATAAGGAGTAGTGCTCTCTTTCTGTGTAAATTTTATGCATAGGTACACATGCATTTGTTTTCCGTACAGCACATCATTGTATGCTGTATTGTTTATTTATTTTTCTTCTGCTCTTGTCTATTTTGTCTTGATATTGAAGAAATAGAAATGAAATGCTAAGAGAATTTTTTTACTTTTATTCAGACTTCAGAGACTCAATTATCCTGCTTGCCCCCGCTTACTGATTATCGGTGACAGCTTCGTTCCTGATTGTCCAATTGGTTGTTCTCCCTCCGTCTAAGACAGTGACATTTGGGGAGAGATCTGTTACCCGGGGGAGTCCCATCTTTTGGAACTCGCTGCCCGACTTTGTGACCAACGCGACTCATCTTGAAATGTTCGCTACGAGACTAAAGACGCACTTGTTTAACATCTTGCTTAAGTGCAATGTGTAAAGCACTCTTGATCGTGGCCTGCTGTGACTATAGTGCTATATAAGTTGGCATATTAACTAACTAACTCTGTTGGTTCTTTTTATTTACATTCCAGTTTATGTAATTGAGCTGCCCCTCTTTTCTGAAAACTGAAACTACTGTTTTGAATTTCAAAATTGACACTCTGTTTTAATGATTGACTTGTCGCCACCTGCTTCTCGGGTACTTGCTGCTCGAGTACTTGCTGCTCGAGTACTTGCATTATATACTTATTGGAAAATCTTTTTAAGGAGTGTGTTTCCTTGGTATTGATCACACTTTTATGTCTTCAGAAATTTCTAAAAATGAAGCTTCCCTGTTGCTTCAACGTTCCTTTTATTTTGCATCGTGGTCTGTCTTTTTTTCCACTTTTTGGATATATTTACGGAATGGCTTTTTCCTTATTTTTCTCTCATTCAGTTAAAGTCGTCGTTGCAAAGGCGGCGTTTATTTAATTTGCTTTCAGTTATGTTTGTTTTTCTACGTTGCATGCAAAGTATTCGTTCGTTTTTCCTTGTTCCTAGATACGCGTCATCAATGCATTCCGTTTGGGTCTGGAAGCAGACAGCTTTGAGAAGCGAAGTCTATCGTCGATGCAAAGCCAGTATTCACTGAAGATGCTGTCCACGCTACGACGGCAGGGTGGCGCAAACTCTGATTCAGAAAACTCCCCGGGTGACGATAGCTGCAGGATGTGATGTCCGACGCTTTCCAATTTTGACTCACTTTTGGCTTGGGAACTTATGTTGTTGTTGTTGGATGTCTGACTGATCAGTTTACTGTGTACAGGAGGGAAACACAAGTTGGAAAGATTGAATGCTTCTTTATTAACAGACATTTTTTTCGTTTTCTTTATTCCGCGTGTTGGTTTTGGCTAGCCGAAAATGTCTTTATATAGGATTTTTTAGTTGACTTTACGATGATTTATTCTTCCCGTGGATATTCAAATACTCGAAATATTTAAATTCGGTGGTGACTTTTTGTGGGATTTCATCACAGGATTATTTTCCCACCTGGGTTTTTGATTTGAATTTTGGCGTTGACCTTGGCATTTGGTAAATATGGTTTTGACTTAAGTGGCTTAAAGTCTAAACTGAGAATTTACCTACAGAAGATGAATGAGCTTGTTTTCTGAGGCCGTGTCTTGAACTTGTGAAGACGTTATTAGCTGACCACTCAAAAACTTTATGTGAGGATGAAAGTCTTGTTAATTCATTATGTGCTCTGTTGTTTAGAGCAGTGCTTCCCAAATAGAAAAATAATAATGGTGCCATATTAATTGTTAATTATAAGTTGAATTATGTCTCTTCAATGAAGTTAAGCATGAAAGAGTGATACAGATTGCAAAGAAAATATGTACTTATGAAGAACGGTAGTCAATATTATACTGTATACTATACTAGAGTATAAGATATAGTACTAGTAGACCTATACAAATGCATCATTTAAAAATGAAATGTATGCATTTCGGCTGCAGTGTGCCGTTGACTGTATGTTTTTTGGATAGTGTGCCGTGGCTGGAAAAAGTTTGGGAAGCACTGGTTTAGAGCAATGGTACAATGCTTCCCAAGCTCCTAGGCTTAGTGGACGGGTTGAAAGTTTTCCTTAGTCTTCCTATAATACGACGCTAAATGTAATGAAATATATGAATGCTTAGCCAATTCTATATAGTTCTTTTGATTCTATGCGTGTGGAAATATTACAAATGTTAGCAAAATGGCATTCACAAGAGAAAATATTTCTAAACATCTGTTTTACTTTTTTCTCAATTTCCTCTACTTGTGCTGCAAACTGCAGCTTTGGGAAGCACTGGCTTAGAGTATTAACCCCTTAACCGGCCAGTTATTTGTAACTCAATGTAAAATGGACGAGTATACTCGTCATGGCCGGTTAAGGGGTTAATTTCCGTTGTCTGTCTGGGCAACTTGTCGAATACATCTACGCTTTGCAAGACTTGTTTGCAGAGGCTTTTGTTTAGATATATTATAGGGAAGACTGGTTTTAAAAATTCTGTGCAACTGTAACAGGTTGAATATTAAAACCTGTCCTAGTGTCTAGTGTTTGGGACAGGAATGAGGCTACAGTTTGCTTCATTTTGTTAAGATTAGTTAGCACCCCTTTCTCTGGATTCTTGACTTCCCAGTTTGAGGTTAAAAACCATCAAATACTCTGTCTGATATGTTGAGGAGTGGGATGCAGAATAAATGACTGCAAGGTACTAGCTATATCAAGTTAAATGTCAGTTATATTGTTTGTTAGAATTATGACTACATGATTTAGTCATTTTGTGCACAATTACTGAATGCTGAACAGTTGTTTGCTATTATTGTTATTTTGTATATTGTTGATTACGTTGTATTGCTGTTTGACATTTTAAAAAAATCTCTACTCTACTTGTAAAACTGAACTGTTTAAAAACGTTAAAGACCAGTCATTTTTATAATAATTTCATATTTTAAGGTACACTTTGGTTCGAAGTAAGTGGTTGTTTACTTCTAGTGGTACAGCTAGAAATTAAGTTAACTGTTATTTAACTTACAGGGAATTCTTTAGAAATTATTTGGCCACTTTTAAAACAAGAAATAAGCAGGCAGTGGTTGTTTTTGTATTGTGAAATGCCACTTTCTAGTCTGAAGAAAGACACAGATTATAGCCAAGATCATTTATATTTAAATTCAATTTAGGTTGTGTTTTTTGCTGTAGGGATGGATAGGTTTTCATTGAATAGCTAATAAATGCTTTGTGTTTCATTTACCTGTCATTTTTTTCTGTTAAATTAATTTTCTCTGTTGTCTTTTATTTGCATTCATTGGAATGGTGTCGTTTATCATTCACATTGGAATACTAGTCAGGACTTGAGGATTAGTTGAAGTCAGTAAATTAGACTCACTGAATGCGGTTTATTCATTTGTTTCGAGGGAATATTGAATGTAATATTGTGCTTGTATGCCAGTCTTTATTGATTATAGCTTACAAAAGAAGGAAAGGAAAATGAAAATTTGTGAAGACCATAGTGCTTAAGAAGCATCACTTGTATTGTATGAAAACAGATCTAAGTTTGATAGGTAATGATTAGTTCCTAATGATCTGTTATGAGAATTAGTGAATGGCAGAGTACTAAGAAGATGTAACCTTCTGTGCATTGTTCCTCTTTAGTGATTAGGCAATTTGTGTGGTTGTTTTGTAGTTATGAGGTAATTTGTGCCTTTAGTTTTCTGGTATTTCTTCACTGCTTTCTAGGATTTTTATTTGGTTATTTGTGAAATAGGTTTTCTATGCAATTTTTTACAGCGTAAAATTTATGATCTAGTCACGACGCATGCTAATAATTCTGGTCATAAAAGTGCATAAGTGAATTTAGTTGAAAATTTACAATGGAAGGTCAAAATCACGCAATTGCTTGACTAAACTTCTTTTCAAGTGCTAAGGTAAGGTATATAGTAATAGTAATAATAGTATTAATTATAATTATAATGTACCTTTATAGCACCAGTTCTAATTTCTGATGCATAAGAATACAAAAGGTTCAACTTGTTCTGTTTCTTTCTGTATTTGTAATCTGTTCCACTGATGGTTGTTGATTATCAAGTCGTTATACTGATGTTTGTTGATTATAATGTAATATATATATATATATATATATTTATATATATATATATAAAATTATTATATTATAAGTCATTATATGTATCAACACTGGTGCTAGTTTTGCCTCTGCTGATTTTGCATTTTTAGCAGCAGTCCCACATTTCACATTCATAGAGCCCATCACGGGTGGCAGTACGTTTAGCTTTTGGGAACCCTATCATGGAAAATGTGATGATGGCATGTTTTGCAGTGCTCACGAGCATAACAATGCGTTTCTGGGGACATTAGGCAATGCTTTATTTTATCATAAATATTTAATGGCTTGGCTTCCCATTTGGTCTGGAATATTGTTGCCCATGATATGCATGCCGTCTGCAAATTTGTTACTAATGCAGTCTCTTTGGTGATTATGTGAGGTGAGTGTAGATTATGTTGCATCGCCATATTTTGCTGAAATAAGATTATTCTAGTGTGTAAACACAAATCAGAATTGTTACTTAGATCAGTGTGCAATGTACATATACTAGAATGTTTTGCTTGGAAATTTGCATTTGCTCGTGTAGGTGGAATCTAAATACCGTTAATCATTTAAGCTTACCTTCATTTGAGGCAAAATTGGATTCATCTGTAAAATTCGGTTCTTTCCCATTATCCGGACCCCAGTAGAGGGATGGTGTTGTTGGCTAGAGAGGCGTTAGGGTTAGGGTTAGTGTCAGGCTCCCAACCAAAAAGCCATTACACTTCACTGGGGTCCGGATAACGGGAAAGTACCTAAAATTCTATAGATGTTGTATCTTTGCAATTCAACTTAGAAGGATGTGGCTTATGAATTTTAATCTTTATCACAGTACCCTATGCAATAGTAGTTATGCCCAAGTCTTCAAATATACAAAATTTTGTGTCAAGATTTTTTTGGGCTGTCATCTTAATGGACTGACTGTACTGCATGCTACCACTTATTGTCAGTCTTGGAGTTGTTGGGGGGGGGGTTGAACCCCCCAGCTAACTTTGCAACCCTCCCAAAAATTGCATTTCGAGTACACACAGTTTCTGTCATTCATGGAATTTCAGTCCTCAACCCCCCTTTCCCCCCAACTCAAATTTCACAACTCCAACACTGCTTATTGTGATGTCTTTACTGGGTCCATTCTATGTAGATGTTAGGTTGTAGATGCTTCATTTCGTTGCTTTCTATTTTTGTGTTAAGAAGAAATTAGAAACACTGCTAGATTTAGAATTTAAAGTTTAGATGACTATTTCAAGTTTATTGTATTTTAGATACAATTATGGAATTTTGATTATCATGGTGAAATATTATAGTTAAACGAATCTGCATATTGAATAATAAGAGTCATGTGTACATTTGGTTATTCTGCCTGTGACTGTAAAGTTGGTTAATGACTTAACATGGAGTTACATACTGATCGACAATTTTTTAGACTGGAAAACTATTTATGATAGCGTACCATTGTGATAGAGTTTCTCTGTAATTCTGGCGATATTATGATGTAAATTTAGCCTAATTATGCTTTAGATAAAATTCTGTTAAATATTTAAGTATAAAGTTAATACAGTTGCATTTGTTTTGCAGTAAAAATAAAGTGTTAAAAATATGCGTTGATACAAGTGTCGGAATAGCCATTTCAGATTTGGCTTTAATTCATTGTTACAGGATTTGTGTGTGGGTAAAACACAGTCTTGTCAAGTTTTTGTTGCCTTTCTTGTTTCTGAAAAATTGCTTAAATGAAATTTGGCATGACAGATTTCAAAATTGCAAGCATTTCATGCAGTGTACTACTGCATTCTGTGACGTACAATTTAAGTCACTTCAACTTTTTCAACCCAGCAATCCATATAGCCAATGTCCGATGTGTTATGAAGCCAAAATATCGGCTTAACTGGTCAAAGGTTTAAAGTAGATTTACGTTTGCATATTTTAATAAGTTACTTCGGAAATTCTGTTTGCGGTAGCAGTGGCTTATTTTGGCTGTGTCATTGAAAATATGTATTGATATTTTGCATATAATTAGCAGTGTGCGGTCATTGATTTAGATTCATGTTCTGGTTATGCGCTGATTTGTATATAACGAAACCACAAAGCATTTGACACTGTATACGAGGATGGAGGCTTTGTATTACATGTGTGTAAATACTACAAGATTGATGTGATTACTGTAAAAATACAGAGGCTCAATTTGTCTTTGCATTTGTGTGTCTTTGCACCTATGGTGTTTTTCTCCACGTCCGTTTATCTGCATTTCCAATACGTCATGTTTTCACGAGCACCCTTTCATGCATCCTGATTCGAGATTCAGAATCCAGCAACAATTAATATTAGTATCAGTATTGATAAATTGTTTTCTAATTTTTAGCCAGTTGAAAAATCTATTTTTATCCTTTGCATTCAGGTAGGTCATTGAATATGTCTTCGTTTGATGTGGATAATTAATTTCTAACTATTATAGTATTTTATTATTTTCATGTCTTTGTTTTGATTTCTCTATGTTCTTTGGAGTCTTGCTGTGTTTTCGTATATATAACATTGTCTGTTGTAATGTATTATTTTTACTGTACCAGCATTCAATATTGGTACTCAAAGTCATAGAAAATCTGTATGGACAGCAAAGAATGCCAGAAAGATTGATGATGATTTATATATATATATATATATATATATATATATATATATATATGTGTGTGTGTGTGTGTGTGTGTGCGTGCGTGCATGCTTGCATGACTAACCAAATGTTTATGGCATAACTGATGAAATTGTTAAATATGTTATTGACTATTGTTGTTGATTGAGTTTTTCCGATGTTTTGATATGTGTAGATTCGAGTGGCCAATGTTTTCCAAGAGCCAGCACCAGTGGCCGCTAAACTGCCTTATAGGGGCAAGCCGTCCTTTGCCTCTATGGTTGCCATGGCCACCCGCGCTGCTACCGAAGGGGAGGCCCGTGAAAAGGAGGCGCCGAGCGTCAGTCCGGGCGCTGGCCAAGGTGTGGCACCCACACAGATCACAACACCGACGGCCAAGACGGTGCCTGCTTCGCAATCATTTGACGGAAAGCAAACAAACGTGGAAAATGTCTGAACGCTAGGGGCTTTGTTGGTCAAGGGATGACATTTGGCTAGGGGTGGAAGAACGCGACCGAACATGTGCCGGACGTGGCGGCAGGTTTTGATCGACTGACCTGGAGGATGGTCGAGCTGGTTCGGCGGCACGAAGTCACTTAAATTATGGCAGATCTAACTGTCTGTAATAACTTCCATTATTTCAACATTGTCTCCGTAACATTCGTCTTAATGATTCTTGTACGTACATGTATGATTTAACGATGCTTATTACATAGGAACACTAAGGTGTGTACAATCGACGTCTGTGCAGATATGATACGATCTGTTGTATTATTTACGTATGGTGTCACGATGGCCAAGTACATGAAGGCCTTCTAATGAATCTTGCTGTTGTCTTGAATTCGTTTTTATGTTCGTCAGAAAGATCTACCGGTAGCTGTAAATTATGTGGTTTCTCGAAAACATTAAATGATGTAATGTGAAACAATGAAAAAACCATATTATGTAAGTCAAATGAAGCATAGTTCTGTAATGAGTTGTGTCGTAGCTACAAGCCTTTGAAAGCAGATAATTTGCAGTCAATATGTCTATTAATATAATCACTACATTAGTGTGTATGCATGAGTGTGCCTATATACATACATACATACAGTATAATATATATATAAACAGATACAGCTTATGTATATATGAAATCTATGTATGGTTATTGTCTTATTGTACGATTTGAAAGGTTTTTGATTGGCTAGATGTATACTTATGATGCTGCTGTTTTGAATGTCTTACGTGTTTGTTGTGATTAATATTTTTATGGTAACTAGTTGGTTGTGGGATTTAATAGCAGTGGCGTAGCCAAGGGGGATTTTGGGGGTTAAAACCCCCTTGGCTGCCGCCGAAAACATTTTTTACATAAATTTTTCATTTTTGGACACGATTTTGGGGGTCAAAACCCCCCTTTGGCTGGCTGCCTATTTAAAAATTTTCTAAGTGCTATAGAAAATAGAAAAAACTAGAAAGAATACGAGGGTGACGACTTTTTTGCTCGTCAGCTCCTAAAAAAGGAAAAATAAGAAAACATTTCCAAAGTTTGGTCACGATCGAAAGTAACCCCCCTTCCGGAAATCCTGGCTACGCCACTGTTTAATAGTCACCTATTCCCTACTTGGTGAGATGCAAATGTTTTGCAGAACTGTTATTAGTTCAGCTAGTTTTGACTGGTGGCACAACATGGGCGTTACAAAGTGAAATTCTGTGCTGAAACTGATGCAGAATAGCCAGACTACGAGACCATTTTGACCACTTGCATCATAGATATTGACATCTTCTTCTTCTTCTAAGATGTGTTGGCTAGATAAAAGACTCAGTCAAACCTGGTAATGTTGCGTTCATTTCTCTACAGTAATTGTGAGATGTGAGGCATAGTTGGAATTGTCTGGAGTTGGGTAGTGCATGTGGATATGAGCATTAAGACCAGCTTAATTATGAGCTGAATTGCAATATACAGGTTTGGCTGTAGCAATGCTACTGTATAATTGCCCAACCGTGCTGGTTATTGCATTATATCACAGTTTATTCTTGAGTGAAATGACAAAAACGAGAACTTAAAGTTGTAAAAATTGCGATAATATATTGTGAAGCTTGTAAGGCCATCTGACATAAGTATATTCAGGGCTTTTTGTGATGCTGCACGCGATGCACGGGCGCATCGGAACCTTTTTCAAGGTGTGAAAAAAAAATTTTATTGTGGCTTTGCAGTTGTGATTTAGCTAAAAACTTTAAATACTTAATAAATGATATGCATCATTATGCTTCCAAAATCGCTTCTATGTTAAATTCCAGCCACAGACCACATAATCGTAATGGAAAAGTTAGGCAATCCACCGTGAGTACCGGCACCTATTTTTTTACAAAAAAAGCACTGAGTATATTATGTCAAAACCTAAGAAACCCAAGGACACATTGTTCGTGTGTGTGCTTAACCACATATTTCTGTTGTTTTCTTCTTTCTTCTTCTTCTTCTTCTTCTTCTTCTTCTTCTTCTTCTTCTTCTTCTTTCTTCTTTTAGGTGCTGTGTATTTCTACGTTAGTGACCATGGATTTCCACTTTGTTTGATCTTAACATCCTCTTATTAATTCAATGTTGTTCTTTACTCCCTCAATTCCTTCTCGTAGACAGTCTACATAGGTGTTCCTCTGTCTTCCTCTTGTTCCTTTTCCCTCCACTTTTCCGGTTATTGCCAAATGATCCAGGCCTTCCTTCCTCATTATGTGTCCAAAAAAGGAAAGCTGCCTGTCACACATTTTCACAGCACAGCTTGCCATCACTGAAAAAATACTTGTTAAAGTTGATCATTCTCTAGTCTGGTAATTAAATAGTTGCATTATTTGTTTTAAGAGAAATTCCCATCTCAAAAATTCAAGTTACAACAGCTTGCTTTTTTTCTAAAGGCATTATTTAACCAGAGGTAGAAACACATTCACCTTGTCCAGTTATATGTCCAGTTAGTCATTTTCTAGATAATCAATCAGTGTTAGTAGTGGTAGTGTTTATGAATCTATTTGTCAGTGTTTATTTTGTAAATAATGGCATAATTGTGTGTACAATTTTATTCTTCATGTGCTTTATAATAATGATGTTTGAGATGCATGTTATGCTGTTATATATAATTGTATGTTGCGTTGTTCTTCATTTCTTTCTATTATTCAGTGACCTTACTTACTTATTTTTTGTCTATGACAGTGATAAGGGCTTTTGAATTGAATAACTTAATTAGTACTTAGTTTATGGTAGAGATGAACATAATTTGTGTCTTTTCGTAGTCATCTAGTTGTAAGGTTGATTGCAGAAAGACTTGAATTTGCGATTTTATAGATGTTGGTTCTTTAATATTGCTTTCTGGTTTTGATAAATTGCAGTTATTATGTTGTAATAACTAATGATATGCTGATTTATGAGTGACCTTGTTTATTCTTTATGATTTTGTTAAGTTGCCCCTGTTGTCTTCTTCATTTCCTGCACCCTCTACTGGACATTTGTGAAACAAATTGCTGTAGTTAACCCCACTACCCGGGACTTTAATTGCTTGGATCGGTTTTTTAACACAGACCAACATTTGTTATTTGTTTGGACCAACCTTGAATCAGTATGTGTCTTCAGACTCATTTAGCACAGAAAAGGTTAACATGGATGCAGTGCCGCCGAGGTCCGGCGTCTGGAGGGGGCCCGGGCCAATGATGAAGATGTATAATTAACAATAATAACAATAATAAGATGAAAAAGGTATGATGTTATGCTGTGCACAGGGGTCCAGCGAGTAAAAAGGGGGCCTGGGCGCTGAGGATACCACGAACAGCGTGAAAAAGAGCGACAAGCAAAAAAAAGGTCGTCAGCAATTTTAAGACTTGTCAGGGGCCCGTCGGCCGTTCTTCATAGGTGCCTGGAATTTCTCTCGGCAGGCCTGCGTGGATGCTTTTTCTGGTCCTCGAAATCCGTGCACTTTGGATTTTACTGTAGTTGCTTGTACAGACTTCAGACCCTTTGATCAACATATACAGTAACAGTTACTGCGTTCGTGGATTTCTGATCGACTTCATTTCCTAACCTTACAGTGGTCAGCCATGTTGTGCATTATCATCCTGGTTGTTTAGCATAAGTCCAAACTTTTAGTGGAAATGTTTTGCTGGGCAGATGTAGCAATTCCGTTTGCCTTACTTTTCTGATATTTGGACGTAGCTGCTGGAGGCAGATATTGACGTAATTGTCATTAGTTCAAAGGCGTAGCAGCCATATGGCAACCTGGCCAAATGCCAAGGGCCCCCGACCTGAACCCCAAAAATTTTTTTTCGCAAAGTTGTCATCTAAAGACCGACAAGCAAAAAAAAGGTCAACATTTTCGCAAACTTGTCAGATTGTCTCTGGAAAGGGCCCCCTGCCCGTTTTTCGCCAAGGGCCCCTGAGCATATTGCTACGCCACTGCATTAGGTACAGTAGAACTTGAGTATAATGGACTTGGTTATAATGTATCCGCCATTATAAAGTACCATAATGTGAGGTCCCGTGTGATGGTATTGATGGTATTGGATGTAACATACATTGGACACAATGTACTCAATTTTTCAGACCACTTAAGTAACTTATAATGAAATTCTATTGTATTTTAATTATTTAGCAAGACAATGATCTGTGTCTCTTCTTGATATTGGAGTGATATATATTTCTTGCTGTCTTGTAGACAATTTGATGTTGTCTTCTGTCGTTTTTTCTAGTTTTGCTTTCGCGTCTGCCCACTGCCCTAATTAATTCTCAAGCCATCATGTTGTAATCATGGCTTGCTTGCTGATGGCTGCCTAAGGTATGATAATTAAGTATTGGTTGTAGTGGTTTTTATATTGTGCTTTAATAATTCCATCTTAGATCTAATTCTAATCTATTGTAAACTCTTTGATGGAGTTGTTCATAGTTCTTTGTCTTATGTCTTGTTATGCCAACCTGTGATGATCAGCATATGTTCCTGATTTTTGTGAAAAATTGTTAATATTGAATTCATGAATACTATAGGAGTACTTCTGATTGAACGATATCTATAAAATCATTAACTTATTAACAGGCTACTATTAGACATGATTTTCACTCTTGGTCTATGTATTTTTAAATGGTTTCATTGAAGCTTTGAGCCATGAAATTGTTTCAAATAAGTGGTTTGTAATTTTTTTTACATTTATGTTTTTGAACATTTGCACAGCATTCCAGGACTCTTAGTATTATTACTGTATATATTTTCTATTTGATTTAATTACACGATAGTTCTCATACCACAGAGCACTGAACAAAATTCTGCAAAATCTATCATAAATAATTTTAATTGTAAATTATAATAAAAATAATATAATAAAAAATAATCTTAATAATAATAATAATAACCAAAAATAATCTTAATTGTAAATCTTAAGGGAACTTGATGAGGGGTCATTGCTTAACTACGTAATGCTGGAAATGACCATTTTACCCATCCACCCACCCTGTAACGATTTGGTAATGTTTCAATAGACCCACTCCAACTGTACCGTAAACAAATATGTTGCCATTAATATGCTACATGCATATAGATATGACTTCTTTAATATGCGTTTCCTTCCTGTTCTATTGCAGGTATTGACGCTAAATGTAACGTAGTATAATAGTGGTGGCTATGCCCAAATCTCTATCTGTAGTGGCTCTTTAGTACTGTTGGTAAATTGGTTTTTAAGAGCGCTTATAACATTAAGCTCACACTCACCTGCCCACGTAATATTTCGTAATGTTTTCAAGGACCCCACCCACCTATCCTCAGTGGCGGCTCTAGGATTTGGCAAGTGGGGGGGCTGTTGTGGTGGCAACTTCTAATCATGGGGGGCCAACCATTTGTTGTTTAATGTATGTAGCATTAAGTATAGGGTCTCAACTGGGGGGGGGCACTGGGGGCCAGGCACTCAATAGGGGGCACGGGCCCCCCTAGCCCCTCCGGTGGAGCCGCCACTGCCTATCCTCCAGCATTGCATAATTATGCAATGGTCCCTGAGAATAAAAAGTGTTCGAAATATGTTCCCAGCGTAACCTGACCACATTTGGGACTTCAGGACATTAGAAAAACTGAGCTGATGGCCAGCATGTTATAAAACTTCAATAGAGTAGAATTTATTTTTTTAAAACCTTATGCAAGCATAATGGAAATTGCATTTTGTCTTTGAATTAACCATCCATCACTAGAACAGAGACATATATTTTCCAAATTATGTTATGTTATGTTGTTTGTTGTTGAAGTGAAACAGAGATTTATTGTATTTTTCCACGTACAGAGGTCATTAACTATTTTTCTGCCTAGTTGCCATATAAGGGCTCATTTGGCATTGAGGTTATTTTCCTAATATATATATGTAAAGATACTGTTTAGGGACTGACAGGTCTTTCCACGTGGATGTTGTAGCAAGTGGTATAAAGCTATTCTTGTGTAATTATTATTTACATGTTGTAAAAATTTGCATTTTGTATTTTTAAATAGGCAAATGAGGATTTTTCAATCATATTTCTGCTTGCATTCCTATTTTTGGTTTCTTTGTTTATTAATTTTTTCTTAATTACCGGTATATCTAAAATATTCTTATTCTGTAAGTTAGTGAGTTGACATAGTATAACGTTAAGGTTGTGTGATTTTGATAACAGTAGAATAAGATTTGTTAATATTCTTGTATTTTATTATGCAACATTTTGTTCAGTAATTTAAAATCATTGCAATTTCATTTTGATGATGAGGTGTTTGATCTACACCTTTTAAAGATTTGCCTCACTTTTGACGTTAAAAAGAATATCTTAAGGCACTTTGATGCTCAGTAATAAAGTGTGACTCAGTAATAACATATACTTGGTTATCACTTGCCGCAATATACTGTACGTTCCCAGGTGATGTGCTACCATATTGGATGGTATTGGATATAACATACCTCAGATACAACGTACTAAATTTTACAGCCCCACTTTAAATACGTTATAAGAAGTTCTACTGTATGTACTTCACTTTCAAGGAACTATTCTATTTATTAAATATTGAATTTCACTTGCGTGAAAGTGTTCCTTTTAAGGCATCAACGTCCCTATGCAGATGGCCTTAAAAATAGTTTGTAGATGAAATTGAATGGTGTGCATCGAGTCTTGAGAAATAATTCCATGTTGATGATTGAACACCCTTCCAAATTTTATGTGTGCATTTGGTGTTTTTTGAGTGATTTTTCAGGAGAGGCGCTATATAAATTTTCTGTTGCATTACCTGCATCAGTGTTGGAGTTGTGAAATTTGAGCTGGGGGGGGAGGGGTTGAGGGCTGAACAGATACTGCATGTACCCAATGTGCGATTCTCCCCCCCCCCGGCAACTCCAACACTGACCTGCATTGAGTAAGATCATATTTGCATAGAATTATTCTGTTGCTTCTCACGGCAGGCTTTAAGTTTGTGTGAACTACTGTCCTTGCTGGGTATTGAAATTAGGAAATCTGGTCTCCAGTCGGATATAGTTGTTGCATTGCTTAGGTGGTTAATTCCTTAGCATGAGGCTGGTGTGAAACCTGTTCTCCGTGCATCTATTTTCTTTCTATTTCAAGCCCTGTAATTAATTAATTTTTTCAGGTTTTACTGTCAGCTATGGTAATTTTGCTCTATTCATCCAGTACCGATGTTGTATCACTTCTTAACAGTTGTGTCAATTCTAGTCTTTGTTTTGATCTAGTAGTTTTCTGCTGTTTTTAGTTGTTGCATTTCGTGTAAAACCAAGTTGTAAACTATAAAAGCACATGACAATGGCATTAGGCTGCAATAGTGCCTGAGTGGTCTATTTAAGGCTTCTCCGTAGCCTTTGTCTATAAACCAGAGCAGGCTATAATAGTAGTGGTGTATAAATAAGATATACAAAGCAAGTCAGACACAAAGATGTGTTCCAGCAGCACCTTTTTGTGTAGAAAAAGGCACTGGCTCTAGTTACTGCATAAGGAACTGCAACAGAATCTCACTATAACAAACTTGGTTCCAAAACTTTTCAAGTAGAGGGCCACTTCTACTAGTTTCGGGCCACGGCATTATAAAGTTCAAAAATTTGGACCATAGGCCTACCTATGTACGATTCTGATCGGAGTTCTTATGATGAAAAACTGATGCAATACATAGGGAATCTAAATGTTTATAAAATTATAAAAGTTGTGCAATATCGTTCGTGACTTTCAGTAACCGAATTCAAAAACTAAATGTTATGTCAAATATTGGGGCTTTGTGGGCCACTTTCTGAGAGCTGATGGGCCATAAGTTGCCCGTGGGTCGTGATTTGGGAACTTCTGCATTAGAAGCCTGGGCAGTGGGACAGGTGAGAACCTGCACAGCCTAACCCTAAACTGGATTCAACGATAGCAAACAGAGATCCATTGAAGTTTACTACAGTGAAACCCGCTTAATTGCATAGGTGCCGTGCAAGCCTTGCTTATGCGATTAACTGGGCTATGCAAATAGCCGGAACGTCTGATAATTAATTGTACACACAAAACACTGGTTTGGGTTTTTATGTTGTTATGCGATTATGCAGGTTATGCAATTAAGCGGTATGTGATTAAGTGGGATCCACTGTATAATGAAATGCTCCATGTTAAAGAAACCAGATGGTTGACACATAACAGTGATTCCAAGTTCCCAAGCACAGCAGAATTTATAAAATTTGTATTAATTTAGATCCTGAATTTATTTAATTCATCATGTAAGGCTGTCACTGATTTAATCGTATTTTTGTGCTGGGTAAAAGCTAGAATGAGACGATTTTTGTATTCACTTAACGGTACAAGCAACCCATCCCATTAATTATAATTGACATTGCAACAGATTTAACTTTCATGTGATGAAGTGAAACAGTAAATCCTCATTAGCAAGCCATTATCCTCCTTTGGCACTGCTTCACCAGGATACAGGCAAAAGTATTTACTGTAATTTCCATTTCTGTCTGTCTGTCTCTCTCTCTCTCTCTTGCTCGCTCTCCTTATCTCTTTGTAAATGCTTAACAGAAATAGCAATGGAACAACTATGTACACTAAAAGTACTTTTATATAGTTGATTTTTTACTATTGCTTTGTTTGCTGTTCATTGTTTTCACAGAAGTTTTTATAATTTAAAATGGTTTATTATGGTAAATTAAATAGCTGTTTGCTTATGAAAGAAAATGGGTTGAAATTTGTTTTACAAGCATGCCAGCAATGTTGAGTGTGATAATTAAAATCAGAGTTGTCGTATAAACAAAAGTTTCACAATTTCACGGATATATTTCTAGAAAAATGTATTTCCTGTTGTCAAAGTCAGAAGCGTGACATTTGAGACTGATTGTTCAATAATCTATAGAGTAAATTCATTTTTAAGATTTAATAATAATTACTGTTCAGCTGTTACTGTTTAGCCAAGATTCCAGAATAGGGGGGGCACTTCGACATTTTTGGCCAAGAAAGGTCGTAATCTGTTATTTAGCTTGATTAAGTAGTGAATTTTATAGGTATATGAGTATATGTCTATATGAGTGCTACAACCATATTGTTAATTTGTTAACGCTATAAAAATTTTTGGTTGGACAACCAAGGGGGGTTTAACCCCCAAACCTCTCCCTTGGCTCTGCCACTGATTTAATTGAGTTGCCATAAAACGGGCAAAGCAGAAATCTGGGGCTGCAGTCTGCAGACCCCCTACTCAAACATAGAACCGCCCCTACAAATAGTAAAGATTGAATGACTCAAATTCAGAAATTAGAGGAGCTGCAATGCTTGAAAGTTGGCTTCTAAATGATAAATTCTCATCAGTTGACACATTGACATTTTTTTGGGAAATATGGACAAGCAAATTTTTTTTCTTCTCAAAATACCTGACACATTCTCAGTATTTTTTCCACTTTCAGTGTTTATTCTTTTAGACAATGGGGACGAGCAACGAAGATGGTAACATGTTTGGGGGACAAAGTTTCTCATGTTTGACAAGCAAAGGGGGCCATCCTTCGTTATTTTATTTTTTCCTTCTCAAAATACCTGACAAGCAAAAAAGGTTAGCATTGTATTTTTCCATTTCGAAATCGAATTACCTGACGAACAAATAAAAAGGTCATCCTTATATTTTCCCTCTCCAGGTGCAAACTCCCCCCGTTGTCAATTTTTTGGGAGAATTTATATCACCCCCAAGTCAATATATATATATATATATATTATATATATATTTATAACTTTGGGGTGGGATTCCCAGAGAAGGCCTAGAATAAACGCTGTGCCACTTTGATTAAATTTTTTTACATATAAAAACCCGGAACATTCCAGAATTATAAAGATTAAAGCATTGTAAATTTCAGTTCCTATTTAACCAGAACTTTCTTAAACTAGCTTTCCTAAAATGTACATTGGGAATTCCCAAAACTCAAGTGAAAGGGAGGTACATGAAAGACCAGAGGGCTATTTGAGTCAGACCAAAGGACAGTGGCGGCTCCAGGATTTGGCAAGTGAGGGCCGTTGGGGTGGCAACTTCTAATCATGGGGGCCAGTCATTTGTTGCTATGTATGTAGTATTAAATATAGAGTCCTAACAGGAGGGCCAGACACTCAATAGGGGGCACGGGCCCCCCCCCTGTGGAGCCACCACTGGCAAAGGAGGGGAGAATCAGAACAGTGGATGGGAAAGAATATTTATTTCATTATACCAGAATATGTTATAAATGACTGTATGAAACTTGCCCTTATTATCCATAGAGTGAACCAGTCGGGGGTGGGAGGAGTAAGTAAGCAGTTACCAGGAATTTCCCTCTTTTCCCTTACAAATGTTATACTGTGGAAGACTAATTGTGGCTGAAAATAGCCACTTTTCATACTCTACTGTTACGGTTTTGATGCTAGTTCAGTGGCGTAGCCACGGGGAGGTTTGGGGGTTAAACCTCCCTTGGGCGGCGTAAAAATTTTTTTATGTATTTCCATGCAATTTTTATTTTTAGGCGATTTTGGGGTGAAAATACCCCTTTGGCGGTCATTGACGAAATTTTTTCAAAACCCCCTCTTCCGGAAATCCTGGCTACGCCACTGTGCTAGTTTGGCTATGCCTTGCTTCAAATTTTTATGCCTAATACGAGGACATCTATTCGATTCCTTGCCTAATAATGAAAAAACTTATGCAGTTGGCAGGGAGTCTGTACTCTGTATTACTCTGTAAGACGCCCCATAGATTTATGCGGTTGCCTCGCGAATAAGCTTGCGCACTCCCTATCAAGCTTTGACAGCGCTGTAGAAATTGAGTTTTGCTTACTTACTTACTTACTTACTTAACACAGGACGGCGTTGTTCAGACAACAAGCAGCGGTTTAAAACTTAAAAGTTGATATAAATCGAATTTAAAATCGTGTAGTTAAAAGAATCAACAACTACATGCACGGAACTCGGGATCAGTGTCACTTACACTTGGCAGGTACGTTTACATCCCGCTAGTTTTGAGTCCACACGCAGCGAAGTGATGGACTCGAGGAAGAAGTGCGAAGTAGAGATAGAGATAGGCTATTCCTACGTCCATTGTCAGGATTTCTGCTTTCATTTCAATCTCCTTCAAAAAATGATGCAAATTATGTAATAAGATGACGTCAGTTGAAATCAGCAGACTGTACTGGTGCTTAATTATATAATTGATAAATGCAACGTTTGAAAGTTTTAGCCGATAGGACCATATACTTGTGATACCAAGGGTGACACACATGCATGCTATTGGTCCATTAGACCAGTGGTTCTCAGACCCCTTTGTCTCGCGGACCACTTTTGAAGATCAAAAATTTCTCACGGACCACCTGAGAAAAATCATGGCAACTGACAAGCAAAAAACCGTATCGCAACTTACTGAAATACCGTAATACGTCCAATTTTTTTATTAACGTTTTTTCACAATCTGCCGCGGACCACTAAACCCCCTCTCGCGGACCACTTTTGGTCCGCGGACCACGGGTTGAGAACCGCTGCATTAGACCTATTTGTCAGAAGGCCTTCTAGCCTTACCTATCTTGTCAACCAAGTTTCTGCTTCACTGACTGCAATGTATGCGACTGCGAGGCGCTCAGCAGTTCTTCGTCGACTCGCCCTTGTGTGGCTGACTCACAGGGTCTACGCGATGGGCCGTGCCGCAATCACATAGATCTTATTGTTATCACAGTCGAGCGTGTAACACTGAAGGGACTGCGGCTGTTCTTAGAAACCAATAGATTAACTAAAGCTGATCCGGCTTAGGACATCCTACGGCACAGAGGGAAGTAGTTGTTGCCGTTTGTGTGTGTGATGCGATTACAGACAAGTGTATAGAGAAACAGGTATGATCTGATTTGATTTACGGTAAGGCGTTCCTTTTAGATAAGATTAGGTAAGATGACGTTGTCTGAGTGGTTTAGATTAGAAATTTGTTGGTCCTTTGAAGATGTCCTGTTTTTTCTCAGTTACTATTAAGTCTGAATGTGCAGTGTTAGAATAAGTCAAAATGACTATCTGTTGTCATGGCCTTAATTAATGGAATAGGTTTAGTTCCTAAAATCGAGAAGTACAGTATCTCATAGGTTCAGGGGCGGCGCTAGGGGGTGGGTCCGCGGGTCCTGACCCACCCAGCCTCGGGCAGGGGCACCTGAACAAATCGTGTAAATATGCAGAGAAATTTTGATTTTTTTGGGGGAGGGGTAGTCTGAGCTGGGTCCTGCTTGTATAGATTGCATTAGACCCACCCAGCCAACAAAACCCAGCGCCACCCCTGCATAGGCTTATATTTTCTGGGAGCTGAGGTGTTTAACTCTCTACTGGGCCTACAGCGATTTCCTCCCCCACCCCCACTGGCGGTTCAGGAGCTTGACCTGAAAGTAATAATAGTAATAATAGTAATTAATGATAACAACTGGTTTTAAGTGATTTAGTAGTAACCTTTCTTGTGCTAAAAACGACTATGCATAATATAGCCCTCCATTTGGTTTCATTTTCAGTTCGTTAAAGTCACATTGGTTGTCTTTGTATCTTTGAATAGATCTACAAAGTAGCAATGCACATTTTGCAGTGTGCAATGCCATAACAACTCTCAGTGTAAATCCACAGAAATTTGATTTTTTTGGGGGGAGGGGGTAGTCTGAGCTGGGTCCTGCATAGCCAGGATTTCTGGAAGGGAGGTTTTGAAAAAATTTCGGTTCAGGAGCTTGACCTGAAAGGGGGTTTCACCCCAAAAATCGCCTAAAAAAATAAAAATTGCATGGAAATACATCAAAAAAATTTTTTTTCTCCGTCCAAGAGGGGAGGTTTTAATCCCCAAACCCCCCCGGGGCTATGCCACTGACAACTCTTGTATTAGATTTCAGTGCTTGCAATATGATCACCCTGTTAAAAAGTCTAATATAGGACCTATCTATGAATTCATAATCTAATGTCAGAAGGTACTTTGGTTACTTTTAAAATCATTCACACCATCAGCTGATACAATGGATCCCACTTAATCGCCTACCGCTTAATTGCTTCACCTGCATAATCTCATATAACAACATAAAAACCCGAACCAGTGTTTTGTGCATACAAATGATACAATTAATTATCAGATGTACCGGCTATTCTCATAGCCCAGTTAATCGCATAAGAAAGGCTTGCACGGCACCTATGCAATTAAGCGGGTTTCACTGTACTGTCTCAATCTAATTAATTTAATCTGTCGTATGAATCTGGCATCAGAGAAATTGTTTGTACTTCAAAATCATTTCTTAAACAACTTTTGTCGCGCATAGTCCAACTCCAGTGGCCTTCGAAAAAACCAAGCAATGAATAAATTGAAGAGATTTTCAATTTTTACAGAGCTGCTTGATAGAAAAGTTGAAGAATCTGTGAATTTCCAAAGCATCACATTTCAATAAGTTTTACAAGGTCTGTGTATTGTGAGGATGAATAATTAACATTAGCATTTCTCAATAATATCCTATGCTGAGGATATTCAGGTGCGCTGCCAGGAATTTGATTTGGGAAATTGGGAGGTATAAATATTTTGGGTGGGTATAAATCTGAACTATAACCCACATAAACCACATATAACCACATGTAAATCACATAAAAACTTCAAGGTAGACTGATTTTTTTGGAGGGGCTATATATACCGATATACCCCCATCGCTAGGCCCCTGAGGATATTCCTAGGGTGGAATATTGACCTTGAAATTGTGGGGGCACTTGCCCCACATGGTGCCTACTCCTAACTCTCAGATGAGTCAGTCCAATGGTTTTGCCCCAGACAACCAAATGAATTCTAGTGCCCTTAGGCTGGACATAATGTTGTAAGGGTATACAGAAACATCTCATTATATGATGCATATAATTTATTGTACCAATTACTGTCTCTGTAGATAGCAGTGGTGTGCCCATTTGATTGAAAATTTGGTGGCTGAGGACTAATATTCCTCATTAATAGTATTTATGCTCTGTAAAATCAGTGTAGCAGATCCAAATGGGCTCACTGGGAATGGTAAACAGCCACCTGGGCATACTAGACTTCTCATTTTTCCCACTTTGCTTCCAAAGTTTGCCATCTGCTTGGGGGCACTACTGCATAAGTTTTCACCATGCAGGGTAAATCCTACACTCAGGGTGCCCATTAGCATGATAATGTACTATAATGCATTTGAGAATGACTGTTGTTCAGTGTCTGGGGTAGATTTCTAAGCAGTCAGGTGAATTTCAAATGATTCCTGATAATGTTCAGTTGTTAATACATGTATCAATTTTTTGTGATCGTTGACCCACATTTTATGGACAATTCCTTCGATTAAGAAATTATGCAGTTATTGCTACAACCAGGAATATTAAAGGAGATTGCAATCTTCACATGTTTAGGTTTGAACTCTTCAGTTGCAAGCAGACCGCTAACATTTACTGATTGATTTTCAAAGTAATGTAAAGTACGATGACCTTCTGTAAGTGCTTAATGTACTAAGGCTGGTAACGATTAAAATTTTCTTGTTCGATTAATGGGAAAAAATTTTACTCGATTAATTAATTTTAATCGATTAATTTTGATTAAAATAATTACATATAGCTTTTAGCTGATCTCCTTGCATTTGCAACTTGCAACTCAACAATTTGTCTACTTTGCCGTCTGCAGTTAGCTTAAAAACAAAACAAAAGTGCTTGCTCATCTCTCCCCTTAATTAAATACTTAAGTTCAGCATTGCTTTCATTACTCACCATTGTTATCTCAACGAAATAAAAATATAGTAAGCTAAGTAGATATTCAAGTAAACATATTGCAAAAATAATAAAATTTAATCAAAAAATTAATTGATTAAAAAATTTTAATCAATTAAAAATTTTAACGATTAATCAGTTACCGGTAATTAATCATTAATATCCGCAGCCATAAAAATACCAATTTTAAAATGCACTGCAACCCTGCATACAGATACAGCGCCAATGCTATCTTTATTCAGTGGCACTAATTTTAACCTTTTACGTCGACAGTTGTGTCATTGCAGATGTGCACTTTTCCCAAAAAGATTGAATTTTAACTTGATTAGAATTAATTTTATTTTGACCACCCTCAGTGTATAATATGCTGTATATTTTCTGTACGACTGGCTGCAAAATTTCAAGATCACGTGACCTTGAAAGTCTTGATTAGTTTACCTTTAAAAACTGGGTTTTGTTTGGTTCTTGGTCGACCCACAGATGGAACCTGTACATCTGTCCCACGCTTGGTTTGTTTAATTAGTGGGATTTTTGTGCATTGTCCTCTGGTTTGGTCTTGTGCTGTGACTGCCGAGTCTTGCTGTCTTGCTGCTGGGCTTTTTCAGAGTGTGGGTGAATGTTGTTGACTTTTGGCTGCCTTTGGTCTTGTGGATCCATCTACTATTTGACAACAGTGAATTAACCTGGCTGAATATACAGTAATATAATGTCTCATGATGAATTCATTATCGTGTCAATGTATGGAGGAGACTTGCTAATGAATTCAATAATAAAACCAGTACAATTAGTTGTAATGCAATTAAATAGAATTATTTCTGAATACTAAGTGAACTCATTTTGAAATTGGCATTTTTGAACAATAATTGTAAACATTTATTTTGATTTCTTCCTTGATGGCTTGCCTCTTTGCTATGAGCAATCATGAATTATATTTAGTTTTTGGTGTATTTAAGACCAGATATGTAGCAAGTACACAATACTTCAGGTACAAGTACCTGGGTCTAAAGTATGAGGACAAGAACATGCATTCCAGAAACTTTGAGTACAAGTACAAGTACCGAAGCTTAGTTCAAGTGCAAGTACGGATCCTAATAGCCAAGTACAAACAGCAAGTACACTTAATTGACAGGCAGCTTTTTGTTTGTCACAGTTATTCAATAAAATCAACACAATTAGCAACCAGGTTTAGTCATTATGTCAATTAATTAGTTCATTACAATGATGAACAATCTAAATATCATCAAGCAAATGTAGCAAATGCACATTGGTACAAGTACAGGTAAGTACAAGTACTGGAGTCTAAAGTACAAGTACTGAAAAATTGTACCAGAGTACAACTCTAGTACTCGAGTTCAAGTACCAAGTACTACCTCTCTGTTTAATACGAAGGTCACCCCCACTGTATTTTGCTTGTAATTCTTTAAATTTCTCAATGTTGGCGGTTTTTGTGCTTCAATCCAGCCATCTTAAAGTTGTTTTTTTAGAAGATTGTCAACTTTTAAGACATCAGCCATCAGGCATTTTGAAAATTATGGTCAAGCATGCTTAAGTGCATTTTGGATGGGTGTTACTGCTAACTAACTGGTTCAGTGCATAGTAGTAGTAGTAGTAGCAGTAGTAGTAGTAGTAGCAGTAGTAGTAGTAGTAGTAGTAATAATAATAATAATAATAGATTTACCGCAGTCGCCTTCCTGGAACTTTCACATAATAATAATAATAATAACAACAACAACGACAAGCTTCAAAGTGGTTCAGGAAGGTCTGCTCTGTGTGAGAACCAGTACAGTATAATAATAATAATATTAATATTAATAATAATTTAATGCTGGTAGTAATAACACTGTAACATAATAATAATAATTGTTATTAAAATTATATTATTAACAACAAGGTTTAAAGTGGTTCATGAGAGTCTGCCTTATGTGAGAACCATTAGCACATAGGGCATGGCCAGTTTCAATTTTTTCCACTTTTTATCAGTGCATTTCAAATGAATTCAGTCTCAATCAATTGATTAGATGTACGAGTAATTGTTGAATGGTTAACAGTACCCTGTACATTCCAACCCTGATTAATTGCATTGATTTGTAATTGCCTCCTTAGCGTTGCTGCTGCACTTTGCAATCCAAGGTACCTTGTAATTAGTTTCGATTTCATCTGATTCTTTTAGCCCTTGTTCAGATTTGCTTCCCTTGCTGGGCCGGAAAACCGGAAAACCGTAAAAGCATTAACAACTGGTTGATTGTCTGTTAATGAAAATCCAATAACATGTGTCTCAGGCATTCACCTGCTGTCTTCTTTGTGTTTTAGACTCACGACAACAGGTAATCACTATCACACCAATATGGTGCTATATAAATTGAACAGTTTCTTTTTACCATTTTGCTGCATTCAGTGACTAATTCAATATGCTCAATAATTGAATTGTCTGAATTATCTCTGATTCATGTTTTCTTTATGTAAAGGCTTAACACTCGTACATGTAACTTATGAAATGATCCTCAACAGTGCCTATAGTACCGTGGTTCTTAACCTTTTTATGATTATGTACTCCTGAAACAAGTATACGAGAACGAAGTACTGGTACCCCCTACTGGCATACCGTATCCTAGGACAAAAGTTTATGCTCCTCAATAATTTAAAAAATTATAAACTGCAACATACATCTATCGTAGATTGTGCACAAGCCGGAAAGTGGGATGCTTCTTTAGAATTTGTAACTTAGTACAAAAATGTCTACAGCATTTGTACAATTATTGTAGTAAGTCTTTGAAGCAAACTTTATTTCCGTATAATTCTTCGTACCCCCACAACGTCTTTCCAGTACCCCCAATGAGTATGACTCGTATGAGTACCCCCATGGTTAAGAACCACTGCTATAGTAGGCCTAATGATTTTCTTTGCACTTTGTTTCCCGGTCTTCTTGTTATAATTGTGATGTATTGAGCGTTAGTTCTTAACTTAGTGACTTATTGGGTAAGCAGCTGGCTTTTTTCTTCTAGTCACGTGATAAGGAAGGTCACAATGGATGTCATCTCATCCCACGGTGATAAATTTTTCATCTTTATTTGCCGCCTCTCTTTATGCCCTGGCGTTGTATTAAAATGTCTGAATGTAAAACATGGATGGGTTTAATTCCTAATTCAGTCAGACAGATAACCGGATAATCTGCCATGTCACAACTCTGTTTGGTTTGTCACAGTTGTTGGCACATCTTGCTATTTACCAGTACAGATTCTGCCATTTTGTAATGACGGTTCTGGCTTATGTCAGCAGTGATGTCATATTATGGCCGATGAAGGCAGACAATGGATATAAACCGGACACAGTAACGTGCACAGGGGCGCTGTGGGGTGGTGGCCACGGGCATCCACCAAATTGACTCGGCAACTTTTTTTGCTCATCAAAAATTTTTTTACGTGAAAACCCCTAAAAATTATGGACTTGGTCCTGGGCGTTCACCAGTCTCTGTACTCCACTGGCCGGACATGAATGATAAAACTATTGTAAATTATAATTATACAATTTCAGGCATGAAGTTGATGTTATGTATGAATGGGAAAGGTATCTGATTTTATCTGTAGTAGAATTTATTATTTCCATTTTATGTATGAAGTTGCAAATTGGCTCAAATTTCCGAGTCAGACCACATTGATACACGAATTTGAATGACTAGCATAGGCATAAACTTCTACTAGGCTTCTAGGCTTGACCCTCCACTTTTTGAGAAACTACCATCAAGAAGGGGGAAGGTATTGGGGTTGGGCCCCCACTTTTTCTTCCAAGTTTATGCAAATGGGGACTAGTATTAAATAAATATATGGTATCCTAACTGTATTCTTAAAGGCATTTGTGATTGAAGGTCAATGTCCAATTTTTATATCATAAAATTTGCACGGTGCCTTTTGCTTAAGTTTATATCTTAACTCTTTTGAGGCAGAATTATTTCAAGGCTGTGATGTTGATGTAGACTTTTGTCAGCATCCGCCTCTAAAGAGTTACCATAAGATGTTCCTGATGATGCCTTTCGCTTTAAAATCCCTTTAAGATGTCCCAAAACCCAAATCGATTCTGCTACCCTTCTGCGTTTCTTGAGCTACTGTTGGATTTCTTTTGAGATGTGTGGATGATTTGCCAGTAAATGTCATCTTTGAAAAATTAATAAAATTTTATAGGATTTCGGGAAATGTGTGAAGGGTTCTTAATTCCCTTTGCTACTGAAAGTTATCAGATCAACTGTTGGTGAATCCTCTTCCATGTGATTATGTGAATAATGAGTCATACCTTAGTGTTTCTTAATCGCTTGGCTGGTTATAGAGTTCGATGCTGACACCTAAAACTTATTATCATATTAGTGCCATTATGTATTCTTGAAATTGACATAATTTTCATAATTGCTATGCTTGATTATATATTTCCCACCATCATTAATTCCTCTAATTTCAGCAGCATCTCCGGGTTTGCAATTTTGATAATGGATATTAATTAACAGGCCATAAACCAGTGGCGTAGCCAGGATTTCCAGAAGGGGGGTTTTGGTTTTGACTTCTGACCGTAACCAACTTTTGAAAACTCTTGACAAGCAAAAAAAAAGGTCATCTCCTATGTATCTATCCTATGTCTTTCCTTCTAAAAATTTTCCTTTCAGATGCTGACAAGCAAAAAAGGTCGTCACACCTATGGCGCTTAAAAAATTTTGGTCAGCAGCCCCAAGGGCGGTTTTGACACTCAAAACTGCATCAAAAAATTTAAAATGCATGGAAACACATTAAAAAAATTTTTTTTCTTCGGCGCCCAAGGGGAGGTTTAATCACCAAAACTGCCCCTTGGCTACGCCACTGCCATAAACATTCACATTGTGCTGGATGTGTGCTCAACTGATCAACTGGTGTCGAGTGATACCAAGCGCATTAATAAAATGGTGCTATAGAAGTTCACTAATAATAATAATAATAATAATTTGTTTAACGATAACTTTAAGCAGATGGCTATGCAATTCTTTAGGCATTACATGTTGGCCTAAGTTTAGGATGAAGATAATTTAATGTCAGATAACAATAAAATAAATTTTCTGTTAATATGAGCTTCTCCAGAGTTAAATTAACCCCTTAACTGGGTGCCCCGAGTAACACTCATCCATTTTACATTGAGTTACAAATAGTTGCCCAGTTAAGGGGTTAAGAATAACCTGTAATTAATTTCATTCTGCAAAACTGTGTTGTCATCAATTTGATAGCCTTCTTATTGTGTAATGTGCAATAGGATTTTGAGCAATGGGGCAGACTTTAGACATGTACTTTTAGCTTTACACTGTATTTGTCCATAGTAGGAAGCTGTGGGCACGTAGTGTCTTTTGTAGCCTTTGTGTACTGTGTTATGGCTGGTTAATCCCTGTGACATTCCTCAGCTATGAGTAATCATACCTTGTATTTGCTTTTTACTCATATCTAATGTGTTTCTACAATGGGGTCGTCCATAAAGTACGTCACACTCGAGGGGGAGAGGGCCCAAGAATGTGTGACAGTTTGTGACAGTGTGTAGGAAAGGGGTAAGGACTAGCTTGACGCCACGCTTTCAGTATAAATAAAACCTTAAATATACCTGATAGGTAAAGGTAGGTCCCGCACTCGAATACAAGCGTTGGGTTCCGACGCTTATCTCTGACATGGGCAATCAGCGACATAGGTGGTATAATCCATCGATCTGGGGTAGGTTGTCATTACTTTCCCCAGACACATGTTTTACCTCACAGCTTAACACTGCTCCTCAGTTTACCACCGCCCTCTAGAGTGTAAGGCTGAGTCGACCATAGGGCTCCTGCGGGAATTGAACCCGCGACCTTCTACTCCATCATCCAGCGTTGTTACCACTCTTTTAACTTCCCGCCCCTGATAGGAGGTATAGCAAAAGACGTTTTTAATTGCTCATCAATCCTTTTTTACCAGAGATACATTAAATTTAGGTCTTACCCATCCAGTCATTTCCCCTATTACCAAATTATTCTTTCTGATTATGAGCTATAGATAGTAGCTGTTATTTAGCACATATTTAGCAACTTTCGAAACATGCAAGAGGCTTTTTTTAAATTTTGATATGAATTTGGTGTTCAAATTCAATTAGTTCTTTAGAATTGTGTTCTGAAACTGCTGTGATGATGTGACCGTTGAATTCGGCATGAATGCAGTTAGTCTATGGCATCTATGCATTGAAGTGTTCTGCAGAAATATATTTTTCATAAGAGTATCAATTTTTGTGTGTGCTTTGATTGTTGTTTTTAACAAGTGCATGCTTGTTTTTTCAGAGTAAGGAACAAGAGCTTTGGGTGACTCATTGGAATACATTTGTGCTGTGTCGAATGTATGTAGCAGTGTTTATTCAAAGAACATTGATGATTATGAAGAAGATGTAACTGTCCTTTTACATAAAGAAGCAGATTGTATTTAAGGCCTGCTCTTTGTTCAGTTTTGAACTGCTGTGATAAAAGATTACAAGATGAAAAACAACATCAAAAGCAGACGATGTTTTAATACTCTGTCCTCATTTTGCCTTCTTGTGTTGCTTCCACATTCACTTCTTGTCGAGAGCAGCCCAATTTCTTCAATATTTCAATCGAACTTTTCACTCAGCCATTTGACGATGAATAATCTAACTGGTGCCATATATGTGGGCGGAGAAAACAGGCTGTTTCAGATAAGTGAAAATCTGGAAATTCTAAATGAGCGTAACACTGGTCCAAGAGTTGACAATGTGAATTGCTATTCAAAATACAATTTCAGTTCTAGCACATGTGCCGACTATAATGATCAAAATGCACTTATGACCACACAAAGAAATAATCAAAATCAAATCTTGTCAGTCGATGTTCAGCACAATCAGTTGGTGGCATGTGGAACACTTTATCATGGAGCCTGTATGAGTCTGAATCTGACAGATATTTCTATACAAATTATATCCGAAGTCGGGGGCATTGGTAGCAACGATCCATATACTCCAATGATTGGCACTGTTGCACAAGGACCAACTGGCAACAATGTCCTGTATGTAGCAACTGCTAGCAATGATCCAACATCCTTAACGTACATCCAAACTCAGTGCAAAAGTGGGGTCTGCAGCCTGTCTTTGAGCAGTCAAAGTAAACCCTTCCAGGTGGTTTCACTAGGTGCTGACCTCTCTGCACCTTTGACAGATGTCGGCCTTAAATACAATGTTACTTATGTGGCCAGTTTTGACATAAATGGCTACACGTATTTTTTTACAAGACAGCCAACGAGTGTTTCTAGTAGTACTTCAATTTCGAAAATTATTCAGGTTTGTCAACAGGATAAATCTTATGATTCCTATGTTGAAACCCAGATCTTATGTGACAGATCTGGAAGTCTTGTCCAAGCAGGAACCTTTCTTCTCCCTGGATCATTATGGGCCAATAAATTAGGCATAAATGAAGGTGAATATGTCTTCTATGGTGTTTTTTCCAACTCGTCTTCATCCAGCAGTGTTTGCTTCTATCCTCTTAAAGACATTCGAAAAAAATTCACCGAAAATATTGAATGCTGCTACAACGGCAGCAGCCAATTTGTCAACTTTTACTATACACTGGGACAGGCTCCACAGATTTGCCAGCCTAATAGGCAACAGGTAAAGTAAATATTTTGATAATTTTGTTTTTGTCTTGATCATTCATTTAAAGAATTATTTTGGTCATCAGTCTGTATTGGCTTCATAAGTGAGTGTTAATTATTCATGAATTGTAATTACAATAGTTCAAGACCAGGGGTGTAGCCAGGAATTTGATTGTGGGGGGGTAATGTGATTTGTGGGGTATAAATCTTAAAAACTTTGAAAATCTTAGAAAACAAATTAACAATTTTAAGGTAGGTAGTCTGATTTAGGGATATATATACAGATATACCCCCAATCGCTACGCCCCGGTCAAGACCCTGGTGTCATGAGGCAACCAGAGTGGATTCAGAATCATTATTGTAGATCTACTTGTGCATTCTATTACAGACTGGTTGGTCTCATCTGTTTATGAAATTATGGTTTTAATTGTGATTCAGCTGTTTAATGGTTAAGATGGTTAAGACTCAATCAGAGAGCTTCTGTGGTGCTTTTATTATGATGCACTGTGTACCAGTTGCTGCTTGCTTGACAGTACCGGGTAGTAGCTGGTCATAGTGGTGTCCAAAAAAATAAAAGATAAAAATCCATAGAGTCAATCTGATGCATAGACCTTGTAAAACCCAAGAACTTTGAGATGTTATATCATGCAGTATATCATAATATATCTTGTTCGGAGCCTATGCTCCACTGAAAGTGCAAATGGCTGAAGAAGAATTGTGGCCTGAAATTTAACCCCTTAACCGTGTATTTAATTAACTGTTACTCAATGTAAAATGGACGGATATATCCGGGGTTCCCAGTAAAGGGGTTAATAGAAAACCTCCTTCTTGAAAATTTTTTATTGTTTTTTTCTCTTGTTTTCAGATCCAAATCACTGACACATTTTGTGGTGGCTTTAGTAAATATAACAGTCCTCTGAATGGAACAGTGCCTTTATATGGAACCAATTTAAATATTATGGAGACAAAGTTAACAGCCATAAGGGGAACTGCAGTCAACAGCTACACAGTTCTATTTCTAGGAACAGAAGATGGACAAATACTAAAGGTCAGTTTCACTTACAATTCATTCAAGAAAAGTTTTTGCCAAAGACCAAGGGCGTAAAACACGGGGGCGGACACTGCCGGGGGGGGGGGGCGGCAGAGACGGCCCCCTAATAATTAGTAATAATTAGTAAGAGGGGGACAGAGTATCAATAATCCCCCAAATGTTTTGTGCCTTATGGTAAAATCACTCATAATGGATGACTTTTTTTGCTCATCAAGGTATTTGGCCAGGGAAAACTATAAGGATGACTTTTTTTTGCTCGTCAAGACTTTTGGGGAGACGAAAAGCGAAAAGAGGGTGGGTCTGGCCTGACTTTATCGACAATTCTTCCCTCCCCCCATGTTGACGCCAGGTTTACGCCACTGCCAAAGACCTTCAAATTCTTTAACTTTTCCTTAGCAGACATTAACTGTGAAACAAACAGAGTCAAATGATTTAGCATTGAGATGACTTAGGAAAATGTTTTCACTTCTTTTATATTTTCCTCTTCTCGTACCTTGATCCTTTCTGTAAATTTATCAGTCCCTTGCTATCTGCCCACTTTGGTCTTTGTATTGCTTTGTCACTATCTCTGTCCTTCCAAATGTCCTATGGTGTTGGAAAAACCTGCATGGCCTAAACACCATGTCAGTCGCAGTTGAGCTTGGAAAGTGGAAATTTATGCTTCCAAATATTAAATCGATGATTCATCTGGAAAGGATCGACTGACTTCTGGATAGTTTTGAACTGTTTGTGTCATTTATCAGCACCGAAGCATCATACTTATTAGTAATACCAAGTGATTATTCCAAGTGTTTGAATTTTGCAAAACCAGTGGGGGGAGGGGTCATACCGACCCCACTGAACAATATCTGGTAAATTGAGTGCTGATATTTTTTTGTCACTCATATAAAGAATATTAATAAAATTTAAACATGTATTTATTGATTCACTGGTCAAAGAAATAGCCAACAAAAGCCCAATATATTGGACATGTTGTGAGAGGAACATGCTCTGAACAAGCACAAAACATTCTAGAAGGAAAATGTGTGGACCCTACTACTAAAGGAAGACCAAAAAGAACCTGGATGCAGTTACAATCATCACATGTGTGATGATGAGTCATTGATTGCTGATGATGATTCATTGATTGCTAAATGATTGTTTTATTGCCTGCATAAAGAAATCTCTATGTACAATTACGAATAATTACCTATGGGGCTGTCCATTAATTACGTCAACAATTTATGGGGGGAGGGGTTTGAAAAAGTTTGACAGTTGTTGACAGAGGGAGGGGGGTAAAGAGAAGTTGACGTCAACAATTTCACTTTTTACAAATAATCAAAAAATATAAAATTTCATGGAATACTACTTATTACAATGGAAAAAAGCATGGCAAAAAGTCATCACCACCACATTTTGACACTCGAGCAAAACAGTGAAAAAATGGTTATCACAGCAAAAAATAATAACCTTGTTATTGGGACCTGTCATTGATCTTGGGGGTCCAAAAGTTTTTGGCATAATTATGGGGGGGTAACTGAAAGTTGACAGTTGTTGACAAGGGGGGAGAGGGTCAAAAATTGCCCAAAAATTGTTGACATAATTAATGGACAGCCCCTATTCCTAATATCATGTTGTGTACCAAGCTCTATGTTTGAATGGGAGAACTCCATCTTGCCTCCTCACTGAGCTACCCTACTCTTCCCAGCCAGCTCTATTGCTAGACTGCACTGTACGTCTCAGGGCCTGTTACTTCGTGTTCCATGGACAATATTTCAATACTTCAATAGTTCAGCAACTAGTCTTTGCATCAGTTGGTCCCCAATCCTCTGAACATGTGCTTAATGAATTGATGCTAGCATATGCCAGCTTGCAACTAAAGACCTCATGATATTCTTCTTGGAATGTCTGAAAACCTACCTACTTCCCATTAAAAGTAATTATGGAGAGTGCTTCTTAGCGCTAGTTGAGAAGAGGTGCTATATAAATGCTTTGTTACATTACCTTACAATCTTGATATAATTGAGTTTTGGAAGAAATATTTAAACTGTTATGGCATCAGTTTTAAAATCACAATTTCTTTGCTGCATACTATGTAGTACGTGCTTATGGAAAATGGCGTTAAGAAGTATGATACGATTTGCCTCGGCTGTACTGGAATATCAAAAGGAAACATGAAAGTGAATCAGGATATGGTTTTTAGCATAGACATGACACATATTTATGCAATGACCCAATTTGGGGTATGAATTTTTTTTATTGCTTGTTATTTCTTGTTCTCAATTTCAATAGTTTACCTGTTTTGCATTATTTACTGGGCTTGCTACGTATCATAAAACTATAGCAAGTGAATAAATTTTGAAGGTGCAAGACCTCTATATACTAGTACTTCATAGTTATGTTTCATTGTTAACTAATTTTAATTATAGAATAATGTACAGTGACTGCAAATTTATATCAATCTTGCCGTGAGCACCAGAACTTGTCATTCTGTTAACCATTTACTGTACTATTAGTCTATTAACTGGTTTAAAAGTTTGTATAGACAAACTATGAAAGAACTATTACCGGTATATAATCATGATCAGGTTTTGTAAAATGACTGCTGACCGAACAGTTTATTTAGATAAGATAGTTTTGTTTATATGAAAAATTTGGTTTAAATAAACACTTTTATTTATACAAATGCAAAGTTGTTTATGTTTTGCTTCGTTTTCAGGTGTATAAGGTGCGCTTATTTGAATGTGAAAAATTCACGAGCTGCGGTGATTGCTTGTCATCTGGAGATCCATTTTGTGGCTGGTGTACGTTGGAGTCGAGGTAGAGCATGAGTTTTTTTCATTTGCTTTCTTCTTTATTAGAAATGATGAAGCAATATTAGTAGTGGCAGTTGTGACAGTAGTATAGGTGCAAAAGCAGGAATAATAGCTCAGAATCCACTGTAGTAGTGTTTTTGGCATAGGCATCAACTTCTATTAGACCTCTAGGCAGGGGCGTAGCGACAGGGGGTATATCGATAGATATATATCCCCCAAAATCAGACAACCTTAAAATTTTTAATGTGTTTTTAAAGATTTTCAACATTTTTCAGATTTATACCCCCTTCCCCCCAAATCACATTATACCCCCAAATCAAATTTCTGGCTATGCCCCTGCATCTAGGCTTGAGCCCCACCACTTTTTGAGAGGCAACATGGGTGAAAGTATAGGGTCAGACTCCCATTTTTTCATCTAAGTTTACACCAATGGTTTTAAGTATTTGTGGCTTAGTTTGTTATTTGTCATCTGTTGTAATATAATGTCTTGTTAATTTGATTTAATGTAGTTTTTTATTGTTTTATTTATGCAGCAGTTTCTTTGATGAAATGATTTAAATATGATTTGATTATTTGCACATCTTAGATGCTCATCAAAGCCGGATTGTCAGAGCAACGACGTGCCCGGGAGATGGGTGTTTCCTGTAACGTTGAGCAGCACCGCCAGCTGCCCTGCTGCGTTGACCGCCGTGCCTTCAAAGTCTGATGTCAACTTATCAACTCAGGTTGGCCTACATTACTGAGCTTTTCAAATCACCCTCTTCCACTGCTCATCGCCTGCTCCGCTCCACTGATCAGAAGAATGTTTGATGTCCCCAGATCACGCACTGCTCTTACCCAGCGTCGAGCTTTTGCAGTGACTGGACCCTCCCTCTGGAATGTCTTGAACCCATCCATTCGGGAATCACTTCTTCTTTCTTATTATTATTATACAACGTAGAGATTTATGTGGCAACTAATACAGTGACTGTGTGGACACATTAAAAATTATAAATTACAATAGCTCGTGCGAAATAGCCAAGTTTTGAGTCTCTTCTTGAAGATGTCTGGCGTTAGGGAGAGTTGAACTGAAGAAGGCAGGCAGTTCCATGCCCTTGCAGCAGTCACGGGAAAGGCACGATCGCCTACACTACGAAGGCACATCAATGGAACAATCTTAGTTTAGTTTAGTTTTTGGCTGATTTATATAGCGCTATTGTCCTAGCAGGCTAGAGTCAAGAGTGCTTTACATTGCATTAAAGGAGTGTCCGAACAAGTGCATTTTAGTCTCTTAGTGAATGTTTCCAAGTTGTTAGCGTTGGTGACACTGTCTGGTAACGTGTTCCAGAGAGCCGGGTTCCCTCGAGTAACAGAACTAATACTCCTTGCTCTGCTCAATGCAAAAGCTAAAGTCTCACTACTTTACCATGCAACTCCAATGCCAGGAGCGCCTCTGAGTAGAAATAGAAGAGGCGCTATACAAATGCCACATTACATACATTACATTACATTACATTACATAGCTTCTGCTATCTATTTCTGAAAGTATTCATTCCTCCTTCCTTCCTTCCCTTTTATTGCATTTCATAGCACTTTACATTTTACAATTTGCATGCGATAATGACAAAAGGCTGATAAAAAGAATCTTGCTCGGAGTAATGGAAGGTGAAAACATCAGAGGAAGACCATGAAAAGAATGGATAGACAATATTAAAGAATGGTGCAACATGGACATATATATGAAGTTTACAATGCTGCACAAGACAGAGACAAATGGAGGAGATGAACTCAAATTGCAATAGACACCGACCGCGCATTGATATGGTGAAGAATGAATGATGTGATAATTATAATTAATGTAACATTGTAGATTTTCCTGTTTATGTGAAGACTTCACATGATTAGTTAGTCATTATTGTCATTTGATCATGCGCTACAAAATATTTTTGTTATGTCATTTTCATTTTAATTATGCCATCAAAGAAAAAGGTGGGTCCCGTGCTCGAGTCCGAGCGTTGGGTTCCGGCGCTTGTCTCCAACCTGGGTAATCAGCGATGTAGGTGGCATAATCCATTAATCTGCCATTACTTTCCCCAGACTCACGTTTTATCTCGCAGCTCAATGCTGTTCCTCAGTTTACCACCACCCTCTAGCGAGTAAGGCTGAGTCGACCTTAGGGCTCCTGTGGGAATTGAACCCACGACCTTCTGCTCCATTGTCCAGCGTTGTTAACACTCTTCTAACTTCCCACCCCTACACATTTGCATACTTCCTCATTTTATTGATCTACCTAAGTAAAAGCAGCTGACCAAACAGATCTTGAACAAAGGAATGTTTTGTACTATGAATAAAAAGTATTGTCTTATGATACCTAGCTACCGGTATGCAGTCTAAATAGGCTTGTGCCAAAGCAGAACAAATTACAATGCAAGGGTTGTGCAGTTATTCTATGTTGTGGATATTTTTATTACCTACAAATTCATTTACAATCATAGATTAGGCATACAATACAATACGTGATCACTTTTTTAAAAAATCGACCTTGGCAAAATGCAAGGCCAAAACATAATGCATAATAATACATAATACATACCTTATGTATCAAATACAAATCCAAAGATCAAATTTTTATTGAAAAGTAATGTTGCTGTTAATTGAAAATCTGCAGTGAAGGCAAGCAGATTGAACTCTGACTGACAGTATGCCCTTGCAAGCTGTTTGCCTTAGTAGTTTTAGGGGAACACTTCATAACAATCCTTATTCACATTTTTAACAATGATCTTTGCATGAGTAGCCTCTCTGATTTTATTGACATTCTTAATATAATAATATAATAATATAACAAGGTTTAAAGTGGTTCAGTAGGGACTGCCCTGTGTGAGAACCACTAGAAGACTAATAATTGTTCTTTTGTCCAGGTCATTCTCAGCTTTCTTGGTTTGCCAATGCCAAAGAATGATGAATACTACACCTGTTTCTTTGGTTCAAGTATTGCATCTTCTAGGGCAGTTTACTCTACAAATCAACTGCAATGTCAACTTCCAAAGGATTCTTTAATGTCAGGTAAACAGTATTATCAATTTATATGTTTACACTGATCTTGACCAGACTTAAAATCTGATCAGACAGAAACCATCTAGATGTAACTGACTTATGTTATTGTAGGATTAAGTCGAGGATATGCAATTTAGTAAGTAAACAAATTGGCCAAATTGCTGCTTGCAAGCTTAGCACATGCACTAGCTTATTCATGAGAGCTCTAAGCTCCATGTGTAATTAACAGTATCTTTGTTTTAATTTAAAGGTGATAATTGCTCTGGCTTTTCAAAGTCAGCAGTAATAATGTGTGTAATGACATCTATTACTGTAATACACGTGATGTGCACGGTGCTTCAAATGACATGTGATATTGTTTCCATGAAATTTTCTGCCAATGTAATCGTCTGAGCGATTTGATTGGCAGAGTATGTGGTTTAGTTACTTAATGGGGCACATAATAACCGTACTCTATTCTCTTACCTCTATGCCTGGTTGACCATGTCTTCGAACCACAACTAAAGGCCTCTTCAGTGTGCCCCAATATTGTCTTATCTTCTTATCTTTCTCGACGACTTCTATAGCGCCGTATGCATGACGAAGGCAGAAGTCAAAGGCGCTTTGACATAATTTGGCATGTCAATGGCGAACGTAGGATAACAAAGACAGTGTAAAGTATTGTAAAAAGTGTATATTGTATTGTATAAAGTATTGTATAAAGTATTGTATTGTAAATGGTGTTGCAGTTTCAAAGTAATAAGGTTTCTAATACTCCAGAGCAGCAATTAACTATATAAATTGCTTGATCTCGTGTATCTTAAGTAATTGTTTCATTTTCCAGTTGTGGGCTATCGGTTGATAAATCTTACCTTTGCAATATCGTCTTCCAACGTCAGCTTTTTGAGCATTGCCTTTACTCTCTACAATTGCAGTTCTTTCACCGAGTAAGACTTTTAAATATCAATTATTTTAGTCACAAATTTTCTTTTGAATTTGATATTATTAGTGCAGAACATTGAATGGAGCTATAGCAACTAAAGCATTGAAGGAATCACTTATTGCCGAATATTATTCATTGCACAGAATATATTGTCAGAAAAATTTAGATGCTAGGTCTGTGACCTTATTGGTACAGATAGAAAATTGTAGAAATGTTTCTTTATTCAAAAAATTAATATGAGTGCTTTAAATTTTGTTTGAACATCATAATTTACATAACTCCTCATATGCACTTCATCAGCGTACTGTGCATCATGTAGAAGGTATTTGAAGGGCAAAAAAGGAAGATGAAATAGCAGTGGCAGTTCCAAGAATTCTTGGCTGGGGGATGCAAGGAAGTTTTAGGAAGTTGGTGGGGGATGCAATGAATTTATAGAAAGTTGATGGGGAGGGGGCGGTGAAATGAAATCCCAAAAAAGGTTGACAAGCAAAAAAAGGTCATTAACAGTCAGTGTTTTCCCTGAAAAATATACATAAAATTTATTTTGTATACAGATACCCAGCGTCAAACGCCGATAACAAGCAAAAAAGCTCGGTGGGGGTAGGAGGGGGGGGTCCAACGTGGAACCGCCACTGTGAAATAGGTAGAAATAAAATGTCTATTGTTAATGGTAGCATTAAATAGTTTTCCAGAGTGAAGACAGACCACTTCAAATCGATCGTTAATTAACTTTGCACAGCAGATGCATTGTGACGTTCAATTCCTTTGTATAGGTGTTCCTCGTGTACTGGGTCTCTATGGAGTTGTCACTGGTGCATCAGTTCTAATGCATGCCAAAACCAGGATGCTAGTTGCTCTTCTCAGGCTCAAGTAAACGCTGGATCAAATGATGTGAGTAAAGGTGACTTGAAATTTTAGCTATATTTGCAGAAATAGCCATCCCATCCTGTAAGAACCAGACAATTAAGTTGTGTTATTCTTCTGTCTAATGAGACTGTCATTAAATAATTAAATTGCCTCCAATTATAATGCCGGCTTGTTGAGTCTGGATTGTGAGTCATGCAGTCTTCTATGTCTGTGCTGCAAGGCATGTGATGCTAAAAATTTGAGCTACGAGAGGAATTTAGAGAGAAAGTGAGGAAAGACTAAGTTTGGCTGATTGCTTATTCTCATCAATCATCTCACCCATAGATTGAATATATGGAATTTTAAAATAGAGGGAAGTTTAACAGAGATTTTTTAAACAATTGCTGAAACTTCTGTGTCCAATCATCAAAAGAATAATAATAATAATTATTATTATTATTATTATTATTATGCACTTTTATAGCACCATTTCTAAAACTCTAAAGGTATCAATCAGTGGCAGAAGATGGCAGAGTGGGTTATGTGCTGGAGCATCAGGCTGATGGAGCGGGTTCAAGCCTCGTTAGTGCCCCTAGTGACTTTCACACAGGCAGTAATGCCTTCTAAGCCACTTTAAATCATGCTAAGTTTAAATCTGTCAGCAAGAGACCAGGTCATTCCAGGAATTGATCAGTGAGAAACAGTGAGGCAGAAGAGTGAGAACAGACTAGGTTGTGAATTATTAATTAACAAATTGGAATGAATTGAACAGTGCTACTGTGTACTGGGGTGGGATGTTAGCAAAGTGATAACAGCACTGGGTCCAAAGGTCACGAGTTTGATGCCCACAGAAGCTCTAAGGTTAACAAAGCCTTCACTCGACAGATGGCTGTAGTAAATGAATAATGAATAGTGAGTCAAACGGGCATTCTACACAATACACTGGCCCCGTATGTATAGCATTTCATGCCTGGCTGAGGGCCTCTGAAATGGAGATCAGTGCTGCCCTATGAGCCCTGCCTTTGGGTAGGAGCTGGGGGAAGGACTTTGCCATTTTTGAATTTTTGGCTGTGTCATCTATAGAACCGAACTAGAACTGTAACTGGTATTCTGGTGGAGGCCCAAGATTTCGGAATTCTCTTCCTCAATCTGTCAGAGTTTCCAAAGAACTGAGCACTTTCATATCTCAACTCAAAACTTATCTCTTTCAGATAGAGAGCCTTGCCTCCATTGTCTGCCTTGGTGTCCCTGATTGGCTGATATCTGGAACTGACCTGGCATTTTGGGGTTCAGATTTGGAGTACCATCGATTGATGCTACATGGTATTTTAAATGGTGCTAAAAAAGTGCATGTCATGCCATTACTATTAATTAATTATTATAGTATTGAAGTATTTGGAGGGCATGGTGGCACTGGCGGCTCCACTTTGGGGTGTCTGGGGGGGCCTGTGCCTCCCCATTGAATGCCTGGCCTCCCAGTGGTTGCCCTGTTGGGACCCTATATTTATTACTACATACCTATCAACAAATGGTTGTCCCCATACTTAGAAGTTGCCACCCTAATGCCCCCCCCCAAACTTGCCTTGCCAAATCCTGGAGCCCCCACTGCATAGTGGAGTAGTGGTAGGATTCTGGCCAAGCGACTGGAGGGTAGCGAGTTCAAATCTGACTTTGTGTAGAGACCTTGGATAAGTTGTTTGCCCTTAATTGTCATGCAGTTTCGAATCTTCACTTTGTGAATGACTTAGCATGCATTAACAGCCATGTAAATTGTGTGTAATAATAATAATAATAATAATAATAATAATAATAACATTATCTATAGTGAATATTGAAATCATAAATGCTGTAAAATTGACTATTGGTGATTATTATGTCTAGGGTTGCCCAAAAATTCTTTCTGGTGGTGGGGAAGTCCTTATTCCTTCTGGCAGCCAGCAGGATCTTCTTGTCAAAGTAGCAAATATTCCAAGTTTGGTGGTATGTTTATTTGTTGACTACTACTGATTTAAAAGTTGAATATTTTTTTATTCTATTAACGGACTTCACATTTCTTGGATGTGATGTTTGTTTTCCAAGAGGCAATTTGCTTTCCAAGAATTTAATTTGTAGAACATTTGATAAAAAGAAAGTTGTTATAAAACCCAGTTTATCTGTGTGTTTGCAGAATGCCGGTGCCAGTAATTTCAAGTGTAAGATAATGTCAATGTCACCACCTGCTACAGTTTTTAACAACACTCATATTTTATGCAGCAGATCACAGGTATATTTATATGTATTTATTGCCTGTATATTATGACAAATTACTGTTGAATGCCAATATTTCTTACTTTTTAAACTTGAAATCCAAAAATTAACACATTTGTATTAGTTTCTTGGAAAGTTTATGTTTGCATGGCAGTCTTTCATTTGCAACATTTGGAAGTTACTTTTTTAAAAAACCAATGAACAAAGACTAATGGGGCACCAGAACATGATGAAAATGACTTAGAAATTTTAGTGAGAAACAGGGGAATTTATAATGTGCTGATTGCCTTTTTCATTTGTCAGTATAATGAAAAATGCAAGAAAAAGTTAAAGTTGAAAATTTTAAACTGTAGTGAATGCTAAATGTATCAGAGACATCAAAATTGGGTGGAATTTTGCATGATTTATTTTTTGGGTTAAGGCCTCTGATGACTAATTTCCAACAATAAACAAGTTTGCAATTTATTGCTATAATATAATTAGTTCTGTATTATAGTATTATTACTTAGCAGACCTATGGTGCTTTTACAGTAATTAATTTTATAAAATTGATGTTTGAATATTCTAGTACATTTCTTCTCAAAAACAACCAACACCTTCTTTGCTTAAGATCGTGTGGGGCAGCAATGAATATCCTGTTGAGGGAAACTACAGCATTACAGGCAAGCCTCTAATTTCAATACTTGTATCTTGATAGTCTTAAGATGACTCATGCATGAATGAATGAATGTTTGAATGAACGAACGTACAAATGAAGGAACAAACGAATGAATTGAACAGGGTGGTGCAAAAAAAACCTGACTAGTCACATTTAGGTTTGCATTTAATATAGTCCGGTTTTTTTGCGCCACCCTGTATAGTAGACTATTGCTGTAACACAAGTGTTATTGCATATGTACTTACAAAGTAATGGCAATTAGTGGTATGAAAGTGAACATTTTGCTGTATTTAAGTTAAGAAAATCTGAAATTTAGTATTGAACAGTGTGGTATGAATCGAATCGATAATTAATATCCTTTCAGAAATATTTTGAATATCAAATAAACAGATAAAGCAGCAAAACTGAAAAATGAACGAGACGTCAGAATGTGATTAGAGCACTGAAAGTAATCAAAGTGAAGCAATTTGAAGTGAAGGGTTTGATTTTACGCAATTGTTTACTTAAGATTAAAATTTCAGTTGTAAATTACTTAACTTTGGAATAAGTGGTGATCAGAGTTTCTTTTATACATTATTTATAATTATATTTTTTCTTCTAAATACTATTTATGTTTCTATAAAAAATTATACCTATTTCTGTTAAACACTGTTTTATTTCTATTACCGTAAATGCTATTTCTAATTCTATTAGTCACCATTTCTATTAGACACTACTATAGAAGCACCTTAATGTTGAGGCATAGCTAGGGGCGGGGATACATATGTCCCAGGACACCGAAGTGGGGGATGCCAAAATCGGGGCATAGGGGGCACCAAAATGGGGTTTAAATAGGAAAGAGTAAAAAAGCATCAATATAGCTGTGATGATTTCTTTATTGTCCTTTCTAGCTTACGATCAATAGTGACAACCTTTTTTTTTGCTTGTCAGTGATTTTCTAGGCAGCAGTAATGAATAATGATAGTGACCCTTTTTTGCTTGTCAGGATTTTTCTGAGATTGAGATTTTTAAAATTTAAAGTTCAGAGGGGGTGTGCCATCAGTATGTTTTGTCCCCGGGCGCCGGACACCCTAGATACGCCCCTGCCTTAATGATGATTATATCTTTCTTCTGCTAAATAGGAAAAAGTAAAAAGGGGCAGAAGATGGTAGAGTGGGTTACGTGCTGGAGCGTCGGGCTGACTGGAGCGGGTTCAAGCCCCGTTAATGCCCCTAGTGGCTTTCACACAGGCAGTAATGCCTTCTAAGCCACTTTAAATCATGCTAAGTTTTTCTAAGTAAGTAGATTTATATTTGATATCATTGAAGACATTGTTAATGCCTGGTTTCTGAAAAGACCTTGAAATTACTCGATAAATGAATAAATAGTCTTTGGTATCTTTTTGCAGTGTACAACTGCTCTGCAATGTCTGAAGGAGACTGCAGCATATGCTTGAGCCTAGGCTCTGGCAACAGTGCCAAGTTTAACTGTTTGTGGTGCCAAGGAGATTGTCAGCCGCTCACCAGGTGCACAGCATCAGAGAAGATCTGTCCTAAATTTACCATCAGTGGTGTAAGTATTACCGGATTTCACTGTAATAGTGTAAGCATTACTTGATTTCACTGTAATAGTGTAAGTATTACCTGATTTCACTGTAATAGTGTAAGCATTACCTGATTTCACTGTAATAGTGTAAGCATTTACTTGATTTCACTGTAATAGTGTAAGTATTACCTGATTTCACTGTAATAGTGTAAGCATTACTTGATTTCACTGTAATAGTGGATTGCTGCCATATTGGGCGTAGTGTTTTAGGGAATGGGGAGTGTGATTTTTGTGCAGGCATATGCTATTGTCAAAGCATTTATAATATTCTGAAATGTGCTGGTAGTCTGAATAATGAGAATTCTGTATGGTTTGTATTGTTGGAACTATTAATAATTTTTATACTGAGGTTGATCTCCGGATTGTTTGCAGAATCTTAAAAGAAGCAGGTACATTGGCTTTCCAGGGACACACGCTCTCTCTCTCTCTCTCTCAATATTGCTATTAATGTTAATATATTGTATTGTGAATCTGTTTTAGAATGGAGTATTTTTGTAAGTATGTAAGTAAGTAAGTAAAATCTTGTGGATTTATATAGCGTCTTGGAAAGCAGCACAAAAGTAGCTGCTTATTCTCAGGTGCTGTGATATATCAACTGCATATATTATTTTCTTAAACTTTCTGCGTATCGATGGCTTGAAATAATTAATTCCTGTGCAGTGACTGTAACTGTGTGTAAAGAAAGCAGCATTCTACTGGTAGCCAGCCTATCAGATTGACGATGCTTTGGAAGAAATGCATTATAAAGATTTTAGAATTTATTTTCAAGGCATTACTAAAGAATCAACATGTCCTGCGTTGTTTCAGATTTTTCCAAGTCATGTCCCAAAGGATGGAAATTCACCTGTTACCATCAGCGGTATCAACTTGGGTTCTGAGGTCAATCAAGTGAAAGTGAAAGTTAATGGCGTTAGTTGCAACGGGATTCCAGCCAGATACATGGCGTCACGACAGTAAATACGTTTTTTTTCCTTCAAATCTAGGCTTGAAGCACTTCTCTTCCAATTAGCATTTCCTCCATAGTCTGTCTTGCTGTTTCCCTCTGACTAATCTCTGGAATGACCTGGTCTTTTGCGGGCGGATTCGAAGTACCATCGATTGATACCCTCGTGTATTAGAAATGGCGCTATAAAAGTGCATAATAATTATTATTAGGCCTTCTGATCTTTAATGCTTATTCACGTGCCATGTATTGCTACGTCGGCGACATGGATTTCCACTCTTCTCTGTTTCTGGCTTTCCTTATCAGTTCAATGTTGTCTTTGGTTCTTGCTGCTTCTCTTAGGCTGTCTGCATACTTTATTCTTTGTCTTCCTCTTGCTCTTCTTCCATATATTTTTTTTAATACTAGCCTGTGATAATCATGGTATTTCATTCAAAATATATCAAAAACTTGAAAATCTTCAGCCGTTTTTGACACTCACTATATTCTGTATTCATTTGTTCAATGTCTTCTTGTCTTATTTACTTGAAAACATTTATCTTTTTGTTTGTTGATGTGCTTCTAATCTTCTTGTTCATATCTTTAGCCAATGATATTTGATATCTGATGCTAATATTTTTGTCAGGTATGTCTTTATTATGAATAACATGGACAAATCTGGAGCAGCTGACGTCACCATTACTGTGACTGATGCAGACGGCTCATCAACCAGTCAAACAAAGTCTATTACAGTTACTGTTAGTAGCAGAGCTTTCAACTATCAGTCAGAGACTGGTTTCTGTGTTTGTGTGTGTTTGTTTGTGTGTGTGTGTGTGTTTGTTTTTGTGTAGTTTTATATTTTTTGTATTTGTGTATAGTTTTATATTTTTTGTATTTGTGTATAGAAATGACTTTGCTAATAATAATAATAGTAATAATAATATAATAATGATAATAATAATAATAATAACAAAAAACAATAATAATAATAATAATAATAATAATAATAACAAAAATAATAATAATAATAATAATTATAATAATAATAATAGTTCATTCAAGATCTTTGATGTCATTTATGGCACTTATGATGATCAGTTTACAGTTTTATACAGATGCTAGAATGAATGGCCAATCAGAAAGTTATCACTTTGTAGAAAAAATATAATTGTTTGGGCATCTGAACTAAAAAATTGCGGCTCAAATGTATCCACCTCAAGGACAGAGTTTGCCATTAGACAAGTCAATCTCTTATCGCAAACGAATCTTACGATTCTCATTCTTGCAGGCTTGATGTTTTATTCTCGACACTTATATTCCTTCTGTTCAACTGTCCAATATCAATTTATGATAATGTGGTTTAATTGGTAGGCAGTGCCACAATACTGAGCCACTGGATCCATGGCCCAATCTTTTTCAGCGGCTTCTCTGACCCGTGGGCAGTGTTGGAGTTGTGAAATTTGAGCTGGGGGCGACAGGGTTGAGTGCTCAAATTCAATGAATGACAGAGACTGCCTGTACCCCATATGCGATTTTTGTGAGGGTTGCAAAGTTAGCTGGGGGGAGGGTTCAACTCCCTTCCCGGCAACTCCAACACTGCATGTGGGCCATATTGCTGCTATGACACTGCTTCAGCCATTCAGGCACATCATATATTTTGCACTGCCATATGATCAGTGGTGCATTGATTTTCGTGATTTACTTTACAGGATCCTGTATTGTCTTCAATGACGCCCGTGAGAGGTCCTGAGTCCGGAGGATCGCTGGTTACGCTGATCGGGACAGATCTTCAGTCTGGATCTAACATAACTGTGGAATTTGGCAACACAAGCTGCATCTATGACAACAGCAGGTAAATATTAAATTTTGTTATGAATGACATGTGCAAAAATTTTAATGGACAGAAAAATAACCAATGAGGAAGTACTAGAAGCCTTTGATGTAGAAATAATTGGCTAAAAACCATAAGAAAGCAACAGTTGGAATTTTTTCAACATCTAATTAGAAAGGATGGATTGGAAAATCTAAATCAACTAACAGGAAAAATAGAGGGGAAAGAGCAAGAGGAAGACGAAGACAAAGATCACCGACAGTGACGAAGTTCAGCCGTGGTAGAGGATCTTAGACTTCTACGGCAACAAGATCCGAGACGCTGCGCAAACTAATAGTTCGGTCCTGTTCCGTGCAGGCAACAATAAAAACGAGACTTGATAGTTTGAACTTAATGCGCTCTGGAGACAACATCCAAGATCAATAAGTAGCGGAGTGATTGCTCGCAACGCGCAGACCGATGAAAGGCGAGCAGCCCCATTCAGGACTGACTGCAGCCTGCAGAGTAGAGAGATGGCAGCATTTCCATAGTTAGTCTGGTGAGGACTAGAGCTACGACCAGCGTCAGGACTGCTTGGGAGACTGACCGACGTAACGGGTTCAAGCTTCATCGCCCTGCACTGTCGAGATAAATACCCAAGTTCCCAATTAGAAAGGATGGATTGGAAAATCTAGTCATAACAGGAAAAATAGAGGGGAAAGAGCAAGAGGAAGACAAAGAATAAAGCATACAGACAGCCTAAGAGAAGCAACTAGAACTAAAGACAACATCGAATTGATAATTAAAGTCGGAAACAGTGTAGGGGGGCGGAAGATGGCAGCATGGGTTACGTGCTGGAGCGCCAGGCTGACGGAACGGGTTCAAGCCCTGTTAGTGCCCCTAGTGGCTTTCACACAGTCAGTAATGCCTTCTAAGCCACTTTAAAATCATGCTAAGTCATGCTAAGAAGAGTGGAAATCCATGGTTGCTAATGTAACAATACATGGCACCTAAAGAAGAAGAAGTTGATGAATGAATGCAATTTGATTCATGCCGCAAAATGTAAGAATGTTGGCACATTGAACCGATATGGTTCTCAAAGGCATAGAGTGATGCCTGGACTACTCAACTTTGTGCATGACATTGTCTATTGCCGTCAAACAGCTTTTGTTGCAAAACACTTAAGAAAGTCACTGTACTTTACTCAATGTTTTGTGCTTGTTTGCTTACCATCTGAATGTTGAATGTTTTGTATTATATATTCATTCAGTTTCTAGTTTGTTTAGTTTAGTTAGTTTGTAGGTGTTTCTTACACGAATTAAGACTATTATTTTTGACTATGGGATGACCTTGTATCTAACTAAGATGTTGTCAATAGTGTCTCTTCTTCTATTTTGATACTACTTCTTTAGGTGCTGTGTATTTCCACGTTAGCGACCATGGATTTCCACTTTGTTCGATCTTGACATCCTCTTATTAATTCGATGTTATTCTTTACTCCCTCAATTCCTTCTCATAGACAGTCTACATATGTGTTTCTTTGTCTTCATCTTGTTCTTTTCCCTCCACTTTTCCGGTTATTTCCAGGTGATCCAGTCCTTCCTTCCTCATTATGTGTCAGAAGAAGGAAAGCTGCCTTTTTTGGTGGTTGCTGTCTGACTTTTTTCTATTCCAATTTCATTCAAGATCTCTTCACTGGTTTTCTTTTCCGTCCATGCAATCTTCAACGTCCTTAACAGAAACCACATTTCTGTAGCTTCCAATTGCTTCTGCATACTTTTATACTAAAAAACCAGAAGTTAAGTAAGTATGTGTGATGTTAATTGCCTGATATGTAGTAAGGGTTTTCAAATCAGTGATATCAATCTGTTTTGTGCATCACTTTTAGATCGAATGACACACATCTCCTGTGTGTAACAACTCGATTTGATCGTCCGATTGTTGATGGAAATTCCACAACCATCATTCCGCAGGGCTCTGCGCAGGCATCAAGCCAAACTGCCGTGATGTTCGACTCGGCAAGACGCACGCTTAAGCAAAGCTTTGAATTCACGGCTAATCCAACGATCAGTCCAATTCTCACACCAGATGGCAGTTTTGAAAGGTATCTTAGAATCATCCGGCTTTATCAGTAAAATGTATTCGTTAAAAGTTTGATTTGCTACATAAGATGAAATAATATGGTGCTAGGACAAAATGTCCGCGGACAAAATGTCATGGGGACAAAATGTCAGCGGACAAAATGTAACCCTAACTCTAACCCTAAACCCTGACATTCTGTCTGTGACATTTTGTCCGTGACATTTTATTCGAGGACATTTTGTCCGGCCACGAATAATGTAGTTCATTTTAATTATACAAAAATTATTAGAACATTCGTCAATGTCGTGGGTGGGTGGGTGTCATAAGCAAAAGTGTTAAATCATAGACATTAGCACTTATTCATTTGCTTTAGCAGTTTTATTGCATTAAGGTTTCATGTGCATTATTCCAACTGAATTCCATAATTATTTATTGTAGGGGTGGTTGTATGATTACTGTAACTGGTACAAACCTTGACAAAAGTTCAGGATGTGCAATCACTGTTGTTGACAAGCCTGTGAATGTTGTAAGAACACACACTATTTACATTATTTTAAAATGTTATTCAGAAAATCAGTTATTTCTTCGATAAAAGATTATTTGACTGAGAAATTAGTGTTTCATTCGAATTTTGAATATGCTAGGAAGTACCATGCCAAGTGAAAACTATTACTAGGTATTAAATATTTGAGTGAAAGCGTCATTATGTCGAAGTGAATTTGAGTGTCAAAGTTTTATGTCAAAGTGAATTTGGGTGAAAAAGTCATTATGAGAAAGTCATTATGAAGTCAGAACTTTGTGCAATGGAGTCTTTCGTTATGAATTTATTACTAACTGATCATACATATTCATTGATTGTATGCAGGGTGGTGCAAAAAAACGGACTATATTAAATGGAAACCTAAATGTGACTAGTCCTGGTTTTTTGCTCTACCCTGTAGAAAGATGTCAATTAGTGCAACTTGCTTATATATGAATTGGTCACATTATTATGGCACACCTTAGATGTAATGACCCTGGTATGGCTGACCTCCACATTTCTCCTGTCACTATTTCAAAGTTAGATTAGCTGCCTAAGAATAAGCAACTACGATAGTACTACATTTGAACGTGCTAAATAAATTCACAAGATTTTACTTACTTACTTCTATGTCGTTTTTCTTAAATATTTTGCTTTATTTATTATGTTGATGTGCTCTGAATGTTCAGCTTATTGTGTTATTATAGTCGGCCAGAAATTTATCGCATATCATTTTTATCTCTCCAATGATCAGCAAAAATGAGCTGAAATCAATAATTTCGAGTAATGCGTTATTCCAACTTGACGCCGTCAATTTGATGGCTGACTTCAAAGTTTATCCTGATCCATCCCTTTCAAACGTTTCCACGGATACTTACTCAACAGGCAGCACCCTGTATCTTAAGGTATCACAGACTCTGTATGATAATATGTGCTTTATTGATAATTATCTGTGCTTTTATTAAATAGAATTTTATGCTTAGCTTTGAGCCTGAGGACTCTATGCTCCTTCTGGTTTGACCTGGCTCTAATGCTATTTGGATTTGGTGCGCCATCGGCTGATGCCCTGGGCATTATGATAGTGGCGCTATAGAAGCTGATTGATTGATTCTGTATTGACTTGAACAGGAATCTGGAACTTCTGGCTTCATTTTAGAATGGTTTGGCGCAGCAGGGCGCGATTTGTAGGGGGGGGGGTGAAGGGGAATCTTCCCCCGACTGCCCAACTGCACCCCCCTACTGCTACATTCCCCACAGCTACATCCCCCCACTGCTACATTTCCCCAACAACTACATCCCCCAAACTCGACATGTCCCCCCCCCACTGCGCCAGGTCACAAATCACACCCTGGTTTGGAGTAGACCATGCTTTGAAACTCCATCTTTCACTTATAGCGTTCCACTGTAGATTGACAGAAATTAACTGTCTTTTTCTTCATGATACTGTTCTTGGATTTCTATGTTGCATCAGTTATACCATGCCTCTTGGATCACTCCTTTCAGTCCTTTATAATGCAGATGGCACATGACTATTTCATAGAGCGATCAAACTTCATCATCGTCGTCTTCGTAGTCATCGTCATCATTGTCATCACCACCATTATCATCACCACCATCATCATCTTCACCTTCATCACTGGAAACCTACCTTCTCGTTTGAATAGGATATTATTTTTGATATGTAAATGATGACATTTATATGTGAACATTTAGTCAGTCAGTGAGTAAACCAACTGTAAATGCAAGAGCTGCTGGATTCCATGTGGGAAATAGCATTTCTTCAGAACGACCACACAACTGTCAAATGGACATTTGTTCTAAAACAACTATTATAGACAGGCAGACAGATGTGGTATCAGTTTGGCCTTTTAAACCGGATGTTGTGACTAAAACTTCTCAACATTCTTTCTGTAATCCTCAGATTTTTCTTCTGTTAGAGGCCTAGTTGTAAACTTGGATTGTAAATGGGCAGTGTTTATTCTCGGCCTTCTTAGGGGGAATTTCCCCCCAAAGTTTTAAAATTCCCCCCCAAATTTTTTTAGATGTTGGCTGGGGAATGGAAATTCCCCCCCCAACGTGTGGAAACTCAAACCTTGTCACCCCAAAACATTTCAAAATCCCCCCAATGTCAAGGGGGCTAGAATAAACACTTGTAAATGGGGACCTGCCCCTTTACCTTTCCCTTTCCCTAGCATAGCCTTTCAAAAAGTGGGGTTTTGCCTAGCGGCCTAATAGAAGTATATGCCTAGGGAAAGAGGCCAGGATGCAGGCCCAGATATATAGTGACAGTATCAGTTACTATAGGCATTCAGTGACGTAGCGACGAGGGGTATATTGGTATTTACAGTATATACCCCAGTATATACCCCCACAAATCAGTCTACCTTAAAGTTTTTATGTTCACATGTGTAACACTAAGATATGTTTTGATTTTGAAACAGCAGTGACCATTTAGGATTTATGCCCCCCCCCATTCAAATTTCTGACTGTGCTGCTGTAAGCAATATGAAATTGAGTTGTAAATCATGGCTTTTGTTCAACATTTTAGCACGTACAATGGTTACAGGAGCTTATAATGGTTGACTTGCTTTGAATGTACTGTGCTTGTATTACAGGGATCACGACTGAATACCTCATGTATGCAACAAGAGGTTGTAATCAAGATTGGAAGCAAGATATGTAACATTACAGCTCACACTCATGAAGCTTTGTACTGCACTGTGCCTGCCTTGTCCTCCAGTGATAATACTGAAGTTGTAGTAAGCTAAACAAAGACATATTTTTGGACTTACGGTGGTTTGGTTTTTGAATATAGGAAAAATAATTTATGTCAAATAAGCAGAGAATTGCTTGATTTGAAATTAATGATGATGATGATGTTTATTGATTATTAGTTATTAATTAATTATTATTTAATTGCTCATATTGTAATTAATTAATGCAAATAGATTTCATCTGTTCTTTATAGCAGTGGATGTTTACCGGTAATTGGTAATTTTGAGTCTGAAATTATGTTTTTTTAGGTAACTGCAGGTCAGAACCTTGTATTTTACTTGGGGCGTTTGACAATTCAAGAAGGTCAGATCCCGTGGGCGATCGCAGTTGGTGTCATCGGGGGAATTTCTTTGGTCATCATCGTACTTGTTGTTTTAATCTTCGTCATAAAGAGAAGTGAAAGCAAACGTCGAATGAAGAAACTTTCACAGCAACTGGAACTTCTCGAGAGGAACGTTCGAGACCAATGTAGACTCGGTGAGTGGGCAGAGAATTGATTGATTAATGCTAAACTGTCCTGCTGTCCTACTAACAGGCATTAATGTCTCTTCCTCCTAAGTCACATTAAATCACACTGTAGTAGTTTAGCTGGTAAATAATAATTCTTCTGTTCTTTTTCTCAAAAGCTTTCAGTGAGCTTCAGACAGAAGTTTCCGACTTCAATTCCGACCTGGAAAAGCACGGAATTCCCTTTTGGGATTTCAAGACGTACGCTTTCAGGCTACTCTTCCCAAAAGTGCACAATCATCCGGTTTTGACTGTCAACAGAAACGTTAGTACTGCTTTTGCTTTCACTGCAGACATTTTTTGTGACAATTCTTAGAAATTGTGCTCTGTTAATTTTAGCTTTTCCTCCATAGTCCGTCTTACTCTCTCCCTCTGACTGATCTCTGGAATGACCTGGATCTTTTGCGGATGGATTTTGAAGTACCGTCGATTGATACCCTTGGGTATTAGAACTGGTGCTATAGATGTGCATTATTATTGTTCTTTTTATTATTATTATTATTATTATTATTATTATTATTATTATTGTTATTGTGGTCATATTTTTATGGCACATTCATGGATCTGTTTTTTAATTAATATTCTACTGTGAAATATCATGTCATGCAGATTTATTAGCATCTTTGATTATTTGATTTTACTGTGGAAAAGTAGTTTGAGGTCTTTTTAGAACTAATTGAGTGAACAAGAAAAACTCACAGATATCGGGTTTGCAAACTTTTCCCAGGAATTGTCAGCTCTCAAAATTTTGCTTAGGATTTGGAAGAACAGTTGCTTTATAAACCTTATTTCTTGAAAATATACAAAAGTTATTTCTTGAAAATATACCTGCTGACATGAATAAAAATCTTGATGGTATCAATGATAATGTGCATCAGTCCTCGAACAGTACTAAACTGCTAAGCTTACCATATGCACCGGTACTTCGAACGAAATTATATTTTTCATTTTCAGATGAAACTTTACTGATTATTGTTATTGTTCATGACAATTTATATAGCGCCGTAACATAGCAAGAGCCAAAGTCAAGGGTGCTTTACAAGGAACGTGGAAACATAAAGGAACATAATGTTTTTTTAATGATTAATTTGAAATGTAAAGACTCTGGAGATGTCTGATCTGTGCTAGTTAAAGTTTCTAGCCATTGACCCAGCATTTAAAATTTGTTTAATATCCAGAGCAATATTGTCAGATAGAAATGTTTAAATTGCAGTCAAAGAACAAATTTGGTGGATTTGATGAGCAAATGCAGCAGTTTAACCAGTTACTTAGCAGCCAAGTCTTCATCTTGACGTTCATTGATGTGCTCGACAAACAACTGAAGGCATTTAGCGTAAATGACAGGTAAGCCGCACTTACAGGTAGGCCATACGTACAGGTAAACCATGCATAAAGGTCAGCCATACATGCAGGTAAGCCATACATACAGGTAAGCCATACATATGGGTAAGCCATACATACAGGTAAGCCATACATACATACAGGTAAGCCATACATACAGGTAAGCAATGCATACCTAAAGTGGACAGGAATTTCATTAAATTAATGCTGTTTAGGTCTTGATGCACTGACTGCAGTGCTGTATTTTGGAAGACGCGGTCATTATAGACTACGGTCTACATTATGCCATGTTGTCGTTGTCTTTAGTGCTCTGCAGTACCTAAGTGAGGACGTTGCATCACATAATGGTCAACGTGTTAAATGTACACAGTCACAGTGTTTGCTTCCATTGGGACGATAACATAGCCCAGTGATTTACAATCTGGCTTGCCAATCGTAAGCTCTGAGTTCAAACCTTGGCAATGTCAGAGCCGACCCAACCCAGTGAATGTGTACATCAGGTGCTTACTGGTAGCAGGCATTTTAGTGAGGAAAGGATGGCATCCACCATTATTTATCCATGCCATAAGAATTTCAAGGTGATAATTAATTCCTTCATTTAGTTCCCCTATGGACTCTAAGTTTATGGAGTGACCTCTCCCTTTTTCATTGGATCATTGCTCTCAGTTTTTGTTGCATTAGCATTGCATTATTGAATCAAGGATACCATTAAACTTCACAGCTTATAAAACTAGTAAGGTTTCTTTCAGTGATAAGGTTTGATATAAATGTACAGGGTGGTGCAAAAAAACCGGACTATATTAAATGCAAACCTAAATGTGACTATTCCAGTTTTTTGCACCACCCTGTATATTAGTTTTGCATTCTATGAGATATGATAAATGTCTATTTTTGACTGGATGTTTGAGAAGTGAAAATAGAATTTGTCTTAAGCTTTTGATTTTATTATAATAGGCATAATAATATAATCAATAGGATGATATTGATTTTATTGCAGAGCCAAAGTTTCATCACTTCTCGGTGTCATTTTACTCAACAGAATGGAATTTGCAACAGAGTAAGCATACACTGAAATGGTTCTAAAGGAAAAATAAATCAATCAAGGATTTATTTCCCAAACAAAAACCATTACATAGTATTTCAAGTTGCTCAGTTACAAAGAGGCATGTACAATTTTCAGTTCTAAATTCAAATAAAAGTATAACTAAATGAAATAACAAGTAAATCTTTTTCACGAACCAAGGTTCCTGCATGACATTAGCATGTAATTATCTAATCAAAACCTCAAAACATTGAAGTGGCAAATTAACAAAATAAAATAATGATATCAACATAACATAACTCTTTTTATCTGTATAAGTAGTTTACTGCAAAACTTGAATGGCTAATGATCACTGATCCAGATAATATGATTATGATATATATGTATACTAATAATAAACGTAAGAAATTAAAATAGTAATAAATATAATAATTAATAAATAATATAATAAATATTACAGCAGAACTGTCCTCATCATCTAATGAATTATAATATGCATTTCAGTATTCTCATTATTTAAGTGTTTTTAGTTGGTAATTAATTAATGTTCACAATGCTGTCATGCTTCATTATCCAATAAAATGAATGTACTGTAGAATGATTAATACAGGCCTTAGTCAATCTTTTTGCAAGCAGACAGTCATTTTCAAGCATTAACTAATAATTACCTGACCAAATTGTCAATTCATTGTGTATTTTCAATAGTGGATTTTGCAAAATGAAAGATTTGCAACTCTAGATTTTATAGAATCTCTTGTGAGTAGTTTACTGCAAAAATTGATGATTGTATTTGTTGACAGCATTATCAAGGAGCTTTTGGGTGACCTTATTAAAAGATCTGTTGAAAAGAAATCACCGAAGCTGATGTTGAGAAGGTATCCTTATAAATCTAAAATGCTCTTTTTCCCAGAAAATTTAATTGATTTTACTATTAAGCTAGAACTACTGATACAGATGATAGTTAACAGCAGCGGTGTAGCAGAGGTTGGCGCTACCCAGGACGGAAGTTTGCAAAATTTTTTAACTTGTGTTCATCACCTGAAAAATTTTGACAAACCAAAAAAAGGTCACCGGCCCCTAGCATGTTTTGTACAACATAAATTCCATATATCTATATATTTGTTGATGCTTTGGGAGGCTATTTCTTTTCCTCTTGCAATTTTCAATTTTTCCTCCCCTGAGCCATTTTTTTATCCCTCACAACACCGCCCCTAGGAACATGCCGCCCGGTGAGGACTGCCCCTTCCTATGCGATTGGTTAACAGACATACTAAATAATGACAAACTTTGAATCAATCGCTATTGATTTTTGGTCTTTTGCATTCGTGCATGGCAGAATAAGTCAATTGATCACAATTTTTTTATTGTTAGAGACTAAATTTTTCAATCTTTGCTTGGAATATATGTGTAAATATGACTTTTTGTGAGATTTTAAAATTTGTTGAAATCTTGCTACACTATTAAGTAGGGGCATGGTGGAAGAGAGGTAGTATTCTTGCTGTACAATCAGTGGGTCCATGGTTTGAATTTGAATCCAACCCCAACAAATGCATAGTGACCTTGGTCAAGTTGTTCACCCCTAATTGTCTGTGATGAAAATGGAAACCATCTCATTCCTCTCATTCTCTGGTGGCTTAAGACCAGTTGCACCTGCCTTTGGGACAGAGAACTCGTCTTCATTACACTGTTAAGTGGCAAGCTAAAAACTGTTACTCAGATCTTTTCTCATATTGTGGTTTTCAACATAGGAGAGATCCTACTAAAACACTTAAACAAGTTATTATTATTATTATTATTATTATTATTATTATTATTATTATTATTATTATTATTATTATAGTAGTGTGTTTGCCCCAAAATGAGTTGATATTCTTAGAATTGGTGAATTCATTCAAGGGTTTATGCCTGTCAACTTGCATACATGAAATATGGTACTAACATGTTAAATTACTGGTATGCTCATACACAAGTACCGGTACACTGGTGAGCATGTTGGTATATCCATTAGCACATTCTTGCTCTTGTATTTAGGTACTAAGATGTAGTCATTGTAGTGTCAGACTTGTCCAGTATATTGCGCTTTTGAATCGTCCAGTTGACACAGCAGTTGAGTTGACAGCGTTTTTGTCCGTTGTCTTTGTAGCACGGAGTCTTTGGTCGAGAAACTTTTGGCCAATTGGTTGTCGCTTTCGATGTTCGAATATCTGCGCGACAGTGCCGCGGGAAATGCGCTGTTCATGCTGCACAAAGCGCTGAAGCACCAGATGGAGAAAGGCCCGATAGACGCAGTGACAGCCGAGGCCAGGAATACTCTTTCCGAGGACAGGCTGCTCCGTGAAAACATCGAACCGACCGTTCTAGTAAGTAAGAGTTTCATCAGAACATTTTGGGGTGTTTTGTTTTCATGAGAGTCAATTTATAATATGTATTTGGTAATTAAGTGCTTTTGCATGAACCAATCACAGAGGTGCCAAGAGAAATTTTGGGCCCCTGGGCAGAGAAGTCACGGACCCCTAGAAAGTTTATAATAATGTGGTGATGACCTTTTTTTGCCTGTCAGACTTTCTGGTAATTGTAATGAGATCAAGTGTGGAAAACTACTGGATGACCTTTTTTTGCTAGTCAGTCTTTTCAGGGTGTTAGTATATAGCATTCCACGTGTCAACATTTTACAGACCCGCCCGATCACCGGGCCCCTGGGCATTTACCCCTCTCAGCAGCCCTGACCAATCATGTAAATTGATCAGTTCTCTTTTATAGGCTTTAACATTTTTTTGACAGACAGAATTTGACAGTATTTGAAGAGAACAGAAGTGTCGCTTGTAAAATGCTATCGTCAGACTCCTCTGGAAAAAGCATTTACCCAAAACGTCCAGCAGCCCTGACCAATCAAAACAGTGTCTTGACTCAGTTACTCTTTATAAACAGAACAAATTTTTTTTTCACGGCTTTTCATTTTATTTTTAAATTTTTTTATTAAGGAACTGCCGGTCTGCAGTCACGTATAATGATATGTAGATTTCAGAATTTGACAGTATTTCTCGAGAACAGAAGTGTCGCTTTCAAAATGCTATTCTCAGATCTTGCCAAAAATTTATCCATTTCAAATTTCAGGCAAAAGAAAAAGCATCAAATTCAACTGTTACTATACAAGAACATTGCATATTCAAAAAACGGTAATTGGGTCAAATGTATCCTTGCGCGCTCACTGTTGTTTTTACATTGTAAAGGTCGAAAAGACGTTAATTTCTCAGTTGAGTTTAAAATAAAAAAATGGATCCAGATTATAAGTTTTTAAAATTTATTGGTCTCTATCTTAAGTACTTTTACTTTCAGTTATCTGTCTTAATTTCAGTGCTTATGAGACCATTTGATAATTAATTTAAACATTTTTGATAATATAATCTGAAACATAAAACCTTCCTAATTAAATCATTTTGGTTTTACTAAATTTATGTAATGCACTTGCTTAAAATGGTAAGAGCTATGACAACTAATAAGAATAATTAATTCATATTTTGGTGAATAAATAGGTCTTAAGCAACCCCTAATATTACAAGTTCTCTGCCCTAAGGTCAGCCCAACTGACTTTTTGCCATCTGGGAGCCCACCCCAACCCCAACAAACTGTATGTAAACTTTAACAATTGAAATCATGTAATTAATTGTTAGCATATCCACAACAGGCACCCCCATTGAAGCCTGGACTTGCTGTGAGATTTCTGTGAATCAATGAGAGAATTTTATTTTGGGGCAGTTTTATTGCCAATAAGTTTTCATATGGTCTGCAAAATCACTGCAAAAGTCATGATTTGAATAGAATATCACAATCCACGAGTCCTTAGCATTTGGGGCTCTGCTAGACACCCTGCTTGGAAGATTTATGATGCTCTCCAAGCCCCTAGCCAGATCAGACCAAGTTGGCCTTTATAGATGATGGTGCCCCCTATTCAGGAACCCTGGCTGTGCAGCGGTTATTATAGCCACGTAGACATCAAGGGGAGTCTAAACTTTTTGGGGGAACAGACATTGGGGAGGTCATACTACTTGCCAAAATGTCAAAATTGGGGGGATTTCAAATTGGGGGAATTCCCCTCAGAGAAGGCCTAGAATAATCACTGCTGGCTGTGCCACCCCGGTTACTGAAATAAGTGCGAATTTATTGATCTTGTCAGCTTAAATTAATTCGTGATTTTGAATTCTGTTGATTTGCTGTAGCATGGAAGACTGGAACAGAGACCGTACTGCAGCTTTCCGATGAGGATTCGTCTTCGGTGTTGGAGGATGGATGGAAACGGATTAATACTCTGGAGCACTACCGAATTCCGGATGAGTCGTGTTTCGTGCTTTCTCGACGTTCCGCGACGGAAGAAGAAAGCATGGAAACTGTGGCTGGTAAATTTTCATTTGAATAAGATGCTGCTTCTTACATTTAATATTCTTCATGTCTAATGGCCAATAATAGTAATAATAATAATAATAATAATAATAATAATAATAATAATAATAATAGAACGGGTGCTATAGAAGTTCGTAATAATGATAGTTGTTTGTTGCTTTGATTTATATCGTTACATGAATAAAGTTTCAGCTTTGTACAGAGCCTATCTGCCAAACTGTGATTGTTCCTGATAGTCTGTGAATTAATTATCCATGTTTGGGGCTATTTAGTTTATGTCTCCTTGTGTTGGCTATTTTTTGTTTATGCTGATTTATGTTAAGTTTAAGTTATAACTTGTTAGTAGTGACAGGGGTGGAAAAGGGAGATGCATGGGAATGGCATGCCTTTGCATCTAAATTTCCAATCCATGTTCAACTGCAGTACCAGAGTCCTCATAGAAATTGGCATTCCATATTTCTGAAGTTCATTTAGTTGCTAAAATTATATAGTGTTTTTCATGCAGGCTAAATGTCTCTTGAACCACTCAAAATCGCATTGTTATTGCTGATGAGCAAGAATCTTTAGTCGCTAGAATCGTTCGCTGGTCTTGAAAGATTTGGATTTGCAGTATTTCACAATCCAGCTTGACCACGTGAAGCCTTATAATATCATATAATATAATATAACAAGGTTTAAAGAGTATGGACCTTGTAGAACCACTGTTGTTCCCATATCCTAAACTATAATATAATATAACAATAGGTTTAAAGTGGTTCAGTTTAATGGACTGCCAAGGTTTAAAGTGGTTCAGTAGGGACTGCCCTGTGTGAGAACCACTGTTGCTTTCCTAATATCCTAAACTACTGAATTTTGAACTCTAGACTGCAGCCATTACTGATCCAGTTTCTGTCCATTTTGAACTCAACCCACAGATGTTTCATGCCCTCTGGTTCGATCATACTGCTTCATTGTAAAAATCTATCCTTTGGCATCCTTTGTTTGTTAATCTTTATGTCTCAATCTTTTGTGAACCACAGAATTAGTTGTGATGATATTCAATAATAGTAAAATGGACACATGCACACAATACTCAAATGTGGACGTACCAATGTCTTGTAAAGTCTTATTATTACATCCTTCTCTGCTCACTATCGTTCTTTTGATCATACCTAGAATTTTGCATTTTCTGCAGTGTGATGGCTTTAAGCTGTTAGTTTGACCCCTAGATCTTTCTCTCAATAACTTAAACTCATGATCTGTTCCTCTTCTTCCCAATGGCAGAGTTTATCTGTAAAAAGCTTTGCAGAAAGCATTTGAAGAATGAAACTTACCTAAATGCAAGTGATAGGAAAAAACATTTATCATCATCGATGTCGTTGATGTATATTAAAAAAACAATAGAGGTCCCAACAGAACCTAATTGACAGCAATCTGTGAATGCTAGAAGTATCCATGATGTAGATTGCATCAATGACTAGATGGATGATTTTGTCTTAATTAAAAGTCCAGCCAGCTGCAGAAAGGAATGTCTGCAAGTTTAAAAAATTTCAGTCACAATTTAATGCTTATTCAGTAATTGCATCAATGACTAGATGGATGATTTTGCTCTTAATTATGCCCGAATGTCTGCTTTACTTTTAACGATTCAGTAATGCCCTTTGGAACCCCCGAAGAAATAACCAGGGAGACCACCCAAGATAGGTTTGCACACAAACTAAAACCGTACCTATTTGGAATCTCATACGAGATGTGTCTGTAAAGCATTCTTGACTATGGCCTTTGCCAGGCAGATAGCGCTATATAAATTGTCGCATAATAATAATAATAATAATAATAATAATAATAATAATAAGGTGTCTCACATTTCAGAATACATGTCTCAGCAGTTTGGCTATACTCTCAGATCGTCAAATGCTAGCGTCAACATCTGGCATTTGGTAAGTTTCCTCCTTTTCTAGGCTCTGTTAAATTTATTCTGTGATGGAATATTTGCTGATTTGGAAATGTTGGCGTTATTTTCAAAAAATCATGCTTATGCTGATGATTAGGTTTTTTAAATCGACGTTTCTGTGCAACAGATTCAAATTCAGCTTAAAATATTTATGTACCATAAGCAGAAATGAGGGAAGCAGCACCAACGGATTGACAATTTGAAATTTTGATGCACCGACCAGTTTCGTACCGTGTTCCTGCATTGATTAAGGATTTTTATAAAATCAGTGCTCATTAATTGATTGATTGATTGATTCTAGTACGTGAACATTATATACTCATAATTTAAATATAATTTTTGGATAAATAAGTGACGACCTACTGTTGTAATCACTGTTTAGGTCACGTGACTCACCCCCACACTTATGATTCTTCACTTGTGAATGACTTAATGTGCGTTAACAACCATGTAATGATAATAATAATAATAATAATAATAATAATAATAATTCATTACAGTCACTACTTACTATTTATAATTTGATTCCTACTTAAAAGGTGAAACATGAAGATAATCAGAATTCCAAATCAACAAAAGTCATCTCGGAAATATTTCTTACCCGCCTTTTGTCCACGAAGGTAAGTTGGAAAAAGATATTCTTGATGAACTTGCAGTAGCATTTCACAACTCTTGTCTCTTTTAACTGGACTGTGCTGAATTGAAGCAAACTTTAATTGAAGTTAGACACTATTCAGATCATCACCTTTGCTCATTTACATTTCTGTTTCATTCTACAGATCATCACCTTTGCTCATTTACATTTAGGAAATTATGTCTGTTTCATTCTGCAGATGATCATGGACAAATACATAAAAGATTTGTTTGAAGCAATTTTCCAAGTGGACAGTTCTGTTCCTCCTGTAGTCAAGTACCTGTACGACTTTCTAGACGAGGCGGCACAGAAGCACAACATTACCGATTACGAAGTCGTTCATGCATGGAAAAGCAACAGGTAATAGTCACGCATGGTGGCCATCTCAGTCGGATGAGTACAGTAATTTTTTATCCATGCATTTTTAACTATAATTTACCGTGAGAAACTGGGGTTTTATAAGAAGTTCATTATTCCAGAGAGTGGCTAGATTTGTGATGAATTTACAAGATAAGAACAAGACATACTGGGATTACTGGCCATATAGTGGCATGAGAAATTTCCAGCCCCCCTGGAGGATAAATAAACAATAATCTTAGACCCTCAACTGCACACACACACACACAAACATATATATATATATATATATATATATATATATAATTATATATATATATATATATATATATATAATTATATATATATAAATGCGTGTTCCGTCAAATGGGCGCCTGATGGGTCTGCGATGGCCTATGGAGTGTACCTTTTTTTGTACTGTGATGCATGATGCCTAGAAAATTTGTCTAAAATGCACAGAATTGAATTTTACTTCGTGGTCACTGGTCAACCTTAGTAAAATGTCATATATCCACATTATCCATTTGTTTCCAATCGTAGTTATGGAAGTTTAATCAAAAGATACTGTATGAATATTTGTGTTGAACTTCTTTTCGATTTTCAGCCTGCTGTTAAGATTTTGGGTCAATGTGATAACAAACCCTGCATTTGTGTTCGACATAAGCAAGTCCAATATCTTTGCTTCCTGTTTGGCCGTTGTTGCCCAGGCGTTCATCGACAGCTGCTCAACACAGGAACTACACTTTGGGAAGGTGTGTACTTCATCCGATCTTCTCTGCTGTGGATATCGTAAAAATGATTTTTAAACAAACGTAGCCAGATATTTTTGGATATACGTTACATATAAACTGTACGTGCATAAGAATGAACAGCTATCACTGCACTACTTTCCAGAGTGCTATATAAATTACGAAATTTTACTTGCTTACTTATGGTTGGATATTTCTGCCAATTGTTGCACAGGATTCACCGTCAACGAAGCTTCTTTTTGCGAAAGACATTCCAGGCTATCAGAAGCTCGTGCAACAGTTTTTCACCGGTGTTCGAAACTTGCCCCGAGTTTCCGATGAAGATATGGAAGCTGAGATGGTTGCCCTGTCTAAGGTTGGTGCAAAGTCTATTACCATGGTAACCGTATGCTTTGAGATGTGCATACAATGCACGTGAATTATTTCTCTCAGGCCGAAACATCTATTTTCAAGACAGTGGCTTTTGTATTAGAAACACAAAGAATATAAATATTTAATTGTGTAATTAAAAGTATGTAGGTAAATGTGGTTAGTACTTAGAAGCTTGAAATATTGATTTCTTTGCCATAGACTAGACATTTTGTATGCATATAACTTTCACAAGCACTGAAGGAATCCCAAGAAATTATACTACATTACATTTTTTTATGTACACAAACTTTCTTTCAACTCTTGACTTAAAGCCATTGCCAGGAATTGTATTCAAATCTTTTATCATCATTTTGTGTTCTAATAATTATCGTGGTTAGATTGAACATAATGCAAAAGAAATAAGAAAATTAATTTGAATCATGCTTTACATATTTCAGCGAAATAAGACGGATTTCAACTTGGAAATGGCACTTCGAGATCTATATTCCTATGCAGACAAGTTCCAATATGAGGTATTAACACACCCAAATGCATATCTAATTAATGGTGCATTTATATTTATACTGCGCCACCACGGGCGTCCGCAGAAATTTTTCCAGGGGGGGTGCAAAACAAGGCTTGTGACGAAAGAAATTAAAAATTTCCAGGGGTGATGAGTGCAAAACAAGGTTTTGTGATGAGAGAAACAAGTAATTTTACTTTTTCATAATTCCACAATTTTTCCAGTGGGGGGGGGTGTAATTGCACCCCCTCCCACCGGAAGCCCATGTGCACCACTGTTCAGTCATCTACAGAATATTTTTCATTTTGAAAATTATTTGTTAAAGGAATTCTGGTAAATAAATGCTACACATATTATTACTCTTATTCATCATCTTGAAGCATGAATTTCATTCGGTGACGTTAATATTGGCTTTGTTATGTTCAAGAATAGAGTGATGACCTTGGTGGGTTCTCTTGGTAGAGCATTAGCCCTGAAGCCAGGAGAATGTTCTATCAGATGGGGACACTACCTACCCTGGGAAATCACACATTCTAATTCACAATCAGTCATCTGTCTGCAGGGAGTGGTGGAAGTTAACCCTTTTGTTTCTGTGGCAACCCTTTCCACCCCACCCCCACCCCCGTACTGGCATAGGTAAAGTGAAATTACACCACAGAACCGTTTATCAGTATGTTTAAATACCACTGCCACATTCTGGGCTGCCATGCGTTATTGATGTACGTGGCCATACGGCTCAAAGGATAACAGAAAAAAGGTAGGTTTAATAGAATCCTTCAGCAAAGGGCCTGGTAGCAAAAGGGTTAAAACGGTCTTTGTAGTGTGTCAAGGCTCGCTGTGTTCTGATCTAATAGTGACAATAGACGGTGAAACTTTAGTAGTTGTCTATGAGCAAAACCGCTATAATAAATACCTGACAAAGCAGCAACACACAATTACAAAAACATGTACAGACAACCACTTGGTCACAGGAACACAGGACAGGACAGAAAGGGATTGAGGATGAGAAAAAAAGCACTGGAGAAAAAGTGAACTTGCAGAAATTAAGCTTCCGTGACCACTATAGAAGTTACTTTGATTGCATTTAATAATCACATAAGACTGGTGCTAAAATGAGAAAAATTAATTGAGAACTGCTGGAGAAATAGCAGGTATTGCTATGCTACATTGAAGCAATGCTTCTTCTTCTAGGTGCCATGCAGGTTGACTGCGTCAGCGATCATGGACCTCCATTTCCCTCTGTCATTTATTGTGCAAATGATGTCAAATGTTCCGTAGTTTCCTCCCTTTAGATAGCATAAACTGTCCAAACATTTTCTCCTTTGTCTTCCTCTATCTCTTTTCCCCTCAATCTTTCCTATTGTAACAAACTTCTCTATTCCATCTCTCATAGAAAATAAAATATCAATTTAAAAGACTGTCATATTATTGGATGTACAGTATGAAATTAGCTGTTTGCTTCTGATATTTTGGTCATATAATGAAATTTTTCTGTTATTTCAGTTGATGGTCGCTCTCTCGAACAATCCCTCGGCGAGGCGGATGCATCTGCTAGAAAAATTTCAAGACATTCAGAAAGTTATGCACCCCGAATAACCCTTGACAGATTCAAATGAACTATATTTAAACGATCTATATACTCGGGAACTTAGTTGCACTGTCGAATGCTGTAAATAGAACGAAGTTTGTTTGCCGCAAACTAAAAGTAACCCTTCGAATAGATACTCGGAAGGTATTAGACATTAATTTTATGTAAGTCTGTTACAGTAATTATCGGGCTGCAATTTTTTGTAAATAGCATCAGGGCACGTTGTGTAACATTTCAATGCTTGCATGTTTTTTGAACTTCAGATGTATTTGGATACATATGTTTTGTCAGGAGTTCGTGTAAGTAAGTAAGTAAAATGAAATTCCATAGTGCTGCTCGAAAGCTTGGTGCAGTGCACCAGCTTATTCATGAGCGCTCAGTCTGGGTAAAATCCATAGTCTGTGATCTGTAGTCCCTGTTGGTCAAGGTGGTAGATTCGGGTAGGTGGTCGCTGCAAAGTATTTTTGTGGAGGATGATAACAAGATTTGCAATGGATAGAATGTAGGCCTACAGTGAGGCGTATGCAAGTTATAGTTGAATGTATTGTATATTATGGAAACTATGCAAAAAACATAAATAGTTGTTTCCTTAGCACTTTGAGCCATGGATTTTTTTAAAGAAAGCTGCATTTTAAGGCCAATTTTAAAACCTGTTAGACTGAAAAGAAAATGCTGGACAATGTACTGAGGGTTTATGGATTGTTGATAAGAAGTAAAATATTTTTTTTAAAAGTGCCACCCCTAGAAAAAAAAATCTGATTATTTCTGTTATTTTTCGCATGATGACATTATGTTTCATGCCGTAAAGATCTGTGTTGAATTATTTTTGCCATCATAAGATTTTCGTCTTATCGTAAAATCATTCTTGTAATAATTTAACGCTAAGCTCACAAATCATTACAGACTATGGATTTTACCCAGATTGAGCGCTCGTGAATATCCCGGTGCACTGCGCCAAGCTTTCAGGCAGCGCTATACTATAGTAATCTCAATTTACTTACTTGCTTACTTTTTTCAGTGCATCATGTCTAGCTCCAAAAGCCTTTCCTCACAGAAGTTGCATCAATTAGAGCCTATGTGCATAGTAGGCTTTAGTGCTTTACCCATTTTCCAGCCTCAGGGTTGATTTCCATTTCATGTTTTGTTGCATTGGTATTTGCAATATTCCTGAAATTTTAGAAAATGTTTTTATCAGTGTTGGAGTTGTTGCCGGAGGGGTTGGGGAGGGGTTCAATCCCCAGCTAACTTTGCAACCCTCCCAAAAATCGCATATCGGATACATGCAATTTCTGTCATTCGTTGAATTTCAGTCCTCAACCCCCCCAAACTCAAATTTCACAACTCCAACACTGGTTTTTTATAATTATTTTTTGAATATTCATGCTTAAGTCCTGCAGGTATATGATTTTTTATTTTGGAAACTAAACTGAACACTGTTATTTGAATTAAATTTCTACCAAACGCTATTGATTATGTCTTCAAACATCATCTCCCCAGAACCTGCTGTTAATTTCTCAATGAAACATGTAATCTAAAGATACTTGATGCAATTTCAAAATCTCAATGCCACTTTGGCTATGACACTACAGTATAACACAGGGCAGTCCCTACTGAACCACTTTAAACCTTGTTATGTTATATTATATTATATTATACACGCGGACAGTTAGCATTGTGTCCCAAACTGGGTCGCGACCTAAAAGTGGGTCGCAGAGATCAGTCTAGTGCAGCGGTTCTCAACCTTTATAGTGCCGCGACCCTTTTAATTCAATTACCCATGATGTGGCGACCCCCAACGGTAAAATTGTTTTCGTTCACATTGTAAACTGCTAAAAATAATAATGCTACGACAATCAAAATGTTCGAAATTGTTATTTAGTTGTCTCCATGTTTATCCTCGAATGACAATTATAGTAAAACAACTAGTATGTCGTAACTACCACTGAGGAAATTTTGTACAATAACAATAAAAGAGAACCTCATATTTCTGATGGTCTCGGGCGACCCCTGGCAAATCGTCATTCGACCCCCGTGGGGGTCGCGACCCACAGGTTGAGAACCGCTGGTCTAGTGGGTCGCGGGGTAGTGCGAAATTAGATTCAAACGTGTCATTTTCTAACCAATACCACAAAGTCACAAGCATTGACATCACACCGATCGATCACGGGATGCTAATAAACTGCTACAGCGGCACACTCGCCTTTCTTTTACCGATCCTTCCTTCTTCACCAACGCTGGCTGCTCCCTCTGTTTGGAATAAGCTACTGAAATCTGTCACTTCGGACATAACTGTTTCACTTGATTGTTTTTAAACGCCGACTGAAAACTACCTATTCTGCAGTTTGGCCTACACTGTTTAGGTCACATGACTCACCCCGCACTTATGATTCTTCACTTAGTGCAGGGTTGTCCAACTGGCGGGCCGGATCCGGCCCGTGGGACAGTTTCATCCGGCCCGCCACCGAGTTTGGGAAAATAACAATTTTAGGTATAGTACCGGTTATTAACGTATTATTTATTATTTTTATTTTTAACTGGGAGATTACCAAATTGCTTAGTTATCCACAAGGACATAGAACAAGAATAAATAACAATGTATAATGCTATGTTTCACCGTGTTCTTTACCTACATGTTCAATTTACACTGTTAATTACTTAGTCTTAGACTTACAGACTTACTCTTAGACCAAGGTATTACCGGTCGGTACTGGCAATCATGTGCGGCCCACGACGTCGGGTTTGTGGTCCAATGCGGCCCGCCATCTGCAGTGGCGGCTCCACCGGGGGAGCCAGGGGGCCCGTGCCCCCTATTGAGTGCCTGCCCCCCAGTGGCCCCCCAGTTGGGACCCTATACTTAATGCTACATACATTAAACAACAAATGGTTGGCCCCCATGATTAGAAGTTGCCACCCCAACGGCCCCCACACTTGCCAAATCCTAGAGCCGCCACTGGCCATCTGGTTTGAGTTGGACACTCTGACTTAGTGAATGACTTACAGTGTAATGTGCGTTAACAGCCAAGTAATAATAATAATAATAATAATAATAATAATAATAATAATAATAATAATAATAATAATAATAATACAGTTCACATGACTTCTTTGTAATAGATGGCTGCAATTTTGTGAATTGCAGATATAATAATAATAATAATAATTTATGCTACAAAGCTCTCCAAATAAGTTATACTCACTAACTCCAACTGAGACCATATGGCGAACAATGTGCTGGTTCTTTACTCTTTTAACATAAATTCTTCACGAATATACTCCATTTAACTGCTGTAATGTTGTTTCAAGATGGCTGGCCACCTTGAAAAATTCCAAACGCAGTGGCGTAGCCAGGATTTCTCGAAGGGGGGTTATGATTCCCAACCCCAACTTCGAAAAATTCTGACAGGCAAAAAAAGAAGGTTATCCTCATTATGATTCACAACTTCCCAACACGGAAAATCTTGCCAAGCAAAAAAGAGGTCGTCGACTCTTTATTTCACTGGATTAAGAGAATTATAGAATTCTCTTACATATGCACTGGTTTACAGCTAATTTAAGAATTGATCCACATAAAAATTGGGTCGTACAGCTAATTGAGGGTTTATATTTAAACTATATTGATCCGCCGTAGCGTGACTTTTGGGGCCCGGGGGCATCTTTGTCCCCAAAGCCCAAGTTCCAAAGTTTCGGGCAGCAAATGAAGGGTTTTAAAAAAAAAAAAAAAAAGGTCAACCTCTTTTTACCTGATACGCCACCCTGACGGCAAAAAAAAAAAAGGTCGCCGGTACGTTCACTTCTATGGTTAGGGTTAACCCTAACCTAACCCTAGCTGACCCCTCTTTGGGGGCCCCCCCGAGTCAACAAAGTGCCCCCCCCCCCCACGCCACTGGGCCCCGCGATATATGAGGGGCCCCGCAGCGATGAAAAAAATTGTGAAAAAGGTCATCGCCGCTTTATTTTGTTTGATTTTATATTAATTTTCTCCTCCAAAAGCAGCATGAGGGAAACAAGTCATCACTACTTTCTTTAAAATGCCTAGGGCCCCCAAACTTCTTAAAACGGCACTGCACCCACCATCCGGTCCCTGATAGAATCACTATTTGGGAGAGGGAGTGTGGTTATTTAGTTGGGTGTAGAGATTAGAGGCAGTGTTTTATCCAGGCTACAGGCCTTTGGGGGGAGGGAGGGAAATTGACTCGCCTGGAGGAGGTTGAGATTTCTTATTTCAGAGACACAGTTCAGTGCAAAAATTTAAAATGATTAAAATTAATCAGAAACTGTAGCCTACTGCCTCAACTGCAGTGCCTCCGGTGACATGGACTACGTGATTACTCAATTGACAGATAAACACCATTATAATCATATCGTCATGATATCAATAATCTAGTTACTTCAAATGAAAAGTTCGCCGTCAGCAACTACGAAAATGATGGGGGTAGTCCGCAGTGGCGGCTCTAGGATTTGGCAAGTGGGGGCCCGTTGGGGTGGCAACTTCTAATCATGGGGGCCAACCATTTGTTGTTTAATGTATGTAGCATTAAGTATAGGGTCCCAACTGGGGGGGACACTGGGGGCCCCGGGCCAGGCACTCAATAGGGGACACGGGTCCCCCTGGCCCCCGGTGGAGCCGCCACTGCATGGTAGTCCGGCAGGCTTATAGAGAAAACATGAGTCTGACATGTAAATTTGACGTGTCACTTTCGTTTGTCGGTCACCTAGGCAATGTGACTCGCACCTGTTACTATCAGTTTCGTATAGGATCCGGGAGATTCGCCGCTACCTGCCATTACCGGACGTGATCCAACTGGTTCGGGCTGTCATTCATCACGAGTGGATTATTATAACAGTAGGCTATCTTACTCGGACTTCCTGTCAGCCAGCCAGCCCAACCGTCTTCACAGTGGCGTCCCTGCAGGGGGTTGGTGTCACACAGTGCGGTAAAATGGTGGTGTCCACCCATCTTCTAAATCTTCCTTAATTTTTCCTTCCCAGATGCCTTGACAAGCAAAAAACGGTCATCTTATATCTCCTCCTTCCTTCCTCCTTATACAGTGTTTATTTTAGCCACCTTGACATTGGGATTTTGAAATGTTTGGGAGACAAGGTCTGAGTCTCCACACTTTGGGGGGAAATTTCCATCCCCAGCCAACATATAAAATTTTTTTTTTTGGGGGGGGGGAATTTTAAAACTTTATGGGGAAATTCCCCCTCCAGAGAAGGCCTAGAATAAACACTGTTCCTTATATTAGTTTAATTTCCTTTTCAGATGCCGTGACAAGCAGAAAAATCCTTGTTTGGGTGTCACCCCTCTAGGTGGTGTCACCCGGTGCGGTCCGCACCCCCCAGTGACGCCACTGCGTCTTCAGATGGTGCTAAATGGTTCAGCACGCCTGATCTTCGGCGCCAGGCGGAATGAACATGTGACACCGCTATTACGAGGTGTTCATGGTGTTCGTGGCTGTCTGAATCGCTTGCATATTCTACCGTACCGGTACTTATTAGCCAATAATCATGTTGCAATGTTGCACGTGCTGCAGGCAATGGGCTTATCATAAAGTAAATACAGTTTAACACATTTAGAAAGTAAAAGATAACAATGAATAACTGTCAGTTTACTGTATGCCTACGCAATTTCCCGAGCACATATGTATGAACCCTAACAGACGCTTTCTCTACGGAAGTCGCATTCGTCTGCCAAGCACTTAATCTTGTCAGCGCCAGAAAGTTCTGGCGTCTGTCCTTTATTTGCAACGATCAATCAATCAATCAATCAATCAATCAATCAATCAACTATAGCGCCACTATCATAATGCACAGGGCATCAGCCGAAGGCGCACCAAATCCAAATAGCATCTGGATGTTCTGACGATCATCAAGTCATTTGTGCTAGTGTAGACTACAGAGAAAGCGTAAGACGTACAGTACATGGCAAAAGCGAACGCAGTGCTTAATTATTCGTGTGCTTTGTTACTGCAGAATGGTTTTTTGGGGGGGAGGAGTTTGAGGGGAGGGGGTTGGAGGTGGGGAGAATCTGCCCCATAACAGATCTGGATAAAACACTGGGAAACGTGGCGCTGTGCCCCTCCTAATTCCGGAAACCTGGCTACGCCACTCCCAGGTGACTGCCTACCTTGTAGCTCGTTAAATTTTGTAGACCGCCATTGAAAATCAGTTTCCCCATTTGGGAATCTCGATAATTTTCTCGCTGTCTAGGTCCGGGTTAATTAAGCGCCCGTTTCACAAATAAATAAACAGGTCCTTTATATGGCGATGCCTCACACGATAAGTCGTTAAAATATGAAGTAATATGGAGGCCATTTCAATCGTTGAAATGACGCTTTTCGGAAAAAGACAAAGGTTGCGATAAATCGATAAACCTAATTATCCTAATATCATGGGAACTTCTAATCACCCGCCAAAATTTGTTGTTTAATGTATGTAAAATTACTTGTTTCTTCCCAAATGGGGGCCACTGTTTTGAGCCTGAAAATGTTTCAATTATTTCGTCACAAGACCCTGTTTTGCACCCCGGTTTCTGGAGTCCATGCCACTATAATAGTACTATAATGCACCAATTTTTAAGTCATTAAAATATGAAAGTAATATAATAGGCATTTTCAATCGTTGAAAAGTCTGTTATACAGGTAAAAGACAAATTGATTTATAAAGTTTGATAAACCAATCTCAAATATCCTAATATCAAAAAGTCCGGGGGCGGTGCAAACTGTCACTAGGGATTGCACCCCTCTGGAAAAATTGTGGAGTTATGAAAAAAGTAAAATTACTTGTTTCTTCCGTCACAAAAAACCTTGTTTTGCACCCCCTGGAAAATGTTTCATTTATTTCGTCACAAGACCCTGTTTTGCACCCCCTGGAAAATTTCTGCGGACGTCCATGCCTAATATAATAGTACTATAATGCACCAATTTTTAAGTATGACAGTAACGACTGTGTGTTATGAAAGTATTATATTAGGCATTTTACAGCTGTTGTACAAGTCTGTTATACAGGTAGAGCCCTATCATTATTGATTTATAGAGTTTGTAATAACAGATATCTACAAATATTTTAAACAAGCCCATATCAAAAAAAGAAGTAGGCGGTGGGCTGAAACTGATTCACGGCTAGATCTGTCGGACTTTAAACATGCGAATTTATGAGTTTGAAAAACTTAATCCAAGAATCGATTCATCGACCGATAACGTTTGAAACGTCAAAGGCTGATGAACGTTTACGGGTTCAACTAAACATGCTAATCTGTAGCCAGTGTTTAATCGCACCCCGTTCCCGGGTCCAAAATTGCAAATCCATAAAACTCCAAATTCCAACCAAAGTCGGTTATTTTGGAATACTACATGGACTAACAGGTACGGCGGGTACGGGTACAGAATTACGGGTAGGGTTTGTAAAAAGTTTTTCCACGGGTACGGGTAGGGTCAGTTTCCCTGTAGTCCAGGAGTCTAACTTAAACAGAGTCTGGCGGACTTTAGCCGAATTTATGAGTTTGAAAAACTTAAGTAAAATCGATTCATCGACCGATTTTGAAACGTCAAAGGCTGATGAATGTTTGCAAACAACTTGCAATCTGTAGCCAGTGTTTAATTCTTAGTTCCCGGGGAAATTGCCTCTCCCCCACCCAAATAGAAATTTAAGAAAGGTTGGAATACAGCATGGACTAACAGCGGCCCCACCAGAATTCCCCGGGCCCGTGCCCCCCCGGCTTGAGAGCCTGGCCCCCCAGTGGCCTAGATTGGGACCTGTCTATAGCCTAATGCTAAGTAATTAAACAACAAAATGGTTGGCCCCCATGATTAGTAGCTGCCACCCTTAACGCCCCACCTTGCTTAAAATAGCCATTTAAGAAAGGTACGAGATCAGGCCAGGCAATAGTCAACATCCAAAGGGCAGTTTTAGGCCTATTCTATAGATAAAACTATAATAATTTAACATTAGCCCATAAGAGCTTTGAGCTGCATATAATTATCGGTCTATTAATTGTAGGATCGTGATGATCCATTAGTCAGCAAAATTAGACTCTGCCACGTAGTGTTGGCAACAGTAGAAAATAATCTAGTACAGTCGGTCCCTAAGATGCCGCATTTCTAGGTTGGTCCGTTTCATTTGAAACAAAAGCAACATGGTTAATTAATCGGACTTAATCCGACCCAAGTCGCTGTCAGCAGAACCTGATTCACTCCAAGCATAAGTAACAATTCGTGCCGGCATTACTCCTGCACTGCACGAACATCGTACAAATTTACACTGTAAAACAAACGGTTCTACTGTACGTTACATCCGCGTTAATTTCTCACTGAAAAAAGGCGGATGAGAGAGATAAAGGCTTCAGCCCACGTCGTACGAACCATCCGGAACTTGTTGAAAACACGCCGTGTTTCACTTATTCTGTTTTCCGTGCTCGGACGCACACGGCGTCCCATTTCCCGGAAGTGGGAGCAGTGGCGGCTCCAGGATTTGGCAAGTGGGGGGGGGAGCGTTGGGGTGGCAACTTCTAATCATGGGGGCCAACCATTTGTTGTTAGGTATGTAGTATTAAGTATAGGGTCTCAAAAGGGGACCGCTGGGGGGCCTGGCACTCAATAGGGGAGGGGGCACGGCCCCTCCGGGCCCCCTTGTGGAGCCGCCACTGAGTGGGAAGAATTCAACGGTTTCTACCCCGCGGGGTGGTCGATGTTCCACCCACACTGGAAGTGAAAAATCCTCACGAGAGTTGCCCCCGAATCCCGCAGTTTTTGGTGGGGGGGGGGGGGAGGGAGAATCGAACGAACACTGGAAGCACAACAGGTACACTTTCTAGCTCTATAGGCCTGCTGAGGTGTGGTGTAGATGGCGAGCAAGACAGTTTTTGGTTAGACCAAGCATGCAAAAATACCTAAACGATTGACATTCATCATCATCATCATCATCATCATCATCATCAGCTCAAAGTTCCCTCATGAACCGTCGAGACCAGATGCTTGTCGAACGATCCTTTTCCAATGTTCCCGGTCTTGTGCCGCATGAATCGCCCCCCCCGATTTAATCTCGTCCACTCTCTGATGTCATCAAACCATGGTCTTCTGGGCCTTCCCTGAGGAGGGCGGGTTCCCTCCACTGTTCCCTCCATTGCATCGTTCGGAATTCTCTTCTCTTCCATGCGACCGATGTGACCAAACAACTGGAGCTTCCTTTGTTTGATTGTGGTAATCACATCGCTCGCTGTCAATCCCGATTCTGCTCTTTGCTTCGTCATTAGATTGACATTCAAATGGAAACTTTCAAAAAAACGTGACGCACATTCACTTCCGTTTTTTCTAGAGATGGTTAAACCGATTCACGAGCTGATGCTAATAGGTCACGCGTTCTTTTGCAATTATCTCTATTGCCCTAAAAAGGGAATTAATTACCTCCCAAGCGTCAAGCGTATTTTCGTATATAAGCTAAGCGACCGAACGAATCCGAAGCGCCGGTGTATACGAAGAGAATTTCTACTGAAGCCAAACTCTACGAAAACAGACGAAACATGGGCAAGTATATAATTAGGCTATCTACATCTACAACATTATTGCTTTCATTGTAGCAGGGAAAATAGACTTTGATGGTAGTACTACAGAATAGGAATCATAATTACATAAGATTTCTCTTAGAAAGTTGAAATAATAATTGGTTAATGAATGTAGCCCAAAGCTTAGCGTTTATTAACTATTTTAGACAGGGCGTAGCCAGGAATTTTATTGGGGGAGGGGGTATACTGTGATTGGGGGATAACTTTTTAAAAGTTTTGAAAATCTTAAAAAACACATAGAAAAGAAAATTTTAAGGTAGTCTGATTTTTTTGGGGGATGGGGTATACATTAGAGATGTGCGGGTGCAGCAAAATGCCTACCCTACCCGTACCCGTGAAAAACTTTTTACCTACCCTACCCGTACCCGCTAGCGCTATACCCTACCCGACCCGTACCCAAAAGCTGTGTACCCTACCCTACCCGTACCCGTACCCGACATTGGTCGAAATTTGGAGTTTTTTGGAGTTGGACCCGTACCCGCGGGTGCGTGTACGGGTAGAAAGACCTGTACACTGACCCGTGAACCCGTATCCGTTCCTAGAGACTATAGAGAGGCAACAGTGAAATAGTAATAGTAAAAATAATGAAAGCAGAGTACATTTTTTAAAACATGTCATATTTCGACAAGAACTTTGTTTAAAGTTAAGTCTGTAAATGTAAATAGCACGCATGTTTAGATTAGGACAGATCTAGTACTTAGGAATCAGGATAATCAGTCAGCTAGCCTAAGCCTACATGAATGGGCTTGTTTAAAATATTTAGTAGATATAATTTATCTATGAGCAGGCATTAGAGCTCAAGTTAAACCACAAAACTTTACCAGAATAACTTTCTCGGTCGAAGAGTCCTTGGAGGAGTCAGCGGACGCCATTATAGATTTATTACTGATGATGTCAGATGCCGTTATCTGTATTTCCTTTATGTTTTCAGTAACCAGTGGCATAACCACGCCCGGGCAATTACGGGTAATACCCGGGTTACTTTGCTTTTCTGCCCGAGTTAAAAAATTCCGGTTTGAAAAAATTAAAAATAATTATGCCTTTAATTTTTGGTTTTGCTTAATTTTGCACTGACATGCACGCCGTTGCAATAATATTTTAATATAGTCACTACGTGCGGTCTCTTCGAAACGTGTTTCACAGACATCAGCTAGAAGTGCAGTAATTATACAGTCATTGTGTTTGGCTGGTCTATGTATCTATACGTGACATATCGAATTTCAGTTACGGTGGTAATCGCCTGTCCGTATGGACGATTTATTTCCTCTGCATCTTCCTCTACTGAATTTGACTCTGAAACTCTATCTAAGGTGATAATTGGGGCGTACGACGTACGGGCGTCGCAGATGCTGAAGATTGATATGAGTTGGTGACTGATTGATGTCTATTGTTAAGTTTCCCATGTTAATTTTTAAAAATGATTTTTGGTAGAGGTGGGCTGTCCATAAATTACGTAAAAATGGGGAGGGTTTGAAAAGTTTGACAGGTGTTGATAAGGGGGGGAGGTGGTCAAAATTCGCCAAAAAATTGTTTACGTAATTTACGGACAGCCCCTTGGTCAGCTGCCCGGGTTACATTTTGAGTCTGGTTACGCCACTGTCAGTAAGTAAAATGCATGCTGTCTGACAAACTGAACGCGATATACAAGTTACACTAATACACTTTACTCAATATTATGTTTCTATTACTGCATTGCTAATTTGCTATAATAGTGAGAAATGAAAATATAATTTTTCGGGTAAAAACGGGTATACCCGTACCCGTAGCCGCTATACCCGTACCCGTAGCGCTATACCCGTACCCGACCCGTACCCGAAAAATGTGTACCCTACCCTATCCGTACTCGCGGGTACGGGTACGGGTACGGGTACGGGTAGGGTATACCCGCGGGTACGGGTATACCCGCACATCCCTAGTATGTATACATTACCGATATATCCCCCGTCGCTACATTCCTGATTTTAGTGTAGCGACCATTTTTCCAATAAGCATACGCTGGATGCGTCAAATGTCGAATGTACAACGTTGCGTTAAAGATTTTTAACCAGTTGAAGTGGCGTAGCCAAGGGGGAGTTGAGGGTTAAACACCCCTTGGCTGGCCGACCTAAACAATTCATTGCGTATTATTATTCTGTTGGTAGAGGAGCAAAACATGTAGCAAAGAAAAACAGTGTAGCAAAGAAAAAGAAAAAAGAAACAAAAAATGAATATAGTTGTACAAGTGCTGTCCATTGCTTATATATATATATATATATATATATATATATATATATATATTATTACTAACTAAACCAAGCAAAATAATAGGTGACGACCTTTTTTTGTTTGTCGGGATTTTCGATGTCGGGAATGGTTGGTTGTAACCTCCTCGGAAAATTCTGGCTACACCACTGACCAGTTGATTTTGAAATAGTTTTAGGATTAATAATTAATAATAATAATTATTATTATGCACTTCTATAGCACCATTTCTAATACTCAAGGGTATCAATCGATGGTGCAATAATTAACATGCAGATTAATATGCAGAAATGCCAGACATTACTTATGAAGAAACCAGTACGGTCGATTCTTGCCGGCTGAGTTTATAATCACGAAAGAGTTATTCCCATGTAAATACCAAGGTTCTTGACACAACCTGAGAAAGTTAGATTAGGAAGCAGAAGGAGTATTTCAAGGAGTGGAAAACAACTTTTCTGCAGAGATGTAGCAAGTACACAATGCTTCAAGTACAAGTACAAGTACCTGGCCTCCGATTACAAGTACAAGTACAAGTACTTACATTCCAAAAATTCCGAGTACAAGTACAAGTACAAGTACCTGGCCTCCGAGTACAAGTACAAGTACAAGTACCTGGCCTCCGAGTACAAGTTTCCGAGTACAAGTACAAGTACCTGGCCTCCAAGTACTAGTACAACATTTTTGACATCCGCTGACATTTTGTCCCCATGACATTTTCTACATGACATTTTGTCCGTGACATTTTGTCCTCGGACAGTTTACCCAAATAAAATTGACACTATTAGCATCTAAATATCATCACAGTTGCAAAAAAATAGAGATGATAGTCTTGCATCGGTCATATTAACCGGATTTAACCTATGCGTTCTCGCGATCAAGCCAGCTTGGCTAAATACGCGTTTAATTGGTGCGCCAGAAGCAGGCACACTATCTCTAATTAATGGCTGCATTATACAGCCTGTTGAACGCCTTTCCATTAACTTCACTGTTCCAAAAATACGATGGTATCAGTGGCTTCATCATAAATATCGTTGAGTTCCAGGTACTTGGCCATCTGTGAGGATGTGCTTGTCATTAGCCTAAAGGAACAGCATTACTGGTACCATTGAAGTACATGTAGCCAGAGATGTAGCAACACAATGCTTTAAGTACAAGTACAAGTTACCTGGCCTCCGAGTACAAGTACAAGTACAAGTACCTGGCCTCCGAGTACAAGTACAAGTAAAACAACAACTCGAGTACAAGTTTTACCAAGTACTACATCTCTGCTTTTCTGTGCAGATGTTTAGTACCAAACCAGATAAGTTTAGTTTTTGCTGTGCATCAAAGTCCACTAGACTCTAATAATTATAATTAATCAAAGAACATCAGTCACACAGTCTGCAAATGGCGCAAAAAACTGGCCTTGGCAATATTAGGGGCTGTCCATTAATTATGTCAACAATTTTGGGCAATTTTTGACCCTCTCCACCCCTTGTCAACAACTGTCAACTTTCAATTATGTCAAAAACGTCTGACCCCCTCATTCCACTAAAACCGTGACGGGTCCCCTCAAAAGTTTAGAAATTTATTATTTTTGCAGCGATGAGACCTTTTCCCCTTTTTTGTTTATCAAGCGTCATAATGAGGTGGTGATGACCCTTTTTCGCTCGTCAGGCTTTTTCCGTTGTAATAAATAGTATTCCATGAAATTTATTTTTTAATCATTTATAACAAAATGAAATTGCTGACGTCAACTTCTCTTGACCGCCTCCCTTCCCCTGTCAACAACTGTCAAACTTTTTCAAATCCTCTCCCCCCTATTTTGTTGACGTATTTAATGGACAGCCCCTTAAGAGTTCAAAGATTCAAGCGTTTCTGTTACCGCCCTGTATATAATTGCGCTCGATGTCAAGGCATATCTTCATTTATAATTGCCCTGCTTTGAACGCTAAATGGTCTGACTCCATAATTAGGAGATAATTTGATCCTAACTTCTAGAAAATTACTTTTGCAGTAACGACGTGCTGTACCATTGCAATAATTTTCGTGCTCGTCTGTCATTCTGACGCTGTCGGCTAACGCCTTGCCCTCTTTCGAGACCAGGGAACAGCAGGAAGTATGAATCAATTTCATTATCACAGTTAGAAATCTGTGGGAACTAGATTGTCAAAGTGGGTTTTTTGAATCATATTTATTAGTATTGTCTTTACGGCTTATTTGTCTAACAAGGGCTCGTCCACAAATGACGTAACGCGCCTAGGGGGAGGGGGTCCGGACATTTGTTACGAAGTGTGACGAGGGGGGTTCAGTAAATGTGACGTAACGCAAACACAGAAAATTTTTAAGTGACGACCTTTTTTGCTTGTCAGGGTATTTGGAGAGGGAAAAATACAAGGATGACCTTTTTTCCTTGTCAGGATGTTTGGAGAGGGAAACAAATAGAAGGATGAATGATCTTTTTTTGCTTGTCAAGACTTTTTGGAAGACGAAAAATGGGGGTCGACCCGTTGTTACGTCATATTTTAGGAGACTGACTTTTTGTTACGTCGCGTTACGTAGGGTGGGAGGGGTCAAACAGTGCCAAAATCGCGTTACGTCATTTATGGACGACCCCCAATGAGCTCATAAGTGGATCACTCCCGCATCGATGACACAGCGTTTTACCCAGGCCTGTTAGGGAGAGATTTCTTCCCCCCCAAAAAAACACCCTTTGAAATTCCCTCTCAAAAATTTCGGCACTGACACAAATTTTTGCATTGAACTTTGTATCCCCCTCCCCACCCCCCGAAAAGCCTGGCGTCTGGATAAAGCATTAATGTCACTGTTTTCAGAAATACCTTACGCATTATGCCTACATGGGTCCGAAAAGCATGAATCTTCGCCTAGCTGAAATAAGTAATCCGGACGAAAGATTTCGCATGGCTGTCGAAAAGTTCCAGATGATGGCAGGCCTAAACGTTACAGGTGAGTGTCCTTCCAAAATAAAAACGTGATTTCAAGTGGTTTAAAAGGCTACGTTCGCCTGTGTGAAAACCACTGTAGTAACTATGGCCTACAAAATTGTGGAGTTATGAAAAAAGTAAAATTACTTGTTTCTTTCATCGCCAAACCTTGTTTTGCATCCCCCAGAAAATTTTTTTCATTTCTTTCGGCACAAGACCTTGTTTTGCACCCCTTGGAAATTTGTTTCATTTCTTTCGTCACAAGATCTTGTTTTGCATCACCCCCTCTGGAAAAATTTCTGCGGACGCCCATGGACAATCAAATACCGCCCGTGTCAGTTTACTGCATTAGTTGTATTAGTAGAAGTCATTTGGTCCTACTGTAACCGTGCTTATTTAGTAATAGTGTCAGCAACATAAGTGAGTGTTTAATCTAGGCTCTGGTCTTCGGGGGGCGGGGGGAATTGATAAAGCTGGGGGCGGAATTTGGTTAGGGAGCTACTGTCAGTTGATGTAGTATGCCAAAATTTCCGGGGGATTTGAAATTTCCGGGGGCAAGGGCAATTTTCCCCCGAAAACGGCCTAGATTAAACCCCGACATAAGTTCTAGTAGTAGAAAGAGGAGGAGATGGAGGTGGAGGAGGATTAGGATGATGCTGATGATGATGAGGAGGAGGAGGAGGAGGAGGAGGAGGAGGAGGAGGAGGAGGAGGAGGAGGAGGAGTAAGAACAGGAAATGCTTTCTACAGAATTTACACAAATGACCCGAGGAAGTTCTGGACACTGGACAGCATTGAGTCTGAAATTTCCCAAAATTTGGTAAAATTAAATTTGGTAAAATTAAACGTAAGGATGTCCCAACAGATTTGTTATAACCGACAGTTACTGTATACTGTATAACGCTACGGATCGATCTCTTTCGGTTGTAAAACAATTAGTCGATCTGAAGACCAACAAACGCTGTCAGGCGACATTACGCACGGCATACAACGGTTTTAATTAGCGCTAACAGGGCAGCTTACTCATGGGCTTAGAGAAGGTCTCTTGATTAACTTTGCAATCGGTCATATTTTTAGATTGGTAAGTCATGACTGTTTACCAGGACACTGTATATCGTCTCCTGTCATATTTGACAGTTGACAGTCAATTTTGCTTATCTTTATTTGCACTGATGACGACGATGATGATGAATACGATAACGATGATGATGATGATGATGATGATGATGATGATGATGATGATGATGACGACGATGACGATGCTGTTTAATAGGCACGGTTGATAAAGAAACACAAAAGATGATGGAGATGCCAAGATGCGGAATGGCGGATGAAGACATGATGGGGATGACGGCGAGAAAACGCAGACGAAGATATGCAGCATCAGGTAATTAATTAATTAATTTATTTATTTATTTATTTTATTTATTTATTTAAACTAATTAATCTAGTTAAATTTATTATTTGACACGATTAAGGTGATTAATTAATGACACCGTTAATTGATTAATTAGCACAATTAGGTTAATTAATTAGATTAATCACGCTAATTAACTATATTAATTAGGTTAATTAATTAAAAGAGCGCGTGTTTGAGCTTCCTTTAATACAGGGGTGCAGCCAAGACTTTTTGGGCGGCGGGCCAAATAACATGTCCTCTATGTCCTCGCGGGCCAAATGCAAAATGCTTGTCAATATCATATTCAAAAATCTGAACTATTAAAAAATCTAAAGTGAAATGACGAAAACATTAAATGGCCATTCAATCATTACATTATTTACACTGATTACAACCTACTGTTGTAACTATGACAAACCGTAAGCCTATTCTAGTCATGTCTAACAGAAACAGTTAGGCCTAAATTTCAAACTCTGTTAATGGCGAAGAACCGAAGATCAAATTGAAAACATATAAAGTTAGATGACGGTCGATGTAGATGTGGAAGCTGATGAGACGTGACATTGTTTATTTTTCACTAGTTTAGCAATGTCTGGTCTTAAACCTGCAGCCACAGCTACTCGCAAATTTGCTGCGGGTTTTACTAATTAACGCAAATATGCTAGGCGAGTATGTAACGATAGTAATCTCCCACTGTTGATGTAGCGTGTCTACATAATGGTTCAGTCAACATCACTGAAATTCAAAACCAAAAAAAGATTAGATTTATGCTCTTCCATTTGTCACGTCAGCAAAACACAGGATCTACGAATCTACATCAAAACAATTTTTAAACCCCAAAAATATTCTACATCAAACCAATTTCACGCATAAACTTTTAGGGGAAAAATTTAGAACGTAAATATTTTCGCGGGCCAAATAAAATCAGACCACGGACCGAGTTTGGACCTCGGGCCAAGGTTTTGACACACCTACTTTAACATATAACGACACTTCATAGATTAATTTATATATTATTACATAAGTGAAGGTTAGTTGTAAGTTTAATACTAATTCATTAACCCCTTAACTGGGGACCCCGGATATATCCGTCCATTTTACATTGAGTTACAGTTAAATACCCAGTTAAGGAGTTAAATCGTTCAATTGTTTCACTAATCGTGGATGTCATTAAAACATTAGCCTATACGATGCGTCACGTAATCCCTTAAAACAAAGTTTGCTACAGACTACGAAAGGTAGTCTTAGTCAAAACGATGTTCAATGTGTCCCCTTTTTAGTCCGAATAACCAGTAAAATTCTACCCAACCACTGGTCAATCGCTTTGTCTATCATATTCTATTCGATCTGATCCCAACACAATGTTAGCACTTCTTTGAAAGTTCTTTCATATGATCCACGTCGCAAATCTTTGTTCTGGTTGGGCCGAATTTTACTGGTTATTATAGGGCTAAAGGGGGACACATTGAACATCGTTTGGACTCAGTGGCGTAGCGTGGTCTTGTGCCGCCCATGGCTCCTGAAAAAATGTCGCCCCCAATATGCTGTTCTTATGCATGACAAGCAAAAAAAGTAAAAAAGGTCATCAGCTATATGAAATGGACTGACAAGCAAAAAAAGGTCATCCTTATCTTTGATGGAATAGCATCCCGAGTGAATCCGGATATGAAGGCATATGTCGACATTGCCTAAAAATTTCAGGCAATGTCAACATTGCCTGATTACACACTTTGACTGCAACATATATATGTGTGTGTGTGTGTTATTAATGTTGTAGAACTGTATTCTATTACTGCTTGTTCCTTTATTTAATTTGAACTTAATAAAGGTTTGGCAGTTATTAATTAATGTTTCAGAACTGTTTTATATTACTGCTTGCAACGTTCATTAGCGGCAGCCTGGTGTCGTGCCTACATCAAAGCGCTTTGATGCCGCCGGCGCCTATGCCGGCGTCCTGCGCGGCTACATCAAAGCGCTGTTTTCAAATTGATGCCGGTCCGGCGCCTATGCCGGCGTCCTGCGCGGAACAATCAAAGCGCTTTGATGTTTTTTTGTTCAAACCAAATGAAATATACCAGTTAACCGTATGTCAAAAGGACAGTCATGACCCCCTCCCCATCCTCCCTCCTGTTAACACATTGGTGCAACCTTGCTATTCCACCACGGATGGAACAATAGTCGGGACCCTTTGTTTGACCGTGAGAAAGAATTTGTGATTTTGTTCAAACCAAATGTTTGTGATTTCAATATGCCAGCCTTTTATTTATTTATAAATTTGAATGAGACGTATGTACAAAGATTCAGATCGGGACCCCCTCCCCATCCTCCCTCCCCGGTACCGGTCACGCTTTGGGTGCCGGGCCACTCATGCATTGGTGCATGCATAAGCTAACGCATATAACGAGTGCTATTCCACCACGGTTCCGTTAAAGATTTCAAACGGCAAAAACCCTGCCTTGTAGAAAAACTGAGCAAATTTCAGGCATTGTTAAACAATGCATTAACAATTTCCTGCACGTCAGTCAAAATCGTTTACATCCATTGCCGCTGGGAGTGAAACGGCCTGAACGCTTGGTGTCCGCTAAACGCGCGACAGTTAAAGGCAATGTCAGCATTGCCTGATTTATGTGTACTCGAACTGGTACTGTAATTATCCGTACCGATCTTCCGGTATATATATTCCATATATATATATATATATATATCTTCAACGAATCTTCCGGGAACCTGATGAAGCATGATGGTGATGACGATGATGGTATTTGCTGCGTCTATGACTAAGCTCTACTGTGAATAAACTTCTTCTTCTTCTTCTTCTTCTTCTTCTTCTTCTTCTTCTTCTTCTTCTTCTTCTTCTTCTTCTTCTTCTACTTACTTCTACTACTACTACTACTACTACTACTACTACTACTACTACTACTACTACTACTACTACTACTACTACTACTACTACTACTACTACTACAACTACTACTACCACCACCACCACCACCACCACCACTACTACTACTACTACTTCTTCATCATCATCATCGCCATCATCATACTCTAGTCTTCTTCTTCTACTTCATCAATAACTTCTTTTTCATCATCGTCTTCATCTTTTTCATCATCGTCTTCATCTTTTTCTTCATCAGCAACATCTTTTTATTCTTCTTCGTCATCATCTTCTTATTCTTCTTCATCATCATCTTCTCTTCTTATTATTATTAATCATCATCATTGTCATCATCTTCTTCTTCTTCATCACCTTCTTCTTCATCTTCTTCATCTTCATCTTCTTCTTCTTCGTCTTAATCTTAATTCTGATAGGTGTGGTGCTGTAGGATTTCAAGGATTTTTGCACAATTCTTAATTTTCAATTTTAAAAAGTTACGATCGGTGTTCTTATGTTTATAAATTCGTCAAAGCAACGCGAACAATTTCATGAATTGAAGTCTGCTTTTCTTTTCTAATTTTAAGGATCTGCTTGGAGGAAGAGGAATCTTACGTATCGCATAAACAACGTTACGCCCGACCTGAGCCGAGGCACCGTTTTCTCAGATATTAGAAAAGCTCTAAAGGTGAGCAAATATCTAAGTCGTAATAATAATGACGACCATGGCGATGACATCCTAATAGCAGCAAAGGCAACACCAACAACAAAAATGATGATGATGACGACGATCTTGATGATGATGACGATGATGATGACGATGACGATGAACAGGTCTATGATGATGATGATGATGATGATGATGATGATGATGATGATGATGATGACAACGACGACGATCTTGATGATGATGATGATGATGATGATGACGATGAATAGGCCTATGATGATGATGATGATGATGATGATGTTGATGATGAATTTGTATAGAACCAATATCTTGGTCGGCATATAATTCGCATTTCAGTCTTTGAAAGAGTTCACTGCGAGATTTATAGACTGCTCCAAAGTCCACAGGATGACTAAATGATTAATACCTTCGATTTTCTCGGCATCGGTTGAATGAGGGCGATTGCCAGCCTTTCCCTAGACTTTCCTCCCACCTCGTGATAATCCGATTCATTCATGAACACTTGAACTGAAATAAAATTGCAATTTCCCCAAAATTCGAACTTTAAGGGCGACCTATAGAGCATGGAAATTATTTTGGCGGTAAAATAGCATCACATCTTAATTTAACGATGCTATAAAAATGATGCAAGATTGACGATGCAATCAACTTTGTCACTGGCGCGTGATTCTGATGTTGAATCAATTTGTATAGAACATATCTTGACATTCAGTAAAATTTCAGTCTTTGTTCGTAGTTATCCAGAACATTGATCGTTGTAGGAAAGTCCACAGGATCTCAAATGATTAATACCTTCGATTTTCTCGGCATCGGTTGAATGACGATTTGTCAGCCTTTCCGGAGACCTTCAGAAACCTCGGGTTAATCCGATTCATTCATATTGTTAACTGAAATAAAATTCATTTTAACATGTAAAAGGCGAACAAGCAAAAAGAAGACCTCGTCAAGACATTTTATTTTGCAGGGTAAAATAGCATCACCTGGTTAATTTAACACATCATGGGAAACCGAATTAAATATTGCGATGCAATCAACTTTTGTCACTGGCGCGTGATTCTGGACTATACAATTTGTTTTTTTACATGTTAGACATTCTAGTAAAACTTGTCTCTTTGTTCGTAATTATCAGTTCATTGATCGTTGTTATTATATACTATTTGTTTTTATTATTATTATTATTATTATTATTATTATTATTATTATTATTAGTTCATGATGATTATTATTATGATTATTATTATTATGATCAGGAATGGTTTACCACTGGCCATTCAACTCTCACCATCACTAGATGCGTTTAAGAAGCACTTAAAGACCTGGCTTTTTCGAATTAGTTATCATTCTGTTTTGACATTGTAATGTGTTCACGAAGTCTTTATGGATTAGTTACCACAGTAATCTTAACTTTAATAATAATAATAATAATAATAATAATAATAATAATTTATTATTATTATTATTCAGTAAAATCAATAGCTTATGCAAGTGTATGTTGATTCCCAGTGTCGTGACAGCAATTTAACCCCTTAACTAGGTGTTTAACTGTAAGTCAATGTAAAATGGACGGATATATCCGGGGTCCCCAGTTAATGGGTTAATTAATAAATGTTTTTTTCTTCTTCACGACAGATTCGATGCTACACTTGCAGCTTTACAGGTCTCTTATTGAGATTCTCTTATTGAGATTCTCTTATTGAGATTCTCTTATTGAGATTCTCTTATTGAGATTCTCTTATTGAGATTCTCTTATTGAGATCCGACGACCGGCTTAGGAATGTTTCTGCCAAGGGATGTTACCGTCTTTAAATAGGGTCCTATGTCCACTAAAGCAGTGCTTCTCTAACTGTGGTCCGCGGACCGGTTCCGGTCCGCGAGCCCTTCTTTGCCGGTCCGCATCGTGAGTTGAAAAAACTGAGAAAAACGTTAAACATTTTCTCCATTGAGGACTGTTTAAAACTGCCTAGAAACTATATTCTATAGAACGCACGATAACTATTAAACTTATATTCATGTTCAGTTGCATACTGTGTCAATACGATTTTTAAAAAAATCCAAATTACAAGGAAAAATTTTTTTAAATGGCACCGGTCCCTGGCGCAAAAGGAAAATTTCATACCGGTCCGCAAAGATGAAAAGTTTGAGAAGTACTGCTCTAAAGTACAAAGCTGCATAAAATGTCGTATCTATTTTCAAAGTTCGATTTTCACAGCAATGGAGTGATAATTCGCCCATTACATTCACCGAAGTGACATCTCAAGAGCGAAGATCAAGACCTGACATCAACATAGATTTCACAACTGGCGATCACGGAGACGGATCGCCCTTTGACGGACCAGGTAGGGTCCTCGCCCACGCTTTCTTTCCTCAGAATGGCCGAGTCCACTTCGACGACGGTGAAACTTGGACTTCTGAAAGAGCTTCAGGTATTCTAAGCTTCATCATCATCATCACCACCATCATCATCATCATCATCATCATCATCATCATCATCGTCGTCGTCGTCATCATCATCAGCATCATCATCTTCGTTCGTAGCATGTACATCGGAACAGCTTCTTACCATTCATCTCGATTGGCAGCGATTTCTTCTATCTGATCCCGAGATGCGCCGCCCGCCGTGGCCAGGTCGTTGTGAATATAGTGCACCTCCAAGAGTTTTTCTGTCTTCCTTGATTCCTTTGTCCGCTAGGTGGTATCCATTGTAGGCCTAGTGCAATTTCTGTGTGTCTTTAATTCGAAAGACGTAAAACGTGCCCCAATTGTCTGATCCGACGTCTGCTCTCTGCCAGTCTCTCAATATTACACTGTTTAATTAAGTATCGCTTCATTTGTGACTTGCTCTCGATAGGTTATTATCAATATCTTCCTAAATGCATCGTTGGCGGAATACGTATAGTTTTTCTATAAGTTTAACGGATTATTATTATTATTATTATTATTATTATTATTATTATTATTATTATTATTATTATTATTAAGTTATTATTATCAAGGCCAGAGGCGTAGCGACGAGGGTTGTTGGGTATATCGGTATATGTACCCCCAAAATCGGACTACCTTAAAAATTTTCAGGTGTTTTTTAGATTTTCAGAGTTTTTTAAGATTTATACCCCAATCACATTATAACCACCCCATCAAATTCCTGGCTACGCCCCTGATTAAGGCCTACATAGTTGTTGTTCACCAAGTGAAGAATCATAAAAGCGTAGCGAGTCACGTGGCGTGGACGGCGTGGTTCACCAATTTTCATTGGAAATAAACAGCCCCCGATTTGAAAGCAGAAAACACGAGAATGGAAAACGAATGGACTTTCAAGTGTGGATATATCAGACAGTCAGTAAAATCCACTTCTCAGAATCAACATATGTCACGCTTTTCCAAGCGTGACATATGCTGATTCCCAACTAAAGTTATCAAAATGCGGGAACAGGCAAAGGGACAGTAAGTTATGTAGTCTAACAAGAGAATTCACTTGATAAATTATGCCAAACGCCGAAATTTCTAACAGATGACATAGTAATAATTGCTTTTGACATTCGATTTTTAGGAGTTTGGAATTACAATAAAGTTCTAATATGTTGAGGGCCGCAAATGGCAGCCGGATGTTTGGTAGCGATGAAAAGAACAATAGTGAGCCGAGACAAAGAGATACTTGTAAAACTATATAAGATATTAGTACAGCTTCAGACTGTGTTCAGGCATTGAATCCATTCCTGAAAAGGATAGAGAGCTTTTAGAATAAATTGCAAAGACGAGCAACAAAGATGATTAACGGATGCCGTAATTTAGGTTACGAAAAAAGACTTCATTATTGTGGACTGACAACACTAGAAAGGAGGAGGAGAGAGAAAGAGGATTTTATAGAAACATTCATGACTGGGAAAGTAGATGTGCCATAAGATCAATTCTTTACAGTAGAACATTATGGCAGCACATGTGCAAATCGTTCAAGAAGAAGGAAAAACGTTTTCAGTACAAGATTTGTGGACAAATGGAACAGTTTGGACGAAGCGCCAGTAGATAGACCTAACCGTTAAAACGATAAAGGGATTCAAAAGTTATCTTCTTCGGCTAACCAGAGTTACTGAAACTTTCACAGGCTAACGCAGCCTCCTTATAACCACTTGAAACCACGTTATATTACGGTATTTAAAGCCAGAGTGTTGGATAGTCATACAATGTGAAATATTGCCTTCAAGGTGATTCCTATTCCGGTGGTGTCAAGATTTCATTCGTGTTTTCTTTTCTTTTGCTCTTTTCCTTCTGAAATATTTTGTTTGACCCATTCAAATGACTGCAGCAGGGATATTTTTACACCCCCTAACACCCCCCAACACCCTCTCCCCAATTTGAGGTCGACACCCTCACAATTTGGTAATGTGACAATGGTGTGCATACAAAATGAATGAATACTAATTAGCTCCGGACACCCCCAATTTGAGGTCGACACCCCCCAATTCACAATTCTAGAAATATCCCTGGACTGCAGTTTTAGGGCAAAATGAATTGATCGATAGAAACGCCGAGAAGTCTAGATCGTAGGCAGGGTTATTTCTAGGATTATCAATTTGGGGGTGTCGGTAAATTCTGGGAGTCCCCTGCCAAAAAAATCTGACAAGCAAAAAAGGCCATCCCATAGCTGAGATTGAGGATGGAGTGTCGATCTAAAATTGTGGGGTGTGTGCTGGGGAGGGTGTTAGAGGGTGTAAAAATATCCCTGATCGTATATAGGTCAGTACACCTAGAGACGGAGCGTGGCGCTAACGATATCATTTGTCCTTCAGGTGGAACGGATCTGCTACAGGTGGCCATTCACGAATTCGGACACACCCTGGGCTTGGGACACTCGGATGTGAGAGAAGCCATCATGTACCCCTTCTATCGAGGATTCATTGCAAACGTCGCTCTCCACCCAGACGACATCGCAGGAATCCAATACATTTACGGTGATAAATAGCACACACACATATTATATACTATATATATATATATATATATATATATATATATATAATATATTAATCATCAGGTGGTCCGCGAGAAAATTTTGAACTTTAAAACTGGTCCGCGAGGCAAAGATAGTTGAGAACCACGTTCCTAGAGGGTACTCTGTGATGACGACACTAGGGGACCGTAACATTATATATTAGTTGAAAAACTGTGCTCCGTACAGATCTTACAGTATTATCTCAATGCAATATGAACGTGATGTTTTAGGTAGCAGGACTACTGCTGCTTTTCCGTCGGTCTCCCGTGGCCACGGGGTCACCGCCTACTCGAAGGGCCACGAGGTCACCGCCTACTCCAGGGATCATGGATGAGCGACCATGGATGGACCGATTTGCCGGAATTTCTCTCTGGACGCATTTTTTCCAGGCAGAGCCAGATGGCATTTATTTAAAGGTACTCGCAACGCCCGCCTAACAGTTTTCGCTGTTTACATGTCAATTAGACTATTCATGTGGGTATAGAATAAGAGCACGAGAATAAGCAGCTATTACTGTAGACATACTACTTTCCAAAGCGCTATAAAAATTTACGAGATTTTGCTTAATTACTTACTTACTTAAAAGAAGACAGGACTTATTGGAAATGTTTTGCGTCTAGCAATTGCCGCTAAAGAATTGGCAGAGAGCACGTTGGTGGTGATAATGATGATGATGACGATAACGATGATATTGATGATAATGATGATGACGATGATGACGACGACGATATATATATATGATATATATACATGATATATATATATGATATATATGATCAATATACTTTTAACAATGCATTCAAATATTAAATCAAATCATGCTGATATATATGATCTATATATATATCATCAAATATGATTGGTACATCATATAGACGGTTTAGTCATATATATCGCGATGCGTTGACTTTTACGATGTTCGAAGACGACGTTAAATCAAACCAAACGGTATATATATGATATATATATATATATATATACATCAAATATATATACATCACATATATACATCATATATATATATATTATATAGCCTATATTGCGCAATCAATAACTTATAAAAAAATGCTTTCCAAACGTCAAAATGGTCATAACGTTGCGTCATTTTTAACGTCGTTTATTTCCTAATGACAAAAAGGCGGAATATTTGTTAGGAGAAGAATTGCACTAAATATCAATTTTGGTGAACTTGAACCTGAAGGAACCTGATGAAAGAGATAGACTTATCGTGTGAATTATTGGCCATACTACACATATTTGATTCCCCCAAAAAAACAAACTCGGTCCAAAAACCAGATATGTTTTGTCTGTAAAATCTGATGCAACATATCTGTAGACGTGTACCAATGACGCCGTATCTCAATATTACCAATATACGAGAAATGCAAATTCCACAATAGTATTATCAGGCTATCCAAAACGAATAAGCAGCGAATGGCAGGGTCTGCCAAACGATATAGATACCGCATTCTATATGCTGGATATATATATATTTAATCAAGGTGACTTATAACCAATATTTCAAACGTGTTCAAAAGATGTTCAAGTCAATGCCGTTTGTTTATTTTATTTACAAAAAGAAGGAATATTTGTTAAAAGTTCTCATTTTATGATCGAGGTGTTCCATTATCGTCAGAATCTGCAGTAGGCTGATAGACTGAGTAGCCTACTAAATGTCTATCAATGCAATCACTCACTGGTAATGCCAAGTTTTTACAATTGAATGATGTGTCCTAAATAGGAACACATTTTAAGTTCCGTTTGAAGGAGAATCGCCAATCTGATCCGAAACCAATAAGCAGCGAATGGCAGGGTCTGCCAAACGATATCGATACCGCATTCAACGATGCTGGAAATTAATTAATTCAAAATTGAATGGAAAATCATTTTTCATGCATGTTCAAAAGATGATCCTCCCTTCAATGGAATTTGGAAAACCACAATTATAATAATAATAATAATAATAATAATAATAATAATAATAATAATAATAATAATAATAAGAATAATAATAATAATAATAATAATGAGTAATAATAATAAATGTTTCATCAATGGACAATAACTCACTGATAATGCCAAGTTTTTACAATTGAATGATGTGTCCTAAATATAATTATTTTAATTCCGTCTGATGGTAATAATACGTTTCTAACGTACAGGTTCACTTTCAAACCCGTTTTTCATGAAGAGTTCAAATTTGAGTTCCCAAACCTTTTTCGGAAAAAAACACTGACAATAATAATAAGAAAATAATAATGGAATTGATGATGATATGCGGTAATAATTTGGAAAAATAATAATAATAATAATAATAATAATAATAATAATAATAATAATAATAATAATAATAATAATAATAATAATAATAATAATAATAATAATAATAGAGTGACAACAGAGCGTTGGATGGTTATATTGATTCAGGACGAACAGGTGTGGATGTACAGACTTGCATCCCGAGAGCTTCAGACCTCATATCCTCAGAGAATCTCTGACAGATTCAAAGGTCTACCAAACAACCTTGATGCGGCCTTCGTCTGGAGTGGAAACAACAAATTGTACTTGACCAAGGGTCAGAAATTATTTGATCATAGCCGGCGACAAGTATGGGATGTAGATAGATGGATGGATGGAATTTCTTGATTGGTTGATTGATTGATTGATTGATGGATGAGATGGATTGGAACAGGATGGATGGATTGATGGGTGGACTGAATTGATGGATGACCGGGGGAAGTGGATTGGTGGATGGACGTCTCGAGACAACTGGGTGTCTCGAGACATTCTCGGATGAATGTCTTGATGGTCTGAGTGGATTGGTGGATGGATGGATTGATGGGTGGGTGGATGAATTGATGGATGAGTGGATTGGTTTTTCTGGGTGGATATTTTCCGAATTATGGGTTGGGGCTGGATTGTCACTGATGGAGCCATTCGTGAAAAATAAATAATTTAAAATGTTTGTGGATGATATATGATGGGTTTTCGTAATTTTATGGCTAATGTTGATAAAAAAATTCATGAATTGTTTTGTCTGTTTTCTTGATGTTTAAAAATATGTCTTGGTCTTGATCTTGATGGATCTGTGTCTTGGTCTGGATACCTAATATCTTGGTCTTGGTCTTGATAGATCTCGGTCTTGCCAGACTGTTTTAATGATTGATTGATTGATTGATTGATTGATTGAAGGGAGATAAGGAGGGTTAGGAACAGGGGAGACGGGTTTTCTCATCAATTTCTGCAATTTGTAATTGCAGGCCAACAAATTATACTCGACGAATCAGCATTTGGCATTGGGCATGCGAGTATATCTTGGATGTAACACAATTGAATTGTCATGCAAAAATCAGGACTACTCGTTCAATGCATCGTAAACGCTTTATGTGCTTGTCATAAAAGCTACTCATTTCATTACATCTCTAACTCTGAACTTTATCTGAAATATGAGTTGTTGTTTTGTTTTACAAATAACAGGGGACAAATACTACAGAGTATCAAATTTCCGCTCTAACATCAGTAGCGTTGATCGACGTTATCCGTATCCGTTGAGGGACTGGAAAGGTCTTCCTGCGAAGATCGACGCCGCATTTAGCTATTTAAACAGCCGAACCTACTTCATTCGCGGAGACGACTTATATCGTTACAACGACGTCGAGTTTAAGGTTTCAGTTCAACGTTGTTCGATTCTCTTCACACTCTTTTCCCTTCTTTTTTCTCTTCTTTCCTCCACAGTTGATCTTACTCTTTCCTTCTGAATGATCTCCGGAATCACCTGGTCCTCTGCGGATGGATTTGATGTACCATCGATCATTGATACCGTTGGGTAATAGAACTGGTGCTATAGAAGTGCATAATGATTAAAATCTTTCTTGCACGAAAACTTGAAACCATTATCTACACACATAAAAACATCTTATAATACAAGTTCCCATGTGTGATGACAAAAGATGGAGTTGGACTTATCTTTCAATGATGACCTCCAGAATTGCATGAGACCTGATAACTTTTTTGCTTGTGAGAATTTTTTGAGATTTGATAAGTTTTTGGTTTTTTGGAATGTCATACTTTTTTGTGGGATGACTTTTTTCCACACTTATTCGGCAGAGACCCCCAAATTTTACCGACACTCCCCATATTCACAATCCTAGAAATAACCCTGATATTCTTCAATCGAGATTGAGCTTTGGAGCATGGCTGACATAATAACGAAGGCTGCGGATATTAACGATTTATTAATAAATAAATTGTTAAGATATTTATTTCATTAAATCTTCTATAATTTGCAATTTTCCGATTAATTTTTTAGTATTTTGGTTACTTTTTTACTCGAGTACTACTTAGCATAGTAGATTTCAGTTTCCGTTCAGACAGTAAACAACAACAACGTGGCTGGCTAAAGTGTTGTCTACTTGCCTAGTATAACGTAACTGTCGATATACTAAAGTTTGATATTAATTAAGCTCTGATGACCTTTTCTTAAAAGTTTCTTGTCAGACTTTTCTTGAGGATGGAATGAATTCTGATAAAGTAGAAAAAGGCTGTTTTAATTTGACTATAGGCCTGATAACCAAAAAGGTTTTTAGTTTTATAGTTTTATTTTTTACCCAAAAATAGGTTTCATAAAAAAATAGTAAGTCCAAAAGTCCGGTTTTTGCCCCCACTGTCATCACCCCGTGGAACCGCCACTTTGTATTTATGTCAGGGTTGCATGACTAAATAGTTGCAACTAACCAGTGTTGTGTGTAGGCATTTACTGTCATTACCACAAACCGCAGAATTAATTGCAGTGCGCTTAGATCAGCTAAAACCTATGCGCAATTAATTAATTATGGAAATTAATCGATTACAAAATTCCGATTAATCGAACAGAAAAATTTTAATCGGTACCAGCCTAGTAATAATTAATTGATTACGATAAAAGCTGTCTGTCAATTTTTCTGTATAGGTTGATAATGGTTATCCTATAAAAATGAACAGAATTTGGCAGCTTTGTCCCAGCGGGTATTCGGTTGAATCGAATCTGAAAATGATGGAACAGGAGATGGCTGAAGGCAAAAACCAATTCGTTCCTGGCAGTAACGACCAAACGTCTGAAGATAACGGAGCGTCGGGCTTTTATGTCGCCTCTCTCCGGCTTTCAATAACAATCAACGTTGTGATCACATTATCCTTGCTGCTTTCTCCATAGTGCAAAAGGACTTTAGTGTTTTAACCAGGGGCGTAGCCAGGAATTTGATTTGGGAGGATATAAATATTTGGGGGGTATAAACCTTAACTATAAACCAAGTAAACCATAAAACTACATATAACCATATATAAATCACATGAAAAATTTTAAGGTAGACTGATTTTGAGGGTATATATGCCCGTTTACCCCCTCAACCCCCGTCGCTACGTTCCTGGTTTTGACGTTTAATAGCCTCTCGAAATTTGAATAAGCGTTTTCTTATTACTCAGCGATTGTCAATTAAGAATTTTTGGAACTTTTCGTATGCCTTTCGATCTGAAACTTTACACCAATCTACTAGTAGGACTAGTAGGTCTTTTTATAAACCAGAACTAACATAGTATAGTCTTTTTAAACGGTAACATATTTTTCGACACATAAATATATTCAAGGCAATCGAATTTTGCAGGAGCTGATTGGAAATAAACTTATTTTCTTTCCTAATTGTTATTATCGTTATTATGTTTGCAAATTTTTATCTAGACAATCACTGTAAGGATCTGGACTGTTGTTGAACGCTGAAATCCAGCATAGGCCTAACTTCCTCTTGTTATTTAGAATGAATTTGTTTATAATTTGAATTTCCAGCGAGCGTGTAATTGCAGCCTTTAACCACTGGCTCGGTTGAAAATAATAATAATAATAATAATAATAATAATAATAATAATAATAATAATAATAATAATAATAATAATAATAATAATGACAATAATAATGATAATGACAATAATAATAATAACTAGATTTTAGTGGCTTAGGGGTCGTCCATAAAATACGTCACGCGATTTCGGCACTTTTTTGACACCCCACGTAACGCGACGTAACAAGACGTCACACCCTCTAAAATATGACATCATAACGGGCCCCCCCTTTTTTTCGCCTTCCGAAAAGTCTTGACGTTACGCGATTTTGGCAGTTTTACCCACCTCCATTGTAACGCGTCGTAGCAAAAAGTCAGACCCGCTAAAATATGACGTAACAACATCCTTGTATTTTTCCTTTGAAAATTGTAGATT
>CM030862.1:2272600-2540100 GCA_018105865.1 Metaphire vulgaris
ATTTGCATTTGTGGTCTCTTGTGCTGCCATAGTGTGCCAATGTAAAGAACCGATCATATGGCACATCTACTTTCACAGTCATTTTTTTGTATGTTTCTATCAAATCCCCCTCTCTCTTTTTCCTTCTTCTCCTATGTATGAAGTGTTAGTAAGCAGTGGTCGGAAATTTCGCATACAAATACGGCACTACATACCTACGGATGAAAGCGTAAGTTCCAGAAATTTAAAAATGTTGTAGACTCTTTAGAAACTAGAACTAGTTCGACTTTTTGTTGACAGATTTCACTAGAAGTTTGCCTATCGAAATACGACGCACAAACTCAGCTATGCGTCATAGCTAGCTAGCTAGCTATTAACGGGCAACCGGACTATTGAAAGACACAATGATTCTTTCCATCTTAACGACGAACAGATCCTAGTTTCCCAATGCCATATTCCATTGCCTGTCGCATTCTGCAGAATTCCAGGTCCACTTGTGAAGTTGAACAACTGCAACAAACAACTTGAATCAAGGTTGCATCAGTTACCGGATGTTCATACTAACAGCTATAGCAATACATCAGCAGCACCCAGGCCTGTTTCAACCTTGGTCCATCTCTAACCTGTTTTGCCAGGCGCTGGCTTGCATTATCTGTCCAAGTCTATATATATAGTTCCCTGGAAGAGGACGGTAGGGCCTTGTAGGCTGCACTGACGGTAGGTTTTTCCATGACGTTGGAAAATACCATTTGATAAAAAGTCCAAAAACCATTTCCAGTTCAAAGCTGGAAGAATTATCTGCGGCTTGTTTATTCGTCTCCGTGGGAAAAGTAGTGGAAGAACGTTTTAGTTAATTAGAATTAGGGTTATATAATTGAGAATTAGAGTTGTCTATAGACCGATAAGTAACCCGAAGAGACGAAATATAACGTCATTTTTCGATTCCATTTGCAACATGGAGCATCATTTAGGTTATATGATATATCGTGTAAAACGGTGTTATTTAGTAGGGGAAAAGTTTCTGCTACTTCTTCTTCTTATGGGAAAAGATGAACTCAACGCTGCTATGGAAATTGAATCTAACATAAGTGAGAGTAGTTCTAGTTGTCGCACAATACAAGGGACACATATACACTTATACAAGGGACACATATACACTTATACAATGGATACAATTAGAGCTGTACCGATTGCACATTTTGCCGATTGTTCCGATTACCGATTGTTCCGATTGTTAGACAACCGATTGTTTTGCCGATACCGATTATCTGTCGAATTCTTCAAATCAGGCGTTTTTAATGATCATGCAATCAAATTTGCCATAAAAGTGTAGCGTAAATGCACATGCCCTCCGTATGCAGGTTCAATTCGAGGTTTGCCAAGAGATTCAATGCATAATGTGTGTTTGATCATTAATGAATAATGATTTTGCTATCAATACTTATTATGTCAATTTTTAAATTTCTATGTTCACATTGTAATTTATAACCGATTGTTTCAATTATCCTAATAATCGGCCAGAAAACAAGTGTTACCGATTAATCGGTATCGGCACCAGACTGGCACCCGATTACCGACTGTTCCGATTGTCCTAATAATCGGTCCGATTGTGAATATTGCCGATTAATCGGTACAGCTCTAGATACAATACACTTTGTGCACGTTTGCCCTCTGCCATTCTGATCATCTGAAGAGCTGAAAATTTAAAAACATAATCACTTTAATAAATGATCAACAATTCTGTGCTTTGGACACTAGACCTGTGCCGTTTTAAGAAGATTGGGGACCCTAGGCATTTTGAAAAGCAGTGAGGACCTTTGTTTTAAACATTTAAAACGGTGATGACCTTTTTCTTCTTCTTGTTGGACATCTGTCGGGCATAAGAAAATCGAAAATAATCGTACATTCAAAATGAAGAACCGTAGAAAACTTTTTACGCGGTCCGCCGCGGCCCCTGCTTCGCGGGGGGGGGGGCTAGGCACGCGCCAACCATGTCTATGCCTTAAAGCGGCCATCCATGCACCAGACAGTAGACATAACGAGGAATACGGAAATGTGTAAACAGCAGTGGAATGCTGGAAGACTAGTTAAGCAGATCTGCAATTGTTGCCTGTTTGCAGACCAGCAGTTTTATTTCGTTCAATTTTACACGAAATATTTGTTGACTATTGCCGCAATCGGCTGGCAGAGAGCCGAAATGATGATGACGATGATGACAACGACGATGATGATGATGACGATGATGATGATGATCATAATGCTGATGAAGAAAAAGAAGAAGATGATGATGGTGACGATGATGATGATGATAAAGGTTATCATAATGATGATGATGATGATGATGATGATGATGATGATGATGATGCTGATGCTGATGAAGAGAAAGAAGAAGAAGAAGACGACGACGATGATGATGAAGATGATGATGAAGATTATGATGATAAAAATGATGATGATGATGATTCTGAAGAAGAAGATGATGATGATGATGATGATGATGACGATGATGATGATGATGATTAGTTGCATTCGTCGTTATCATCGAGCACGTTAAGCCTATTGTTCCGTGATAGCTTTCTGCTTAGCAGCCACTGCAGCCTGATCGATGCTCGGAAGTAATAAGCCAATGCTCCGAATCCATCGCAGCGCCTGTCTTCCACCGTCGTTTTCCCGGACAACGCCTGGCCACTGGCTCCTCTCTATCCCTTCCGCGAAGGAGACTCTAAAAATAGTCTGCAGACACCAACTGGCTCACCTTCATTTCACCTTTCTCTGCCCGAGTGGCCAACGTGAGTTGGTAACGTGACCTAAATAACAGTCTGTATGTAATCAGTGGCGCAGCCAAGGTTCCGAAATAGGGGGGGCGCATCAAGGTATAAAAGTCCTACGAGCAAAAAAGAACATCGCTGGGAGTTACTCGCACATCCACGTTCCTTGTGCATCTATTCTGTCCCAATCATCATCAGTGGCGGTTCCACGTGGGGGATGTGTGGGGATGCAACCCCCACCGGACTTCCGGAGTCCAGATTTACTTTTTTGCTTGCGACAGTGGCGGCTCCAGGATTTGGCAAGTGGGGTTGTGGTGGCAACTTCTAATCATGGGGGCCAAACATTTGTTGTTAGGTATGTAGTATTAAGTATAGTGTCCCAACAGATGGGCACTAGGGGACAAGGCTCTCAATAAGGGGACACGGGCCCTTCTGGCCCCACTGTGGAGCCGCCACTGGCTTGCGAAACCTATTTTTGGGTATAGACTAAGTCTGGTCAAACTAACCGCGGATGATTACTTGTTTTGCTTGTCAGCCTATTTTTCGATAAAAGTATAGCAAATTTAGGCTAAAATTCTCTTTTTCAGCCTTTTCCGGCAAAGTTTAGTGATTTTTTCATTCTATTTTCATCCACCCACCACTAACTTTCTATGAATTCATTCATCCCCCATCAAGAAATCCTGGAACCGCCACTGATCATCATGCCTGCCGCCTCGAAAAATATCTCAACGGTTTTGCGCAAATTCAACGACCGACCCCAACCAGAATAGGGGCCTGAATATCTCCCCACCAGTCTGTCTCCCCGTGGCGACGCCAACGACTTTAGTAGAAGGCACCCTGTCACGTAGGCATATCTACGTACAGCATATCAAGATTATAATTGCGTGGATCTCTAGTATAGGCTACAGAATTGAAAGTTTTCCGGCATGGAGTGAGTTAGACGACGATTTATATAGCGCACAAAGATTGTTCCAAATGCAGCTCAAGTTTTCGCGTATTTGTGGAACGCGCGTACTATATATATATAAGCGTACTATATATAACAGTCAACATGGCTGTAACTGAAGCAACTATTTTTAGACTTAAAAACAAAATTATTCGCTGTAAAGTTCGCTGCATTTCCTTCGGTTCTAGCGCTTCATTCTTTGGATGTTTAGAGGCGTACGGTCGGTAGGGGGCGGTCAGAATTCGTGCACATTCTCGCAAACAGCTTTCTAGCACTCCATGGCGTAGCGTGCATCTCTGCCGCCTCTCTGGCTCATTGCTAATCCGCCGCCCCAAATGCATTCGTACCAGAGGCGGATCTATATATGGTGCCTTCAAAAAAATTATATTGAACATTTGCCGCCCCTTCTAACAAAAATTTCCAAATTTCCCGTCTTCACTGAAAATCACCAAACAAGCAAAAAACCAAAAAGGTCGTCACTTGATTTGCCGCCCCTTCTAAAGGTCACCGAATTCCCTGACAAGCAAAAATGGGTCGTCGTTTCGAAAATTTTCCGCCCCTTCGTGTGGACCCATGGCTAAAGCCATACTAGCCATTGGCACGCTACGCCACCGCTTTCTGGTGGCACATTCTCACTCGAAAGCACCATCCTATGGTTTGATTAGCAGCAGCTGTGATGCTATCTCCCCCTTAAGGCCGCAAACCTAGTTATTCCTGTTAAAAAACCAGGCAACACTTTCGTTCTTCGGAGCACACGCAAAAAGCCTTGTCATTTAATCAGTGGCGGCTCTAGGATTTGGCAAGTGGGGGGGCCGTTGGGGTGGCAACTTCTAATCATGGGGGCCAACCATTTGTTGTTTAATGTATGTAGCATTAAGTATAGGGTCCCAACTGGGGGGCACTGGAGGGGGCAGGCTCTCAATAGGGGGCACGGGCCCCTCTGGCCCCCCGGTGGAGCCGCCACTGCATTTAATTTCTACATCGAAACGTGTAAGATTTCGATGGACTCAGCTATCGTTTGGAATTCACCAAGCACTGGAAACAAAAAAATACAGAAAGTGGGAGTGAAGGACGTCAATGCAAAAACCTGTTTCTTCGAGGTATTAGGCAATTAAATGGAAAATAACATTTCCGGCGCTGATCTCCGGGTACTAGCCTTCGACATTTTTCGTTAAGTAAAGGTAAAGGTTCTCTAGACCAGTTTTCGAGCGAGACAGAGGGTCCGGCGCTCTGATCTCCTGGTACTCTGACACAAGCGGCGACGTTATGGCTTGCTACCACTAATCTAGAGTACTTGCTACTACTTTCTCTAGACTGCTTTTGCTGCTGCTGCTAATCTGCTAACTGCTGCTGCTGCTGCTGCTGCTGCTGCTGCTGCTGCTGCTGCTGCTGCTGCTGCTGCTGCTGCTGCTGCTGCTGCACCTGCTGCACCTGCACCACGGCTGCTGCTTCTGCGGCTGCTCTGACTGCCACGTTGCTGCTGCTGCTGCTGCTGCTGCTGCTGCTGCTGGCTGGGCTGCTGCTACTGCTGCTGCTGCTGCTGCTACTGCTACTGCTGCTGCTGCTGCTGCTGCTGCTACCACTACTACTACTACTGCTGCTACTACTACTACTACTACTACTAATAATAATAATAATAATAATAATAATAATAATAATAATAATAACAAGATTTAAAGTGGCTCAGTAGGGTCTGCCCCTGTGTGAGAACCCGCTGCCACTTACGCGGGACCCTAAAGTGGTGACGACCTTTTTTTGCTTGGCGATTACAGGTAAAACTTAAGCCTGTCGTGTCTCGCTGACGGGCTAACGTGTTGAACTCGGCTTGCTACTTTGATTGGTGACCTTCACGGGATCAAACTGTAATTCCAGATGCGGCTAACCCCAGAGATGTAGCAAGTACACAATGCTTCAAGTACAAGTACAAGTACAAGTACCTGGCCTCCGAGTACAAGTACAAGTACAAGTACTTGCATTCAAAAAATTCCGAGTACAAGTACAAGTACAAGTACCTGGCCTCCGAGTACAAGTACAAGTACAAGTACCTGGCCTCCGAGTACAAGTACAAGTACAAGTACCTGGCCTCCAAGTACTAGTACAACATTTTTGACATTGACATTTTTTCCGCTGATATTTTGTCCCCATGACATTTTCTACATGACATTTTGTCCGTGACATTTTGTCCTCGGACAGTTTGTCCGGCCACGAATAAAATTGACACTATTAGCATCTAAATATCATCACAGTTGCACTAAAAAAGAGATGATAGTCTTGCATCGGTCATATTAACCCTATGCGGTCTCGCGACCAAGCCAGTTTGGCTAAATACGCGTTTAATTGGTGCGCCAGAAGCAGGCACACTGAGGTCTCTAATGGCTGCATTATACAGCCTGTTGAACTCCTTTCTATTAACTTCACTGTTCCAAAATACAATGGTATCAGTGGCTTAATCATAAATATCGTTGAGTTCCAGGTACTTGGCCATCTGTCTGTGTCCCTAAAGGAACAGCATTACTGGTACCATTGAACCAGAGATGTGAACTCGAAGTACAAGTGTACAAGTACAAGTACCTGGCCTGGAGTACAAGTACAAGTACAAGTACTTGCATTCCTAAAACTCAAACTGTAATTCCAGGTACAAGCGACTAACCCAACTCTCCCCAACGTATGTATGTTTACCTGTTCTTCTAAACACCCGGTTTTCTTTCTTGTGCCGCCTGACCGCTCGACTGAAATATGGCATTTTAACGGTTTATTTTTGTTTTGACTCCAGCAGATACGAGTCTTTTTCTGTCGATATTATTCTTCGCGTATGTTCGTGCATGTTTTTTCCCTTTTAGCAAATCAAGTCAGTGACGACAAAGAATCGGCATCAATTAATTATAAATGACAACCTGAAAAGGTTCGTTACACGCTCGATAGGTGGCCTACAAGTGTCACGTGCTCTCCACTCCACTCCACAGATGTCTTGCTTTAATTACGAATCACTGCTCACGTAAACCACTTAATCGTTCAATTTCAATCATTCAACCATACCCAGAAAGAGAGATAGACAGACAGACAGACAGACAGACAGACAGACAGAGACAGACAGACAGAGACACAAAGACAGACAGACAGAGACAGACAGAGAGACGGAGAAAGAGACAGGAAGACAGTGAGACGGAGAGAGACGAAAAGACAGAGACAGACAGACAGAGACAGAGGCACAAAGACAGAAAGACTTAGACAGACAGACAGAGAGACAGAGAGACAGGAAGACAGTGAGACGGAGAGAGACGAAAAGACAGAGACAGACAGAGAGAGAGAGAGATAGACAGGCAGATTATTTTTGTAATATATTGTGACAGAAATTTCCACGATGTGGTGATTAAGGCCTTGTGTGAGAGGTTAAAATCGAGCATTTCATTGGTTCATGCTTTGCAAGTAAAATCGTCGTTTTTGCAATTTTAATTGCATGGACGTCCGCAGAAATTTTTCCAGGAGGGGTGTGCAAAACAGGGTCTTGTGACGAAGGAAATGAAAACATATTCCAGAAAGAAACAAGTATTTTACTTTTTTCCATAAATTCACAATTTTTCCAAGGGTTGCAATTGCACCCCTTGAACCCCCCTCCTCAGGACGCCCTTGTTTAATTGTCAAAGTCACTGCGTACCTACTATGGGACATAGGGAACTGACAGCAGATCTTTACTACATCTGCAAAAGATTCAAGACTTACAGTAAGCACACACACACGGCATGTCTCTGAGCCGAGCAATAAAGCAGAGAAATGGGTCTTTTGGCGAAGGCGGTCAGTGGGTGATTTCGGATAACCTAGCTGTCTTCCGGGGCTTTTTCCGCACGAAATTATCATCCCCCACGGGGCGAAACGATAGCACACTCCAATGCGGTTACAATTCGCTCGCCGGAAACCAGTGTTTCCGAACGAGACTTTTTCAACGGCCATTATGGTCATTCTGGCGAAAGCAGAAGAGATTATTAGAGTAATGTTGCTGCTACAGTGTATCTAGTATACATCGCAACTGACTTATCCAACGAGATCATTCCATAACTCACTTTTAAGCACTGTGTCCACTAGATTGGACATGATGGTCACTGCTCCGGTACACTCACTCCCAGAGGAACGTACGACATTGGTCGGTGACGGGAAATTATGGTGTACATCGACATCCTGGATTTTCTGCAGCAAGATTTCGAAATGGAAACATGGATCATGTTTAATCTACAGAAGTAATTTCCTCTTGCGGGACTTTGAGTCTCTGAAAATGACTTGTTTTTTTCTCTATAATTTCCATTCCGGTAACTCAGATCCATACAAAGCGTTTTTGCATAACTCGGATTTTTATACACTGAAAACCACTGTCAAAGAATTCTAGAAAAAATGCCCGCACAAATATGGGAACGAGCATTCGAGTATAAAATAGCGGCGAATTTCTGAAGGACAAAGGCAGTGGCGTAGCCAGCGGGTATTTGGGGGTTCAAACCCCCTGGTTGGCCGACCAGAAATTTTTTATTGCGTATAATTATTATTCTGTGTGCGTGGAGGGGCGCCAAAATCGGGTTTAAGGTAAGAAATAAGAAAAAGAGAAGCAAGAAATATGAATATAGTTGTATAGGCTGTCCGCGCCCTTTTTTGCTTCTCAGGATTTTTGAAGTCGGGGAATGGTTGGTCGTAACCCCTTCGGAAAATCCTGGCTACGCCACTGGACAAGGAAAGGAAGACAGTTGTTATTTTTCTTCCAAAAATCGAGTTCTACAGGAATGTTTGCCCTCGAGTCTTTGCACTTTTTTGACCAGGTCTTGAAACTGAAATGTCTTAGCGATATTTTTTAAAAAATCACATAACATCTCAAAGAGTTTCCTCACCTTTAAAAGGGGATCTAAAAATTGACACCCCTTTTTAAAAGACGATCTCATGCATAAAACAACGTTTAATAATAATAATAATAATAATAATAATAATAATAATAATAATAATAATACTGGAAAAGTCACGCAGCAGAATGGTCTAAACAGACAATTGTTCAGAAACGAATCAATATCTTGTAAGTTATTCTTCGCAGTACCCGAAGAGCAAAGTTTTGGGGTTTAAGGGCTGCGTTTTTTAATATCCTAGCCCAGAGATATTCAATTAAATTAAACGAAGGGCCAAATTTTTCTGTGACTTGTGCCCGAGGGCCAAATGCTATTGAAATACACAGCTCGTAAGTAGGCCTAGCAGAAAACAGGTAATTAGAAAACAGGTAAGTATAAAACAGATAAGTAGAAAACAGGTAAGTAGAAAATAGGTAAGTAGAAAACAGGTAAGTAGAAAACAGGTATGTAGAAATCAGGTAAGGAGAGAACAGGGCATTAAAAATATTCCATAAGTTTAAGCGAAAAGTTAACTATCGATCCAGTATATTCGCCGGCCATTTCACACCCCTTTGTGGGCCGGATGACCTGGCCCGCGGGTCGCCATTTGAATGCCCCATTCTAGCCCCTTGTAGACCTTTGCATATTGGCTCCATTTTGAGCATTCGAGAAAGTTTCAAACAACGTGTCAACGTCGTCAGAATTTGACAGGGTTACCTTTGACTGAATTAAAAACTTCTGCTCTCTTAGCTACTTTGCTGCGAGTTTACATTTGATCGAATCGAAATTCTCTCGTTGTTCGTCAAAAATCGTATAGATCGTCTGTTAATAATTAATGGAACGCCAGAATTATTCGTGATCCGCCTCGTTCATAGCTGCTGCAAAAGTGTTATTCGTTGAGTCAATCGGATGACGCTGAACCAATTCCAAGACTAACAGGTGGACGGTGTATGGACATAATCCCCCCGGACATTATCCCCCTGGTATACCCGATGACATTAAACCTCCGTGGGTAATATCCCCCCTTTACACCTGGGGTTTTACTAACTAACTAGACTAGATCCGGAACCTACTCACTGGGCTTTGTTGAAATATACTCGCGCTGTGATGAAAGAGATTTTGTGCCGTTATCACCATTGAAATCTTGTCTATTCGAATCTTCTCTATTCGAATCTTGTCTATTCGAATCTTCTCTATTCGAATCTTGTCTATTCGAATCTTCTCTATTCGAATCTTCTCTATTCGAATCTTCTCTATTCGAATCTTCTCTATTCGAATCTTCTCTATTCGAATCATCTCTACTCATTGGGCTTTTGTAGGTTACAACCAGGGTGCGATTTGTGACCTGGAGCAGTGGGGGGCATGTCGAGCTTGGGGGATGTAGTTGTTGGGGAAATGTAGCAATGGGGGATGTAACTGTGGGGGATGTAGCAGTACGGGGATGTAGTTGGGCAGTGGAGGTGGATATTCCCCATCCTCCCTACAAATCGCGCCCTGGTTACACCTCTTCGTTGTTTGAAGCTTATAGTTACTTGTAAATCTAAAGAGAATCTGTGTCACTATCACAATTGAAATCTTTGCTACTCACAGGACCTTGAAGGGTTTTAAATTTTTTTGTTATAACATACTGTGCCGGGTGGGGATATGTCTCCTAACGGGGGTGGAGGTAAATGTCCGCGGGATTACATCCGGGGATCATATCCGGGGGTATTACATCCGGAAGATTATATCCTACAACCCAAATGGACATCCCAAAAGTGTAAATTACAGTATCCTTCGGTCGGGATGGTTGCCTAGCGACAGCTTTCTTCCTTCACCAACCGTCGCCGCTGTCATTCATCTCGAGCGTGGTTGCCGTGGCGACGGAGTCTGCAGTTCGTTGCTAAGGGCCCGTGGTAACCGTCAAAAGGAAGAAAAGAAAGCCCTCTTCACCGAACATCGCCGCTGTCATCGCGAGCGCGGTTGCCATGGCGACGGAGTCTGCTGTTGGTTGCCAACGGCTCCCCGTGGTAGGCGTCGTCGGCGGCGCCGTGTCTCCGCAACCGGTTGCCAGTGGCGACGACGCCGAGCATCCGGTAGAACTTCCGCCGGAAGTTGACGTTGCACAGCGGATACAGGAACGGGTTGAGGGTGGAGTTCAGGTACCCCACCCAGGTAACGGTCGTCATCAACTGGCCGCCGACGCACCAATCGCAGAAGGCAACGACGGTGAAACAGACGAAGTAGGGAAGGAAGCAGACGGTAAACGCGCCCATGATGACGCCCAGCTGACGGGCGGCCTTGATCTCCTTCTGCAGCGCACAGCTGGTCCCGCCACCGCCGCCGCCGCCGCCGCCGCCCGTCGGGGCCCGGCTGGTGCCGCCGCCGCCGCCGCCTCCGCCGCCCGCCGCCGCCGCCGCCCCGACCGCCGCCGGGCCCTGGGTCTGCCTCGTCGCCGCCGCCGACTTCCGGTCGGAGGTCGTCGTCGAACCGGAAGAAGAAGAAGAAGCGGGCGCCTCGTCCCGCCGACGAATTCTGCCGACGCTCGCCGTCGGCGTCGACGGGTGGCGCTTCCGGTCACGTGATTTCCATCGAAACTTAGCGTCGCCGCCGTCATCGTCGTCGTCGTCGGGCGTTGCGGAGAGGGTACGCGGGAACGGAGGGGGGCGTTAAGACGACGAAGATCCGGAACATTTCGAGATCCGGATCCGGTCGAAGCCCGGACCAGGTGATTCTTCGACGGATGGCGTTCCTGAGGAAGTCGGATCTCTCTTCCGGATTCGCCGGTCGAGTCATCCAGCGAGTCCGGATCATCGTCGACGGCAAATCGGACTCCTCCTCCTCCTACTCCTCCTCCTCCCACTCGTCCTGGATTATACGAGTGTCCTTTCCGACGCCGCGACCGCGTCCGATCGACCGGAAGTTCGTTTCTATAGAGGACCGGAAGTGACCGGTAAACGTCTGCCTTTTTTTCGCCACTTCCGGTTGGAACGTCCGTTCGATTCCTTCCGGAAACGATCCGGTCTTCCGCGTCGCTGTTCTTCAAGCAGAACGAAGTCGCCTTCCTTTCTCGAGAACATCCACAGCGCAGACAACAACCGCCTTTGGTTCCGTTACGAGCGCTATTTCTCGACGTCCTGTCCGGGCTTTCAGTCTGCCGCTGTCCGCCTGACCCCACAGAGCGCCCTCTACCGACCTCAACCGACCTCGAAACGAGACCGTTGCAGTCTCTATTATCGTCCGAAGCGCTCAACCGAATCTTCTTCTTCGTCTTCTTGCAGTCAAACCCGACTTTAAGTGTGATGACGTCATCGCATCCGTCGCTGACGTAATCGTCGTCTGCTCTGGCGCCGGCGTTTTTAAGAACCATGACGTCAGTTCCGGTCGATTCGTTTGTCGGCGGCTGTCTGCCGCCGAGACAGCTGTCGCTGTTCCTCGGCAGCGATTCGATGCTGGAGCCTCTTCCGGAGTAGAGGAACACCTGCCCGAGTTCGATCTTCGACCGGTGACGGATCTCGAGGAAGATCTTCGTGTAGAGAACGTACATGACGGCGAGGGGGAGGTAGAAGTTGAGGATGCTCGTCGTTATCTTCAGAGAGCTGTTCGTCGCGTACTCGGTGTCACAGGAGTTCGCCGGAACCACTCTGACACCGCTGTTGACAAAATGATGCCACCCAACGATAGGCACGATCCACAGGCTGGACACCACCCACGCCTGTCAATCAATCAGTCAATCAATCAGTCAATCAGTCAATCAATCAGTCAATCAATCAGGCAATCAATTAGTCAATCAATCAATTAGTCAATCAATTAGTCAATCAATTAGTCAATCAAGTAGCCAATCATTTTAGTCAATCATTTAGTCAATCATTTAGTCAATCATTTAGTCAATCATTTAGTCAATCATTTAGTCAATCATTTAGTCAATCATTTAGTCAATCATTTAGTCAATCACTTAGTCAATCATTTAGTCAATCAATCAACCAACCAACCAATCAATCAATCAATCTGAAGCTAGCCCCCAAATGAATTCAAGCCCTGATGGCATTGCAGGCTCAAAAGGAAGAGAGGGGAGTGAATCTTGGGCTTCAGCCCCCCCCCCAACCTAAAATCCTGCCCATGCCTAGCTGCGTCCCTGCTTGTCAGACTATTTAGACTTTTAGGACGTTAGAGAAGCACAAAAAGACCAAAAAACTAGTGATGACCTCTTTTTCTTTGTCATACTCTTTAGAACGTTAAAGCAGCAAAAAAGCACAAAACATTGGGAGATAAATGATTCTATATATACGACGTACCCCTCACTAATTATAATAATTAATTATTTCAATGGTCCATTGACTGATATGTTCATGTTGCGAGCATCGTCTATGTTTTCATGAACACGTACCTGATATCTAGGAAATAGTTGCAAAATTAGTTGCAAAAAGTTTAACTATATTCTTTTAGTTTAGTCAACTATTATTTTTAGAAAGTTAGTTTGCAACTAAAAGTTTAACTACTTATTTCTACTTTAAATTTAGTTATAGTTTAACTAATGCTTTTTAGTTAGTTGCTCATCACTGCTACTATTACTACTGCTAATGCTACTACTACTACTACTACTACTACTACTACTACTACTACTACTACTACTACTACTACTACTGCTACTACTACTGCTGCTGCTGCTGCTACTGCTGCTGCCACCACTACCACTGCTGCTGCCACCACCACCACCACCACTGCCACTGCTGCACCATACCACCACCACTGCCACCACTGCTGCCACTGCTGCCACCACCACCACCACTGCTGCTGCTGCTGCTGCTGCCACTGCCACTGCTGCTGCTGCTACCACTGCCACCACTGCTACTACTACTACTACTACTACTACTACTACTGCTACTACTACTACTACTGCATTATGCATTATTTTTTATTATCAAATGTTTAAATTGAATAAATTCTTACAGTAATGTATCAACTTAAGTAAAACTAATGCTGATGTTTGTATTGCTATGCCTAAAGGGACTTTTCCCTCCCCACTGCCATTCGAAGAAGAAACAATGAATGGTCACTGCCTGCAAGTTAGTAATCAATGGATGAAGCAACTCCGAGTGTTCAGACGGGCAGACCGGATCAGACAAAGTGCGACAGGTAGCGGGACAGCAGAGTTGACAGTTACCATGGTACCATGGGCGTCAGAGTCTGATCCTACCGGGGAAGAGGACCGCATAATCGCAAATTCCGTCCATATTGGCTTCAATGTATAGGCCTAGATACAATAGATGGCGATGCCCCCCTTTCACTGCTGCAAACGAAAACAGTAGAATTTTGACAAAGAACAGACTTACAGTATATGAAGGCTGGAATTGTATCGTATGCATGTCACGATATTATGCGTGCTCTCTATCGAAAGAACAGCGAACAATACTTCAAAAATGAACAGACCTAACCAAAACTGGGCATGAAAAAACATCGGGCGTTTTGTCATTGATATATTTGTCGTCCGAATCTGCCAAAACGTGTTGCCGCCGTAATAAATTAAAAATAAGTTGCAAGTGAATAACGAACGCAACTAGTCGTTTCAATGCTCTACAGTAGATGGTTTCCATCGGATCGTATGGTTTAAATTGGGCTGACATGCCTAGTTTTACACGCATGCTTCGGTGTTTGCTATGACGGTATCGGTTACCTCCATTTTCAATTCCTAGTCGATTTCATGAAATGAATACGAACTGACGCTTAGAAATACATGTAAGCCTATATCCTTGTCTACCAGTGGTGGCTCCACCGGGGGGCCAGAGGGGCCCGTGCCCCCTATTGGGTGCCTGGCCCCCCAGTGGCCCCCCAGTTGGGACCATATACTTAATGCTACATAGGCCTACATTAAACAACAAATGGTTGGCCCCCATGATTAGAAGTTGCCACCCCAACGGCCCCTCCCACTTGCCAAATCCTAGAGCCGCCACTGTTGTCTACTGTACTGTACATGTCGCCTATGACAGTACAACAGATGACTCTTTGCACATTCAACGCTCATCAGTCGCGCAGAAGTTCCTACTCAGGATAATCGCAGATTCCGAACTGTTGAATAACAAATTGAACAGCAACAATCTAACAGAGAACCGTCACAGTTTATAAATCTTATCGACGAAACGCAGTTTCAAAATAAACATGAAATTACTGAAGGAAATCGTCGCCATATTCGTTACTGTTCTGGTGAACGCAGAAGTGAGCGTAACATCCAATGTAAAGTCTCCACAAGCCTCTGACAAGCAAGAAAGGTCATCAGACAAATTAAAGTTGGGGGTGTTCTAAACTAATTAGTATGCATTTTGTACACATGCCATTGCCGCATTACCAAATTTTGAGGGGGGTGTCGACCTCAAAGGGGGTGTTGGGCGTGTTAGGGGGTGTAAAAATATCCCTAACTCCAACATCTGTCCAGAGTCAAACCAACCCCCTCACTTCACAATGATTTCATCTGGTCTGTTTTGGCCCAGCCTGGTGATAGGGCCTACTTCGCGTTGCTTTACCAATTACAGCACAGACATCTGACAACAGTGACGAGGCATGTAACCGAGCAAACCATCTTCCGCCATTCAGGAATCCAATTGCCGAGCATCTTGTTAAAGGCAACTACAGTAGACCAGAAGTGCGGGCAATTCGGAGACGGACAATTCGTAGAAGGACTAATATCGCACCGACGGAATAATTTATTATAAATAATGCCACGAAAGTTGTATAAAGTTGTAAAACTGTTTCAAAATATGACTGTTTCAAAATAATTATGTCGATAAAGTTACACAACCTGTTTTATAAATGATTATAAGTAGTTCGTGTCTAAAAGTAAGTAAATCAGCAATCAATCGATCAATCAATCGATCAATCAATCAATCAATCCGTGAACGAATTGACCAGTGAACGAATTAGTCAATTAATAAATTAAGCAGTGAATTATTTGAACAATAAATTAGTCACTGAATGAATCGACGAATAAACCAATCAATGAATCAATCAAAGGATCAATAAAGCAAGCAACCAATCAAGCAAGCATCCAATCAACATAGAAACCAAGCAATCAAGCAGCCAACCAACCAATCAACATAGAAAGTGCCACTACCATGCTATCAAGGGCATGGGCGATGTGCAGTTATTAACTTCTATACATCTCACGCATAGAAATTAATACCACGATCACAATATAACAAAATGGCGGACAGCTAGCTGGCTGCACTTTCAGACACCGTAGACTACTCGTTCCAGTGACAATCTAATTCCGTGGTCTTACCAGGGATATCATGGCGAAACCGCGGCCTCTGGTTCGCTTACGGAGGTACTTCAGCGGGTTCGTCACCGACCAGTAGCGGTCGAGACCGAGGACGAGAAGGTTGAGGATGGACGCCGTGCTGGCCGTGTAGTCGACGGCGATCCAGAACTGGCAGAGAGCCACTCCGAACACCCAGTCGTCCGTGAACACGTAGACGGCACTGACGGGCATCACGATCAGGCCCACGATCAGGTCGGCAATTGCCAGGCTGACGATGAACATGTTGCAGACCTACAACAGACACCGTCATGCTATAGATGGGCGCAACGGCGCAACGGACCACAGCTGCTGTCCAAGCGATCGAACGACTGACTGTGTGACTGACTGACTGAATGAATGACTGACTGGCTAACTGACTGATTGACTGAATGACTGGCTGACTGGCTGACTGGCTGACTGACTGACTGACTGACTGACTGACTGACTGACTGGCAGTGTTTTATCCAGACTCCCGACCTTTGGGGTGAGGGAAATTAGGGGAAGGGAGGGGAAGAGACAGAGTTTAATGTAAAAATCTGCGTCAGTGCTGTGTGTGTGTGTTTTCTTTTTTTTGGGGGGGGAGGGGTTGAGGATATATTTGGAGGGATATATTTGTTTAGAAAATCTTATTCTCTTCTGTTTTAGATTGTTTTCCATTCATTTTTGATGACTGTTATTTTATTTATTTTTATTGGGCTTTGTAATGTGTGCTTGCTTCTGACATATTGGTAACATGGCGCACAAGAAATTGTCAGTTTAATAATAATAATAATAATAATAATAATAATAAAAATAATAATAATAATAATAATAATAATAATAATAATAATAATAATAATAATAATAATAATCCCCTAACAGTCCTGGATGAAACACTGGGCTGACTGACTGACTACTACAGCGAGATTTAAAGTGGCTTAGGAGGCATTACTGCCTGTGTTAAAGCCACCATGCAGGGCGCTAACGGGGCTTGAACCCGCTCCGTCAGCCTACCGCTCCAGCGCATAACCCACTCTGCCATCTTCCAACTGACCGAATGAATGTCTAACTGACTGACTGACTGACTGAATGAATGAATATTCTTATTCTTCGTGACAACTTCTATAGCGCCGTATCCAGGGCCGGATCAAGGTCAGAGTGGGTCTGGGGCTGCATATTTTAAGGGGGCTATTTAAGGGGCTTATTTTTAATGGACCCATTTTTAACTTTAAAGGGGTCTATTTTAGCAAGTATTTAGGGCCTATTTTAGCCATCTTATTTTAGCAATTTTAGCGATTTTTAATTTTTTTTTAAACTTTAGCAATTTTATTTTAAAATTTTAGTTTAAAATTAAAACAATCTTTTATAATTTTAAAATTGTAATAACAATTAAAATTTCTAAAACGGCCACACACAAATACAATCACATGCAGTAATGGCTGAAAACACGCTAGTGTGCATCTTCTGGCGGATTAAATGCAGAGTTCAGCATAATTTGGAATTTCAGTGGCAAAAAGTCTTCAAAGTCGGCTTCTTCGGCCAGCGTGCTCATTGATACAACGATGATCACGTGACTTGTCGCTCGTCATTTGGTTTATAAACGGAAAAGGCGGGTAATCTGCCCGGTTTGCTTCTTCTTTCTTCCCGCCTTTAATCCTTCCGTTCTCTGTGATGTTAATTGCCGATAAAACTTAATTACAGAAGGTTTATGGTTGCGATGAAGAAATGAATGACAGAAGGAGAACGAGTCTCATTCAAAAAATAAGGCAGTGGAGAGGGAGAGGAGAGAGAGACACACACATAGAGAGAGAGAGAGAGTGTGTGTGTGTGTGTGTGTGTAATCCCGACTCCTGGACTCCGGGGGGAAACTGGCAAAACCGGAGGGGGAGGGAATCAGCTAGTCACCCGAAACAAGGTTGCTGTTAGTTGATATAGTATGCCAAAATTTCCGTGGAGAATTTGAAATTTCAGGGGGAGGAAAGGCCAATTGCCCTCCGGAAACGACCTAGGTTAAACCCTGGAGAATGAGAGACACAGACAGACAAACAGAAAAACAGAGAGAGAGAGACAGAGAGGTAGAGAAAGAGAGACAGAAAGAAAGAGAGAGAGAGAGAGGAATAGACAGAGAGACAGAGAGAGACAGACAGACAAAGATAGACAGGCAGATATAGAGGAAATAAGTGAGAGACAGACAGTGTAAGTGCATCGTTAGCTAGTCTTGATTTCGGTCTGTAATAAGCGATTGACTTTGATGGCGGCTCTAGTCGTTTTGATCTGGTGATTGTTAGTCAGAATCAGACGCAAGGAATTTCCCTAAGAGGCCAGAACCTGACGTGGGGACATACGGCCAACCAGAGTCCAGATGAACCGGTTAACGAATCATTTCGGTGAATCGTCGACACCCACCCACCCCCCGCCTCTCCTCGACAACCCCCATTCTTTCTTCCGTCATCGTAAGCACTAAGCACCGCTTAACTGGGAACTATGCTGCACTGCTCTGTCTCGCTCCTCTGTAAGTCAATGAGTAAGCAAACCAAACTTGATTAGCGCTGCTCGACAGTTTGGCGCGTCGTGCGACAGCTTTTTCCACTAGAGTATGGACTAATAATAACTTATTGCTATTCACAACGCGTCAAAAACTAACACAGTTCGCAGCTGTAGTCATAAAAAAAGTAGGAAGATTATTCTTTATGCAGAAAGAAACGCTTTAGTTTCTCATTCACTTGCAGGTGATTCGTTTTAGGATGTAACCAGGCAGGAGCCCGGCTCTGGAAGCGGTAGCGTGCAGAGGGGGGTGAGGTGGGGCGTTGGCCCACACCAGAGGGGGCGTCAAAATTGACCCGGCGACCTTTTTTGGCTTGTCAAAACTTTTTTTACAGTAAAACCCTTTTAAGTTATCGATTTGGCCTCGGCCGGGCGCACTCCAGAGGGAGCGTAAAAATGGACTCGGAGACCTTTTTCTTTTCAAAACCATGATGGGGGTATCCAATATACACGCCTCTGCCTCGAGGCTAGAGAAACGTATTCCTGTCGGAGCAAATGCTTTTTTCTTGTCTAAAATTTTACATATGGGGCAAACGTGGAAGAAAAAGTGGGGCCCAAACCATATACATTCCCTTTCCCTATGTTAGATTCTAAAAACGTGGTAGGGTGCTCGAGCCTAGAGGCCTAATAGGGGTCTATGCCAGTGATATGATCTCTTATACTAAACAGATGAGATGTTTTACGGTTGAATGTACCAAACGAGAGATTCACTGACTGCCATTTTGCAGATAAGTTCCAGTAATTATCAATATGGGGCGGAAAGTTAGAAGAATGGTAACAACGCTGGACGATGGAGTAGAAGGTTGCGGGTTGCGATTCCCGCAGGAGCCTAAGGTCGATTCAGCCTTACTCGCTAGAGAGCGGTGGTAAACTGAAGAGCAGCGTTAAGCGGCGAGGTAAAACCTGGATCTGGGGAAAGTAATGGCAACCTAATCCAGATTAATGGATTATACCAATTACGTCGCTGATTGTCCAGGCCGGAGATAAGCGCCGGACCCCCTTAACGCTCGGACTCGAGTACGGGACCTACCGTTACCTAATTATCATTGTATTCTTGGTAGATTTTACAATTTATATAGCACCTTAATTATAACGAAGATGCGCAAGATACAAATGACTCCAGAAACCGAATCCAGACGTGAACGCGGGAGGGTAGGCTGGCGCAATCGTCGAGCCTTATACTTATTAATTCGTCATTTGAACGACCTATAAATAAATCATACACCGCTGAACACTTAACATCATTAATTTACGACTTTTTCAGTTATTTTTTTACTTCTGAGCCGATTAATTGTTTATTTTTTAAAATGGCGACTGAAGCCACTCACCAGATGAAACCCAAGATACAATTCGACCCCTTTAAATTGGAATTGTAACGCCGTGAAGACATCATAATTATTTCCCGATGTTACGTCTTCCATCGAACCTCGATTTCAAATCGATCACGGAACGTGATGTCCTATTTAATCCAACAAAGGAACGGGGCATGTCTTTGCGCCATCCTAGTCGGTCACTCGTCCTGACCGTCCTGACATCTTCCAGGATGCTTACGTGACACAGCTTCATAGCCACTGTCAGATCGCAAAGTAGACCTAAGAGTGTTACGTTATTTGCGGTATTCGGGTATTACGGGTATTCGAGTATTACGGTATTCGCGTTGAAATGATGCATCTGCGAATCTCATTGGCAGCTCTAAGAGCTTCTATCTAATCCAGGGTTATTTCTAGGGTTGTGAATTTGGGGGAGTGTCGGTCTCGAATTGGGGGAAGGGGGGTGTTCGTGGCTATTTAGTATGCATTTAGTATGGTTGTATGGTTACCAGACTCAGATTGTGGGGGTTTCGACCTCAAATTGAGGGGGTGTTGGAGGGGGGTTGTTAGGTGGTGTTAAAATATCCCTGATCTAATCGTATTGGAATTAAAATTCAGTCTTACGGGTGGATGGGCGTTCGATATTAGGGGCTGTCCATTAATTACGTCAAAAATTTAGGAGGGAGGGGGTTTGAAAAAGTTTGACAGTTGTTGACAGGGGGGGTCAAGAGAAGTTGACGTCAACAATTTCACTTTTTACAAATAATCAAAAACTAGGAAATTTCATGAAATACTACTTATTATAATGAAAAAAAGCATGTCAAAAAAGGTCATAACCATCCCATTTTGACACTCGACGAGCAAAAAGGAAAAAATGGTCATCATCGCAAAAATATTAACCTTGTCATTGGGACCTTATTGATCTAGGGTCAAACGTTTTGAAATTTGGGGGTAACTGAAAGTTGACAGTTGTCGACAAGGGGGAGGGGTTGGTTGTTGACGGACAGCCCTTTAAAATTATTATGTTGCGAACTCTCAAGTTCGTAAAATCTCCAATTCTGCACTCGACAGAAATAAGAGAACAGATCTGTTTCCACCCACGAAGCAATAATATTCCACCGAATTGCTTTTTGGATCAAGTTATCTAACTGAGTGTCCAAAAATTTCGAGATGAGATGTTTTAGGCCTACGGTTGATCTGGAGATCTTCATCAGTAGTTTCTGCCTTTCCAACAAAAATACTTTCCAAGAGATAAAAATATATAAACGTGAAGACCATTATTTAATAATATCAGTGTTAGGAACGATCATATGTAAAATGATCTTGATCAAAGATCAAGATAACTACAGTACTGCTCAAAAAATTGTGAACACACGTGGATTTCGAAGCAAAACGAACTTTAAGGCTTGTTAAAACATTGCAATCACAATCAAGAACACCAATATTGTATTTTTCATCAATGATACTATTCTACGATTGATTTACAGAAGGTTATAGATATGCAAAAATTCAGAAGAGTGTTGAAACGAATTTTATCCACATTTTCTTGTGTCTCCATCTTCAGTGCATCAAACCATATTAGAACAGTCAATATAATTATTCTGCCTCAGTTTTATGCTAGAGCGTTCCAAATGCCACGAAAAATAGTGCAATGTTTTAACAAGATTTAAAGTTCGTTTTGCTTCGAAATCCACGTGTGTTCACAATTTTTTAGCAGTACTGTAGAGAAAAATTGATCTCAGATCAAGATCAAAGATAACGAGAGCATACATGATCTAAGATCAGGATCTCTTTACAAGTTATCTAAGATGAAAGATCATACATATATATATTTATTGTATCGTGTATGATCTTCGGCCACTTCTGTTGATAATAAAGATCAAAATCACCGAAAAGTGATTAAAAGCAGAGTCAAAGATCACTAACAAAAACTGATACAGAGCAAAAGTCAAAGATCAGGATTATGATCTTGAATCGTGATCTTAGATCATACGATCTAAGATCACGATCTAAGATCATACAGTAATCTGAATACTGAATAATATGACGCCACATTGGTTTAGTAGGTCTATAATTCTTCGGGAGACACATTCAAAATTCAGTCGACAAAATGTCGTCTCCATACTGTGCCGTATACAATATTTCAGCGTGAACTTATTTTAGAGCACCGTAGGGTGGCTTCTGAAGTCTCGCTGCTGGGATCTAGAGCCTTGCCTTGTGGTTTCATTATCGACTGTCTGAGGCAGGAACGCAGATTATTGTGAGCGTTTGATCGTGTGACGTAACAACGAAAGCAGGTCGAGAAGGCGTGACAAAAGAATTAAACGACGTTGTTTTTTTATCGCCTAACATTTTCTAAACTAAAAATAAAATATTTTAAAATGTCAGATTAAAATCTAACCATTCATAGATGTCGTTCCAAACCTTAACACACGACCACTTCAAACAAAATCTCTAGCGGCGGCGTGCTGAATTTTATTAAGATTGGCCTTAAGCGACTTTGAAAGAAACGAGTTATTGCGTGTGATCTTATTATATAATTCTCGATGTCCGTACCGTCCGTCCGTCCGTCCGACGGCAACACGGAGGGTATTGCAAGACGCTGTTGTCATTGATTGAATATTGTTTAATCAAAACGGAGCGTTTAACGAAGCGTCTTAATTGCAGCTGAAACCCCCGTCCCCCTTCCCTCACCCCATCCCTCTGGAAATCGCCCAGGCCCTAACCTATTCCCTCCCCGGCCCCAAACCCCTTTTCCCTTTCCCCATCCCCTTCCCTCTCTCCCCATCCCCTCCCAATGGCCCCCCAAACTCACGTTCCCCTTCCCTTTACCCAACCCTTTTCCCTCTCCCCATCCCTCTCCCAATCGAAAAACCCCTGTTCCCCTTCCGTCTCCCTAACCCTTTTATTCTCCCCATCCCTCTCCCAATCGCCCTGGCCCCAACCCATTCCCGGCCCAGGCCCCAAAACCCGTTCCTCTTCACTCTCCCCATCTCTTTTCCCCTCTCCTCATCCCTCTCCCAATCACCCCGCCCCATTGGCCCCGGCCCCAAACCCGTTCCTCTTCCCTCTCCTCATCCCTTTTCCCTCTCCCCATCCCTCTAATCGCCCCACCCCAACCCATTCCAGCACCAACCCATTCCCTGCCCGGCCCTAAACCCCCGTTCCCTCTTCCCTTTAGATGTTCCAACTACCCATCCCTCTCCCAATCGCCCAGGCCCCAACCCATCAGCGCTCCGCCCTACCCCACCGGCCCCAAACCCCGTTTCCAAACCTAACAACGCTGCTGAAAACCAAAAACCCACCTTCCTCCTCCCAAACCTCTTTCCCTCTCCCAATGCCCTGCCCCCATTATAAATATATATATATATATATATATATATATATATATATATTTATTCAGTCCTATCCTCAATACTATTTTTATATTTAATCCCTCAATATTAAATTTTAAGACGTCGTCACCGTACTGGGGATTTAATTTTTGGAAAAGCGTTCTCAGAAATAATTGCTGTAACGTTTTAAATTTGCTATATCTCAGGCTATATAGGAGCTAAAAAGATGAGGTTTGCACCATTGTTTAGATTGTTTATTCCTTTTTCTAACCGTCCGTGCAAAACAAAAACATTTGGGGTAGAGTCCACTTTACGGCCTAAAATATCACCCTCTCCCTCCAAAAAATGTTTAAAGCCCCCTAGCAAAATATTTTCAGCGGTAACCCCACTTTGGTCAGCGGCAAAGTTCTAAAGGGATGTCAGAGGAACACAATAAACCAAAAAGTTTGAAAATCGGTTGACATTTGGCAAAGATCTATCAATTCTAACCCGATGACCCCAATGTTTGAACATAAGTATTATCAAATTTCGCGAAAGTTTTGAATTCTGAAAAGTTTCCAATTTTTTTGAATTTGCTACATCTCGGTCTATATAAGAGCTAAGAAGATGCGGTTTGCACCATTGTTTAGCTATTTTATTCCTCTTTCTAACCCTCTGTGCAAAACAAAAAAGCGTTCAGCTTTCCGACAATCAAGTGAGAATGAGTAGCAGGCTGTTGCTCGGCGTGAAAAATCAGCACAGCAAACAAGAGAATCAAGCACTGCATGTCGTTCGACACTGCCAAATCAGTACACTTACGTTGAGTATCAAGTTTCAGAAAATTCATGCGAATGGGCGTTAACTCGGTTGAAGGAAAAGGCGGCGAGTTAAGGACAATTAATTGCGCAAAATGCTATTGCATTTGCGCAAAATCGGGTGGTAGAACAGCCAATCTCCCCCGTCATAAAATGCTATTGCATTTGCGCAAAATCAGGTGGTAGAACAGCCAATCTCCCCCGTCATAAAATGCTATTGCATTTGCGCAAAATCGGGTGGTAGAACAGCCAATCTCCCCCGTCATTTTTGACGGGTAAACACCTAGTATATTATAAGACGTGTGAGCTAGAATTCGATTGAAATGTAACACAAAGGCAATCTTTGACGGTTCAATCCATGGAAAATGCGTATTTTCTCTATTGCTTTATTGGTAGCTATTCGTTTCAGAGAATTTTTCAGAGAAAAATATATAATAGTTTTATATATACATATATACATGCATACATACATACATATGGATACTCATACTGCTTCGAATTGTCGCTAGCAGTTTCTATTCTAGCCACCTTGACATTGGGGGGATTTTTAAATGTTGGGGATACAATCTCTGAGTCTACAAGAACCTTGACAAGCAAAAAGATTATCTTCTTTTTAAAAAGTGGTGACAAGCAAAGAAAGGTCAGCCTTCCAACTTTCCTAATATTTTTTACCCTTCTCAAATGCCCTGGCAAGCAAAAAAATTGTCATCCTTACATTTTCCCCTCTCCAAAAAAATAAAAGCTTCGCGTCCTCACACTTTGGGGGGTGGATTTCCATCCCCATATGCAACATATACAAATTTTGGGGAGAATTTTAAAACTTGGGCGGGGGATTTCTCCCCAGAGAAGACCTAGAATAAACACTGGTCGCAGGGGTCATAAAATCAAAGAAATTGCAGCTGTTTGTCGTTAGGCCACTCGATAAACGAACCGAACCAAAGAAATTTCGTACAGATTTCACGACTGTCTAACCCAGATATCCATCCGCTTATATTCCTCTCCGGGCGTCCACAATAAGATCCTAACGAGTCACGAAGGAGACTTCCTAGTCTGTGCGAAGGAATGGACCATTGCCATGAGCTTTATGGATACTAGCAACGGTGAATGTGTATTCGGGTGACTCGCCCATAAACAGCAGAGAGTCGGACATAATGCGGGTCGTCGTTGACGAATGAAGCGAATTCAAACTTGGAGACGGTTACGTGAAACCGTAAAGCCCGTTCAGTCTGACAACAGAAGCTTCAACCTCTCGATGACCACAACAGATACTTTCTTAGAAAAGAAAAATAACAAGAACGAGTTTCCACAGAGAGATTGAAATCAATGCTTCTTCAAAAAGAAGTCATCGCCAACGACGATACGCAGTGAAGATCTCCTGACCGAACAGTGTAACAAAGAACCAGTCAGTGTCTTTGTGTGTGTATGAAAGAGAGAGAGAGAGAGAGAGAGAGAGAGAGAGAGAGAGAGAGAGAGAAAGAAGAGAGAGAGAGAGAGAGAGAAGAGAGAGAGAGAGAAAGAGAAAGAGAGAGAGAGAGAAAGAGAGAAAGAGAGAGAGAGAGAGAGAGAGAGAGAGAGAGAGAGAGAGAGAGAGAGAGAAAGAAGAGAGAACGAGAGAGAGAGAGAGCTGAAGTTTAATTTGAAGCAGGTCGGAACTGCTGAGACAAAACTTTACAACAACTGGAGTTATGTTGATTCTAACTTTCCACGGACAAATCGCTAACGTAGAATTATCTGATAAAGTTAAGTAAATTCTGCACTCGGCATTCTGGCTTTCGCATTTACGTGCACATTAGAAATAAAAACTGCAGTAGACCGCACACGAACAGGAAGCGAAGGTTAAAATGTATTAGTGGGACAAAAACACACACACACACGTATATATACACAGGGACAATCAGATGGACATGTATATATATATATAATATATATATATATATATATATATACATATATATATATAATCAGACATACTGTATATATAATATATATATATATATATATATATATATATATACTGTATATACATAGGGACAATCAGATGGACAAGTGTGTGTGTGTGTTTGTTTGTGTGTGTGAAATCTCAGGCAAGTTACGTTTTGTATTCTTTCGGAGGTAAATTCGATTATTTCCTTAATGCTTCCATACTTTAGCGTTCATTTGTATCCGTATTCGGTCAACAAAGCAAGGATACTGTAGTAGCCTACACAGGGAGACTGGTTGTTATCAAAGCGGCTACAGTATCAACTGAGCCGTTGACATTAATTAAAGAAATTGGCCTAAAAATAAACAATGACCTATTTTGGTTTTTAGCAAACTTGAATTTCCTAACGTTAGACCAGAATCTTGTTCCAATCTTTCATCCCCGATAATAAATTCGTTCAAATTTGGAGGTCTGGTTACCCCCCTTTCCAACAGTGGCGTCGCTATGAGAGCGGGCTGCGCCGGGCGACACCAATTACATCTTCACAAGAGAGGGTGTGGCGCCAAAGCATTTGGTGTTGCAAATTAAATAGGTTAAGCGATTCCATTTGTACAAATGAGTAAGTAAATAAGTCAAATCTAGTTAATTTCTATAGCGCTGTCGAGGGATCCTTATTCCTATTCATTTAATCTCAAAATGAAGTAGCTATAGCCAAAGGTGGGGTTATTCACGCGGGGTCATTTAATCCAAAGTGCCAGTGGGTGGGATGTTACAGCTATGGAGGAAATGATTTTTTGAAGAGAAATGAGCTGGTACAGGAAGACCGAAGAGGTCCGTGGTGTATTTGGGGGGGGGTTAGGGATGCCACCATGGTTTTGCCCCATCGGTTGACGACAACTCTAGTGACGCCCTTGGCCCCCAATTCACCATAATCTCTCATATTCTTGCGCAAACATTTGAGCACATCTGATTAAGACTTTCATCATGCTCAGATGACGATATCAAACGATTTTTCTTTCTCCGTCAACCACACGAGCATACGACGTATACGTGACGATCTTCACTGAGCACCAGTAAGGTTCTAATTGAGGAAACTGAGTCTTGGGTTCTATCCTCGGGTTTTTTCAAAAGAAGCGCAGGAGTAGATGCGTATTTTGTCTGTAGGCAGTGAAACAACAAACGCATTCATCAGTTATCCAGGAAAACTGGGTTTTTGAATTTAGAGAGGTATAACAGTGATTTTCGTACAGGTTAACTTAACCTCCATACATACCATTTGAAATCACATTATTATTATTTTCCGCGAGTCTCTGTACACACGCACGCAAACATCATATCCACCAGTGGCGGTTCCAAGAACTCTTGATTGGGGGGAGTGTAATGTATTTCTAGGATGATCCAGTCAATTGTCAAAGGAATTATACGTAAAAGGGTTTAGAAAAATCTGTAGATTTGATTTATAAAATATAATGTTCAGAATTGACAATGTATAAAAGTCAGTTTAGTCTGGTTGTACAAAGTCATAGTGTGCAAAATCGAGTTTTCTATTGCTGGAAGCGAATTTGTCAATATATTTCCTTGTGGATATATATCAAGGCTAATCCGTTTAGACGATCATCTTTCATTGAAGACGCATTTTTGGTGGGCCGGTGGGGGATGCGTCTCCAGTCATCCCCCAGTCATCCTAGGTATTCGGCAGGACTTTCATTTGTTGTTCCTTAACATTATTCTCGCACAGTCATTGGCACTAGTTGTTTCTCAGTGTGTGGCCCTACGCTTTGGAATTCATTACCAATGTCACTTCGTATGGCCAACAATCTATCATCTTTCAGAACCGGTCTAAAAACACATCTGTTTGATTTAGCATGCCCCCCTTAGTATGCTCCCCCGCCGTTTCTGACTGATATTTCCGGCTTGACCTGGCTCTAATTCAATTTGACTTTGGTGCGCCAACGGACGATGCCCTGGGCATTATGATAGGCGCCATAGAAGTTTACTGATTGATTGATTGATTGATCCCCAACGTGGAACCGCCCCTGATATCCATCATTTTAGGCACCCCGACAAAATGGCGCAATCTTTGGACATTCGCCTTTACCCTCCCAGACGAGTCCCATCAATGGAAATAGGCCTATATATCTATGTGTTCTGCCAGACAAATGATTATAAAAGCTATTGTTTAAATAAAATTATGCTAGCGTTGAGGGGCTTGATTAATTATCTAAGAGCAATTGCACTTAATTCTGCTTAATAAAACGAGCTTAGTGGCAAATTCATTACACATGACGGCCACATCACGTGATCGTGCTGAAGTAAGTAAAGTAAAGTAAAGTAAAATCTCGTGGATTTCTATAGCGCCTTGGAAAACAGCACAACAGTAGCTGCTTATTCTTAGGCGCTCAGCCTTTCTTAAAATAGCCATAGGAAAGGTGTATGATCAGCCAGGCAATAGTCAACGTCCAAAGGGCAGTGAGGCTAGGTTGTTACAGCTTTGGAGGATAACATAAAACACTAAAAACATGAAAAAAACCACATGAAACATTAAAAAAGGCAAAAGAACATCTTGCCGTTGACCCATTTGTAAAGGGGAGGGGTGAGGATCAAGAGCCATTGCCAAATTTACCCTATACCAGTTCTTCTTTCAGATGTTTCGTCATATCGGTCGCATGGAAGAGAATTCTGAACGCTGCAGTGGAGAGAACAACGGAGGGAACACGCCCTCCTCAGGGAAGGCCCAGAAGACGATGGTTTGATGACATCAGAGAGTGGACGAGATTAAATCTGGGTGGGGGGGGCGATTCATGCGACACAAGACCGGGAACATTGGAAAAGGATCGTTCGACAAGCATCTGATCTCGACGGTTCATGAGGGGACTTTGAGCTGATGATGATGATGATGATGACGACGACGACGACGATGATGATGATGATGATGATGATGTTTTGTCTACGCCGTTTGACCGGTCACTACAATTTTATAATCGTTTAATCTCGCCAGGGGTAATCAAGATGTTTGAGAAATGGCTGAATTTGCTGAAAAAAATTGCAAAATCTCTGCATGGCGTCTGATAGACGTTTTGTTCTCTCTCCATTGTTTTCAAGGCAAGTGGCTTTTAGTTAATTGATTAATTAGTTAATTAATTAGATTAAAAGAAATCATCCGTCGTCTGGACTGCGATTGGTCTCGTGTTTAGGAGCAGCGATTACTTCAGACTCCGCGGTCGGCATTTCTCTTGTGATAATACAAATCTATAATTATTATTCCTGAACGCTGTTGCTTTAACTCTGTCTCTGTCTTTGCGTTTTTCCACCTGTCTGCCTGTCTTCCTACTAGTGTACCTGTCTATCCGTCGTCTAGACATCTTTCTTTCTCCCTCTTCTTCTTCTTCTTCTTCTTCTTCTTTCTTCTCATCTTTCTTCCTCTTCTTTCTATGTCTCTTGTTTCCGCGCCTTCGCCACCGTCGTCGTCATCATCGTCGTCGTCATCATCATCATCATCATCATCATCATCGTCGTCATCGTCGTCATCGTCATCATCATCATCATCATTGTCATCATCATCATTTAGAACAAATATAGCATCATCAAACAGAAGTTGAAATTTGGACTGATCGTTTTTCATTTAAAACGAAATAAATTCAGCTAAATCGCTTAAAAACAGCCAATAATGAAATAATAATACTAATAATAAGCGATAATAATAATAATAATCAAATAATAGAAATAATAATAAACCAATAATAATAAAACCATAATAATAATAATAATAATAATAATAATAATAATAATAATAATAATAACAAATAATAATAACATAATTATTATTATAATTAATTATTATTATTATTATTATTAAGTCGAAGGGATTTCGAAGAAGAGCGGGATCATGCGATCGAAATGTTTGCAATCAAGGGCGATTTTATTCTTTACTAATCTTGGCCTCGACTGCGGAAAAGTGACCTCATTGGAGTCCTCGATGTACCAGACAGGCCAGAATCGAAGCCAACGAAAACCGTTAAAATAAACGAATGTACGTTAACAATTTCCATTTCGAAATTAATTCATCAAGCAAAGTTCTTGATTACCTATTTCCGTTCGAAGAACTTGACTGCTGGAATTGCGCTCAAAACAGAAGAAAAGCATACGGCATAGAGCAGGGGTGTCAAACTCACTTCATACAGCGGACCACAGAAAAGTCTTTGTGGTTGTCGCGGGCCTGATGGAAAGCATTCGCGGGCCGTATCCGACCCGCGGGTCGTATTTTTTCATACCCTTGGCATAGAGCAATGCTACTCAGATGGTTTGCGTGGAAATCCTGAAATTTGTACAGAGACCAGACTGGAGTCCGAACCAAAAGGATGTTGTTAATTTGCATCAACACCTTGGCAAACCAGTCCACAAATTATTGTGCTTTCTAGACCGCGTCATAATTTATGTTATAGTAATTGAGATAAGAACTCTGCACTGAAAACGAATTAGTTTTACCGCTTCAAATCTAAAGTTCTAAATAAGACGTATCTTATCCATAGAATTTGCAGTAATGGAATTAATTTCAGTTCGATGTTCAATTAAAATAATATAATTTGTCAGCGATAATTCGATAAGCATGAAAATTTTTGTACATCGGCGCGTTCCGTTCATGAAGCGGGTCCGTGGTTTGAGCAGCCCTGGCATAGAGAGCGCTAAGGGAAGGATAGATAGATAAGTGAAGGAATGACAGAGTGAAAGGGTGAGCAGAATACTGCACGAGAAAGGAAAAGATTTCACGATCTAACCCAACCTCTAAAGAAGATCCATATGCAGTGGCGTAGCAAAGGTTTTTTCTGGGGGGGGGGGGTTAAACCCCCTTGGCTGCCGACAAAAATTGTTTAAGGTGTTTTGATCCTTTTTTCAGACGCGGTTTTGGGGTGAACCCCTTTGGTTGCCGACCCAAAATAATTTTTAAGCGCTATAGAATGTATGTAAAGATGTAAAGCGAAGACCTTTTCTGTTGCTTATCAGCATATATGCAAAGGAAAAAAGTACAAGAGAAGAAAAGATGAGTACGACTGTATGACCGGTTTTTTTGTTTGCCAAGATTTTTAAGAAGTTGGTTATGATCAAAACCAACCTCCCTTCCGGAAACCCTGGTTACGCCACTGCCCATATAGGCCTATAGTTGTGTCGCAGTCACGATTTTATCTGTGGGATTTGCGCTCCACCCCCCGACAACACAATGACACCCTCCCTGGCCATGCCCAAGAGACCATAGCCACCACAGATTCGTGACTTTGACAGATTGAATGACAACAAAGATTAGATGCAAATCGACCAGCGATATCAAATTTTGCAGAAAGCTTTTTACTGCAAACGTTGACGTCCATACGAACGGCGAATAGACTACAATGTAGCCCTTCCTTGTCGCTCCTTCGAATCCATCGCGTATTGTACAGTATATTTTATACAGAAAACCTAACTCTACGCGATAGAAAATATTCTTGATTTGATTATACCTATGCAGACCCTAATACTTGCCTTTATATTATACCGAAGTACAGACAGGCAAGATCTTTATATCACATGTACATGTCGACTGTGACACGCATCTCTTCATTATTTTCACAGTCCTCGCTTCTCGAACGCTCCTCCTAACGTTGCATCCAGACCGTCATTACACATGTCGGCAATCACGCAAAGAGACGACACGCCTTTATGCCTTTTCTTTTTGCACGACAGAAAAACAACAAACTCGTGTCTTGTGGTCGTGAGTTTCGGATAAATGTTCGCTGTTTTGCAGTGAGTTTTGAATTCAAAAGACGATCGAATTTATTTATTTATTTTTGTATTTACCAAAAACCGATCGAGGAAATTAAATGGTAGCGTTAACGCGAAACTTCTCATACGATACTCAGAACGTTTTAACCGTCTGTCTAGGGACAGAGCGATTTGCGATTATCGGCTGCCATTAGCCTGTGTCAAGTCAGGTCGGTGGGGAACAAGGGCGTAAAACACGGGGGGACGGCGGGGGACGGTCCCCCAATAATTGGTTAGAGGGGACAGAGTATCAATTCCCCCCCAATGTTTTGTGCCTTATGGATGACCTTTTTTGCCCATCAGGGTATTATTTGGCCAGGGAAAATATAAGAATTATGTTATTTTATATATTATTAGCAATTATTGCTCGTCAAGACTTTTCGAGAGACGAAAAGGGGGGTCTGACCTGCAGAGACGTCATTTCACTGTTTTTCAGGGGGGCAAAACACTTTCGACCTGACAAGTTACAAGTTTGCGAAAAAGCTGACGACCTTTTTTTTGCTTGTCAGCCAATTTTCACGGTTAGTTAAAGTAGTTAAAGTAGTTACTTCAAATTACTCGACATCATCAAGCACTCCTTTAGGGCGTGTAAAATCTAAATAACACAAACATTGGCAAAAAAATTTGTTTCCTCAAAATCAGAGGGGGCAAATGCCCCCTGCCCCCCCAAAATGACGTCCCTGCTGACCTGACTTTATCGACGATTCTATCCCCCCAATGTTGACGCCAGGTTTACGCCACTGGTGAGGAAAATTTGGAGTTGATGTTCATGGAACTTTAGACAGAAATCTTTAATTAAAAACTTCTTAGAACTGGCGCAGTGACAAATCATTGCAAAAATTCTAAATGACGTCCTTTTGGATGGATACGTGGGAGTAATCAATCAACGTTGTATTCCCCTTAGATTATGAAAATTCTCTCTCTCTCTCAGTCATTCATTCGTCTCCGACTTTGTGTGAGACATTATGGACTTTGATGTGCCATTTTTTTCTGTCATCCACTGTATTTCTCAGTTCCTCGATGTTCATGTTCATTCCTTCCATAATGCTATCCATCCATCTCGTTTTCTGTCTTCCTCTTTTCCTTTTCCACTCGACAGCTGCTAGAGAATCAATGATTTCTCCTCCAGAGAATCGTGTCTTCTCATAATGTGCCCAAAAACTCCAGTTTTTGTTTTAGAATCAGTCCTTCCAAGGTGTGTTTTGGCCTGATTTCTGCAATTACCTCTTGATTTGTTCCTCTGGCTGTCCATGAGATCCTTAGCATTTTTCTCCTCCAGCTCCATGTTTCGAATGCATCAATTCGCCTGCGGTCTAGTTTCCGAAGTGTCCAGCTCTCTAAGCCATACATCATTATAGGAAATATCTATCATTTTCGCACGATGTAAGCTTTTGTCTCATTTTTGATGTCCCTGATTTTCCATATTTTCCAAAATCTTGTCACAGCACTTTTACCAATGATAACGAAAAATTGTATATATATATACCCTGTATATATATATATATATATATATATATATATATATATATATATATATATGTGTGTGTGTGTGTGTGTGTGTATTTTACCGATTTTTCAGACTTATTAATTCCTCTCTGATTTCAATTATGTTCCGGAAAATATATTTCAAATTCTGACAAAAAGAAGGCCAAATATTCTCAATTTTTCTCTTTTCACACTTTTATCAATGCAACATTTTTTACTCCTCCATGTTCAATGTAACCTTTTCCGTATGAATCATCACAAATTTCAATAGACATTTCAATACTCGGAAGTAAGTGCATCAACAAACAGCATATGTTCGTCGGTAGAATATAATAGGCTAAGAAGAAAGGCATCATCATCATCATCATCATCATCATAAGTCATCATCATCATCATCGTCATCATCGTCGTCATCATCATCATTACCACCAGGAAAGGAATGGTCACCGCCTGGAGAAAAACGACTACATATCTACATGATGTTCCAAACCAAAAAGACAAAAAACTTTGGAGAGATGCAGTGTTTTATACAGGCCGGTTAGGAGGGAGATTTCCCCCCAAACCCTCAAAAATTCCCAAAAAAAAAAAAAACAAATCCCAGCACTTACACAAATTTTGCATTGAACTGCGTCTTATCCCCTCCAACCAAGTCGACTCCCCCGAAAGCCTCAATTCCCCCTCCCCCCAAAGGCCTGGAGTCTGGATAAAACACTGGAGATAGGTCATGAAGAAGTCGATAGCTGGACACAACTGGATGACGAAAGCCTGACCTGACCTGATCATTGCCACCCCCACCACCACCACCACCGCCCCTGCCGCCGCCATCATCATCATCATCATCATCATCATCACCAGTCCGATTTACGAGCCCCATAACTCATGAGCTACTCACCGTTTGTAGTTTTCTATCGGTTCTTACGGCGTGTAGAACCATTGCGTTCCCGGTGATCGTTAGAACAATGAAGACCGAAAGAACGAGGCCGAGGGCAACCCGAGCGACCAGTCCCAGTCCACCGGTATCTGCGACGTCTACTTCACCGGGGTCCATCACGGGGGTGGCTGCCGCTCCACGGCCGTAGAATTATCACTCAAAATCACCAGATTCATCGCCAAATTGTCACTTCACAGCCGTAGAGTATTCACTCAAAATCACCAGATTTTCATCGACAATCAAAGGGTCCTCTCGTTCAGTCGAGATTGCGAGACGCACGCCTCCGTATTTTCATTTCCTATTTTCGTTAATCGATTTTAAATTCTTCACTAGTAATCATCAGGGGCGTAGCCAGGAATTTGATTTGGGAGGGTATAAAGAATTTGGGGGGTATAAACCTTAGCTATAAACCATATAAACTACATATAACCACATATAAATCACATAAACAGCTTTAAGGTAGACTGATTTTGGGGGTATATATACCGATATATAACGAGTCGAACCCCTGACATCTAATAATCATTTTTAGAGTTGACTAAACATGGCTTCATTATGACAAAATTGGCGACTGGTATCGTTCAATCTTATTCCAACTGCGTCATAAAATACTGGTTCACTGGTTCTGTCATTCTTCCACTGTTGGGAAGATTTGGATTAATTTCGGATTAATTTGGGTGATACAATATTATTAGAAGAGCATCTTTACCAGAAATAATCGATTCGTGAACTGGCGCGTTCCGATTTTAATCATCTTTAGCAGTTGCGTAACCGATGTCTCCATTATTGTAAAATAATATCGAAAAGTGTCGTTCGATCTTAATCCAATGGTGGTGTTGATAGTTAATTATCAAGTAGCGTTCAGACTCGGTAAAGCTCTAGATCAGTAACACCCCTAGGCTCTAACGAATAGCACTGCTGCCTATATCGACGAAGTAATTCTGACGGCGATACAATATTATTAGAAGAGCATCTTTACCAGAAATAATCGATTCGTGAACTGGCGCGTTCCGATTTTGAGATAGCATCTCAGACCAACTGCCTACCTCGCGTCCAGTCTCCAGCTCTGGAACACTTCGTTCCGGCGGTGCCAGGCTGCTTCTGGACACTTACAGTAGAAGAACTGCGTCCACTCGTTCGAGACGCAGAGAAACATATGCGCCCACACACGCGCGCGCGCACAAGCAGACGCGCTCATGTCATAATACCGAAACACAGCATCCAGCTGCATATGCTTGAGTCAATCACGCATCTGCATATGCAATTTATGTGTAGAGGGAGAGAAATGGAGAGGGAAATAACGAGAGAGAGAGAGAGAGAGAGAGAGAGAGATTAGATTAGATTATGAATACTATTAATGATATTACTATTACTATTACTTTACTTTTAAATGTACAATGAAATCAATTTATTACTGATATTATTATTACTATTACTATTACTATTACTATTATTATTATTATTATTATTATTATTATTATTATTATTATTATTATTACTATTATTATTATTATTATTATTATTATTATTATTATTATTATTATTATTATTATTATTATTATTATTTTTATTATACCTACTGGAAATCTAGAAGACTTCATTCAAAAGCATTTCTCAACTGATTGGGCCAAGTCCTTCCGCTTGTGTTGTGTACTTTTAGTGAACTTCTATAGCACCATTTTTCTTTGTTAAAGTCTCACTATTTTATCTTGCTACTCCAATGATGGAAGTGCCTCTGAGTAGAAATATAAGATACGCTATATAAATTCTGCATTACATTACATTTGTTAATTGCAGGCATTATTATTATTATCATTATATTATTATCATTATATTATTATCATTATATTATTATGATTATTATGATTATTACGATTATTATGATTATGATTATGATTATGATGATGATGATGATGATGATGATTATTATTATTACTATTATTATTATTATTATTATTATTATTATTATTATTATTATTATTATTATTATTACGAAAGTTCCGTGGAAGGCGACTGCGTTAAATCTCTGGAGTGTGACGGATATTTGTTGTAAGAGAAAGGATGTCTCTCTTTCATCTCCAGATTGTCGTGATAGGATACTGCCGATTTTCTTTAAGAATTTTAATTATTATTATTATTATTATTATTATTATTATTATTATTATTAGACTGGTAATTTCTTGTGCGTCATATTATCAAATGTCAGGAGCAAGAGTATCTTACACAGTCCAGCCATAAAAAATGAATTATAAATAACAGTTATCATGTACAGTATAAACAAAACGAAAAGCAAACGAAATTCAATAGAGGGCAGAAAAGAAATTCGATTTTCCGCACAGATATGTCTTCAGACTCTTCCTGAAGGATGACAAAGAACTGGATGATTTCACAGATATCAGTAGATTGTTCCATGTCTGTGGTCCTGACGCTGCAAATGACCTGGAACTGGAACCGAGCGATGCTTTACAGTGAGGTATCTTTATAAGACTTCGAGCATCAGACTGCAAGGACAGTTGCAACCTTCGTGATGTTGTCGGTACAAAATAGGCCTACAGCTGAAGATACTCTAGAGCAATATGGTTTACGGACTTGAATCAGTGGCGGCTCCAGGATTTGGCAAGTGGGGGCCGTTGGGGTGGCAACTTCTAATCACGGGGGGGGGGCTCTTCCTGATGAGACCACCATGGCTGATACTCCCGAGCATTTCATCAAGAGATTAAAAACGCATCTGTTTAGATTGGGTTATAGTTGAGATGTTAAAGCGCTTTTGTTGTGGGCCTCAGCCTTGTTACAGCGCTATAGAAATTGTCTAGGAATAAATGAATGAACCATTTGTTGTTAGGTATGTAGTATTAAGTATAGGGTCCCAACAGGGGGGCCACTCAAGGGGGCAGGCACTCAATAGGGGAGGCACGGGTCCCCCGGACCACCCCCTGTGGAGCCGCCACTGACTTGAATGTAAAACTGTTCGCCTATTAACCCCTTAACTGGGGACCCCGGATATATCCGTTCATTTTACATTGAGTTACAGTTAAATAGGCCTACCCAGTTAAGGGGTTAATGTTACTCTTGCAAATATGAAGCGCTTAAAAAATAATGAATTAATTAATAATCAGGAAGATTTCCAGTATTTGTTTTCAGCGCCGACAACGTTGAAGTTACTAAAAATGAATAACCGTGACGCTTTCTAGTTTTGAATCACGTGATTCGAATCACGTGACAGGTGAGCCTTTCTGATGTGTTTTCCAAGATCGAAACGACGACAGAATCCTCTGTGGCACAGGTGACAGGTGAAAGGCTTCCACCTGCAATGGGTGTACATGTGAAACGTCAGACTGTAGACGCGGTGGAACACCTTCTGGCAGACCGCACACCGGTGGTTCTTGACGCCGGTGTGAACGGCCATGTGGTTGTCGTAGTTGCCCTTCTGGTGAAAGGTTTTTCCGCACCTGTCGCAGGTGAACGGCTTGCGAGGATCGTGGAGTCTACGGTGCGTTTTGAGGGAGGAGGCACGATTGAAGGCCTTGCCGCAGTGATCGCACCGGTGCGGCCTGTCGGTCGTGTGCGTGATCCGGTGCCTGTTGAGGGTACTCGACTGACGAAACGACTTCCCACAGGTATGGCACCGGAACAGTCTTTCTCCTCCAGAATGACTTGTCACGTGACGCGTCAGGTCGTACGGGACGTAGAAATCGCCCTTTAGTATGCAAACGGGGCACGAGGGCAAACCACGCGGCGGACAAGAAGATGCTGGGGAGTCTATTGATTCTTCTTTGGGTTCTTTCCCGCGATCTGCAAAGCTCGCGGTATGTCCGTATCCGCTGTGTTTTGAATCCGATCTTGTCGCGGACGCTGGAGAAAAGCTGTTACGTTGTTGTGGACTATGCTGTTGATAAGATCTCTGCTCTTGATCTGCTGATAGATTATCTCTAATACCTGCGCTGCTTTTTGAGGTGTGTGGCAGATACGTGTAGTTCCGGTTCCGGTAGTTCGTTAGAGAATGAGAAGAGGTGTAGTCGGTTGTCAGGTCTGCTGTTATTTTCTTACTGTTTTCCAGATCATACTTGAAAATGCCGATTTTACCGATTTTACCGTCTAATCCAGAATTTTTGCCGTTGGATTCAGGTTGTCGCGACGATTCTTGCCTGCTTCCGTCAATAAAATTCATCCGAACATCCTCCCCGTGCTTGGCGATTTTCTCTTCTGTGGCGCCACAACAGATGCGTCTATTAAACCCGTTGCGTCGACCGGCGCGCGTCTCTTCTGCGCCGCAGTCAACCGGGCGACACCACCGCGGAAGAATCACGGAGCGATGGAAAGTGGGAACATGGACAGAAGGTAACGACGTGATCCCGAGGGAATTTATCCCAGGATGGTCTGGAATGCGCCGGTGAAATTTGGGCAAATCGATGTACTGTTCCAGGTGTGACACCCTTGACGCGGATTTTCCGTGTCCGATATAAGGCGTCTTATTCATACTTGATTCTACGATTGCCTTGGAATCATATGATCCTTCGATAGAATCGCCGTATGCCATGTCTGCATTTCTTGTTGGAGCGGATGCGTGCACAAAGCCATCGGTGTCACGTACCGCTCTTTGATCGATGGTGCCACCGTCAAATTGCCAGATGCCATTGTTTTCTCGAAGTTTCTGCGGCTTGTTCAGTATTTCTTCTATAGAAAACTTTATTCCGTGCGAATTTGTTTGTCTGTCGATGTGAAAATCTGGTTTTCTCTTGCAGTCCCCATCGTCTGCATTCAACGGAAGAAGTAGCGAGGAGTTGGAATTGACAGAGGAAGGTTTTAGTTCCATATCAACGTGTTCTTTAGCCTATTCGTGAAAACACAATTTGATATCTACGTGATTTTATTACGAGTACATCCTACGCTGTATCAAGAGACATCTTAATAAAAACAACGACGGTCTCAAGTTTAACGGAAATATCTCATGATTTTACTGGAAATTTCATCTAAACTATAGAATGAAGTTTCAAAATATCACGACGTTAGATCAAAATAGCGAAAAAGTTATTCATGTAACTACTGAAAATGTCCGCTATTACTGAAGGAATACAGTCATATATCTAATCTAATCTAATCTAATCTAATCTTAAACTTCTATAGCGCCACTTCATAATGCACAGGAGCATCAATCGATGGCACACCAAAATCCAAATCATTAAAGATCCAGGTCAAATCCACGGTATCCGGCCGTTTATTATTATTATTATTATTATTATTATTATTATTATTATTATTATTATTATTATTATTATAGTTTGACATTACTGTAGCTCTTATCAATACCTGACGAAGTCATAACATAAGTCAAACTAAAACGCGAACTATAAGTTTTAGACTTGTCTTTTATCAGGCATGTGTATCAGGCATTAATCGAGAATAAACAAGTGTAGATACCAGAATAATTGCCAAATGATGCTTCCTTTATACGATGCTTCGAACATAGACTGCAGCTGTAATCTACTTCTCAGTCCCTCCAGTACCTTTAAGCGCAACCGGTCCCGCTAAGTGATTGACGAAAAGAAATACTGGACATGACGTTGCAAGAACTTTTGAAGAACAAGAGACAAGACCCCTCGCACTTCCCCCACCCCCACCATCCAACTGCGCTATGTTACGCCCTCTCGTGGCTGAAACCACGGCGCGCAATCCACGGGATTGTCAAACGGACAGCCAATCGGACAAGTGGTGACGGGAACGACAAAGAAATGACGACGACATGACATCTGCTACGACGGATGAGATCTCTGACGACAGAAGAAGTTTATATTTAAAATCATGATTTAAAAATCACGAACTATGTCTACAGATTCTACTAATCAAATCGTTCCAAGTATGCAGTGGAGGATCCAAGAATTCTTGATGGGGGGATGCAATGAATTCTAGAAAGTTGGTGGGGGGAGGTGCAATAAAATCCCGAAAAAGGTTGACAAGCAAAAAGGTCATTAGCAGCGTCTTGCCCAGCAAATGTAAATAAAACTTGCCGAAAAAGGCTGACAAGCAAAAACACTCGGTAGGGGGATGCATTCCCAGTCATCCCCAACGTGGAACCGTCCCTGCATGTATGAACCCGGTTATGCTGATTTTCTTAGACTCGAAGACCATTCATACTCGAACCTAATCAACGTTTGACTTTGCATATTAAATTATTAAATTAGACGATTACGAATGGATTAAGTAATTAGCATTGGCGTAGCAACGGGGGGGGGGGGGCACCAGGGGTCGAGTCCTCCATTCTGACTATGACCGGGATTTGTGCAAAACCGTTGAGAATTGTGTGGGGGGAATGGTAGGTGTAGGGGGTAGTTAGCATGAGCGAAGATAATACGTGAATATGCGAAGAACTCCTTGACGAGCTATTTTTGCTCGTACTTTTTCACCAGAAAATTTTGATGTGCCCCCCTCTCGCCCCATTCGAGAACCCTGGCTACGCCACTGGTGACAAGGCCTCTAGGAGTCTCGCTCGAAAGGAAAGCTACGCAATACAAGACGATGATAGGTTCACATTCAGACGAGAGCTCGGTTGATATTAACCCCTTAACCGTGTATTTAACTGTAACTCAATGTAAAATGGACGGATATATCCGGGATCCCCAGTTAAGAGGTTAAAATATGAAAGTGGAGAGGACTAACCAGGATATAGGTAATTGCATATCTGAAGAACCTCCAATGTCTTCTATAATTTGTTGTTATTTAATTTTAAAAAAGAGCTGCCATTGTTTTTATCAGGGGTCGGCAAACGTTTCGACAGCGAGGCCAAATTGCTACGACAGTGTCTGTCTGTAAATAATTTTCTGTCCGACGGTCATGCAGTGGCGGCTCCAGAATTTGGCAAGTGGGGGACTGTTGGAGTGGCAACTTCTAATCATGGGGCCAACCATTTCTTGTTAGGTATGTAGGATTAAGTATAGGGTCCCAACAGGGGGCCACTGGGGGGCCAGGCGCTCAATAGGAGGGGCACGGGCTCCCCGGCCCACCGTGTGGAGCCGCCACTGCGGTCATGTAATTAAATAATTTTTCGACGAGCCCCAAAAACGCTTTAAAGTTTATGGTTTTTCTAAAGAAAGTTTGTGCTGGAAAAAGTTCAAAAGTTCCCCTCGCCCCCAAAAAAATATACATATCAAGTGCGAAAATTTTTTGCGATGACTTTTCTAGCTTGTCAGACTTTCGGCCGGGTGTGGTCCGCGGGTCGTAGGTTGCCGAACCCTGTTTTTGAGATCAACGATACGAAGCTGGACTTGGAAATGCTGTCTGTACGTGCAATGGAATACAGATCCGAAGGACGGAAGTGGTCTCCGTAAGACCGAAACAACCCTAATCCTATTACGTCGATTCATTTCTCTCCTACCTCTCCCTCAACCCCACTCCGCCTCTCCTTCTCCTCCTCCTCTCCTCCTCCTCCTCCTCCTCCTCCTCCTCCTCCTCCTCCTCCTCCTCCTCCTCCTCCTCCTTCTTCTTCTCATGCTTTTTATTCTTCTTCTGCTTAGATATTCATCGGCTCTGCCGTAGCAGTCCAGATGCCGTGAGAGGTTTCTATTATCGGGCGCGTGCTCTGCTTTCGTCTCCTGAAGCGAAAATTTTGAAATCGAAAATCATAATTCAGATAAAAATTCAGGGGCGAAGCGACGGAGTAGTACATCCGCATACATACCCCAAAATCAGTATATACACTGTATATAGCACAATATATATATATATATATATATATATGTATAGTATATAATTAAATATACATGTATAATCAGGCCCCTTCAGAGGCTGAAGGTGGCCCGGGCCTGTTGGAATTTTGAGGCCTCTCCTAGCCTTCCCAAAAATTAAAATGTTGACAAGCAAAAATAGGTAATCACTAATTTTTGAGGCCCCTCCTAGTAGTAGCTATCTAGCTTTCCAGCTCTCCCAAAATTCTAGACAAGGAAAAAAAGAGAGGCCATCAACAGATGGAGGCCCGGGCCAACTGGCCCTCCTGGGCCCCTCTGAATGAGCCTGTGTATAATATATAATTTAAATAATATATATAATTTAAATAATATATACATAATTTAAATAATATATAAATAAATAATATATAAATAAATATTATATAATATATAATACAATATATATAACAAATATATACCCCACAAATTTATACCCCCAAATCAAATTCCTGGCTACGTCCTTAGAAAAATTATATAGCTCCTTCACACTTCGACCTTTAGTCGCTACGGCTTGTGATGATAGACATATAAGTGTATGCATGCATGTATGCATGTACGTATTCATTTATGTATGTATTCATTTATGCATGTATTCATTTATGTATGTTTGTAATATGTGTACATATATGTATCGTTTTGTTTTATGTAGGTCAAATTAATTGTCGATGAAAGAGATAATGTTATAATGCGAATTGCGTGATTTTGTTTTACCTACCACCTGTACTTAACGCGCCCAACTCGGCCAAGCACAGCAGGTCCAGAAGGGAGTTTCTGTTAGTCCACGTTTGCAAATTATTGCCTCTCGCGTTTGATACTCTGACGCACTGAGACTGCACTCGCTTGACCTCCGCGTCAAAAGCTGTCTGGCTCGTGTCTGACCAAATTGTACGAGGACTGTTGTAGTAGAAGGCGAGACTGACATTGTACGACTGTCCTGACCAAATCGGAAATCGATGCAAGCAGAATAACAACGATGGACGATTAGCTGAGGACGACGGAGTAATAATTTCGAATTAATTTCATCTCGAATTGAGTCCAGTTCCATTATTTGGTTCGGCGCGAAAACAATGCAACAATAGGGTTCCGTGTTCGCCGCAGCTGACCAGTGGTGGTTCCAAGAACTATTGGTGGGGATGTAATGAATTTCTAGGAAGTCGTTGGTGGTGCAGTGAATTTCTAGGAAGTTGGTGGGGGTGCAATAGATTTCTAGGAGGATCCTGCCAGTTGTCAAAGGAATTATGAGTAAACGGTTTAGAAGAAATATGCAGATTTGATTTATAGAATATAATGTTCAGAATTGACAATGTATAAAAGCCATTTTAGTCTTGGTTGTACAAAGTCATAGTGCAAAATCGAGTTTTCTATTGGTGGAAGCGAATTTGTCGATGACATTGTCTATGGATATGTCCATAGCTTTGTGGATATACATCAAGGCTAATTTTGACAATTTTTATACAATTTTTAGACATTTAGACGACCATCTTCCACTGAAGACGCATTTTTGGTGGGCCGGTGGGGGGATGATGCATCCTCAGTCATCCCCAACGTGGAACCGCCCCGGCAGATGACATCCTAAAGTAGTGACGACATTAATACTCTTGAATGAAACCGAGTTGGTTCTAACGACGAAACCAATCAAGGTCACCGTTGTCCCGATGTCCTCATTAGCTTCGGGGGATGTCCTCAGAGGCGCTTTCGAGGACAGCGTGACCGTCTGGCCTCGGGCGCGAGGACACAACAACAGCAGCGCGTAGGCCTACATGTCCTGCAGGTGTAGGCAGTTCGGCGGGGTATTAGTCTCGGACCGAGGAGACCGAACAGTTATACACGTTCAGGCGTCGTTGATTTCTCCGTGGAAAACCCGGGATTGATGAACGGCCGGACGTCGACTGACAGACACTCCACCTCACCGACCTTCAATGGTCGACGGTTGGTCGAGAAAAGAATGGTCGACCGTTGGTCTCGCTTTCTTTTCTAGCGGCCAGAGACAAATTTCTCGTTGAATTACTCTTGATTCAAAGCATGCGTAGAGACAGGGGCGTAACCCTGCAATCACCATTTGGGGGATAGAATAATTTTTAAAAACGTATGCCCATTCATAAATATGGATATCCTCCATGGGGGGATATTGCATATTATGGTGAGGTTTTTAGGGGCTGTTCATTATTTAATTACGTTAACAAAATACGTGGGAAGGAATTTTAAAAGTTCAACACTTGTTGACCGGGGTTAGGGGGTCAAGATAAATTGACGTCAACAATTTCATTTTTTACAATAAATTTAATAGGCCTAAATCTAAAAATAATTTCCATACTTCTAGTTCAGTGTAAAAGCCAGCCGTGTAAAATATTTTTAGCTCGTATGGGAAGGGGTTCAAAGTTTTTGATATAATTTCATTAGGGGGTCACTGAAAGTTTGACAGTTGTTTAGATAGCTCAGATTTTGGAATATAATATTGACAAGCATTTATGTATTTGGCCCGCGAGGACATGGAAAACATGTCATTTGGCCCGCCGCCCAAAAAGTCTTGACACCCTTGCTCTAAGAAGACGACTCTTAATGCGCATCGTCATGTCTCGAATCTAGATGGTATTTTTCTAATTCAGTGTTCGCCAAAAGTGGTTCGCAGGGCTCAGTCTTAAGAAATTTATATGCATGCAATCCTCCACGCACAGCTGGTATTAAAATGATTAGTGTTTCATGAAACTTTTACTCAATTTTAGTCTGCAATAAGCGTGCAGGGCCACGACATGTTACAAAGCCACTGACGTCAGTCGCACAATTCCAAAAGTTTGGGTGCCCTGGTCTATAGTACTGTAAAAATTAATCTTATTTGGCAATAACGCAACGAAGCGTATTCCGACCATTTTGCTCTGAAACTCTACTGACAATAGAGTATCTCGATAGATAAATATTACTAATTTGAGATTAAGCGATTGTGCCATACTCATAAGATTTTTAAGACGGGTAACAAAGGTGTGTTCCTGGCAAAATATTAAAAAGATAATTTTAAATAAATTTCAATATCTATTTATCTCTTTTCGTCTTATTTGGCAAAAATAAAAATAATTCTGTCTAATATATTTGCAATATTTGCATTCAAATTCAATCAGAGCTTTTCTTTGCCATTTATTTAAAACCCAGAAGATTCCTTTCAACCAACGTTCGCCAGATGGCCTAATGCATTAAAAAATATTACATGCTATGATTAGGGTCGCGAGACGCTACAAAACAGTTGAAATGGGCTGCGACTACCAAATTGTTTGGAAAACTCTGTTCTAATTGATTCCTTCTCTTGTTCTTCAACATAATATTCATTAAGCTAAATTGCGGTTTGCAGTTTGCGCTGAATGTCAGACATGTTCCTTCTATATCCATTCGATTTGCTAGATCTTGAAACGGTTCACAATCAAGCTCAACCATGAACTCTTAAAAGAAGTCGCTGTTCGTTTTCATTTCAAACAGATGCGTAAACTTCTATTAGGTCTCTAGGCGCAAGTCCCCCATTTTGCGTGGCTACAATAGGAAATGGGGAAGGTACTGGGCTAGACCAGAAGTTAGTAATTGCACGAAGCCGTCACGAGTAGATGGTATTAAGTGTACTTTGGGAAAATAGAAGGAAGAAAACGCAGGCTAATTATAGGTGTGTTAGGCCAAATATAAAATTATTCACTGCGTGTTGCTAATGGTCTAAACAGATTCGTTACAACATATTGCTGTAGAGTAGGCCCTTATACAGGTTTTGAAAAAATGTTTATTACAAAAGCAAAACCAGTAACATGGTAGCAGGATCTCTTCACACTTACTGTATTTCGCACGAATTTATTAAAATAGAGAACTGAGAATCTTTTAAACAACAAACATGTTCAAATTACAAAAACAACTTAAACTTTGCGGTAGTTCGGTTGCTTGTACAATCCTACACAGTACGCATTTTTCATTTAAATCGACAACGACACAAACACACCCAAACACACACAAACAAACAAACAAACAAACACACACACACATATATATATATATATATATAATTCAGTTCTTCACTTGAACTGGTGTTCCTCAAGACTGGCGGCCAGCGATAGGTCGGGCATAGGCATGTTGAAATCTTTCTTTGACAAGACCCAGTAAGTTTTCATAAGTCCTTTTCCCTAAGAAAATAATCAGAGAAAGAGTGCAGTCGCGGGGTTGTGAGAAGGCGCAGGTGTTAGCGCCAAGAAGTTTCATGTTTGATTGAATCAGAAAACTTTATCGGACTAAAAAAGACAATAAAGGAGAAGAGTTGTTTTTAAACTCAAGATATGACGAAGTGAAATGGTGACTTCACGAAATCACTAACTGTGCTAGGGATTTCGTGAAATCACTAGTTTCACAGTTTGACTGTAACATATATACATACATTTATGATGGGTTGGGTCAGAAAATAAGTCCTGGTTTAAGAAATTCTAATGTATTAGCCTACTGTGAGTTGGGTTGGGTCAAGCAGCCCTATTACCAGCATGGCTTGGGTTCTAAAAAAATGGACCCAAAGACAGCTCTGGGTTGCCCCACTACTAGGAATAGGTTTATGCTCATCCGACAAATTAATATCAATTAATATTGGACATTTTAATGCGAAGAAGGAAGAGGCAATGGAAGACCTTCACTTCTCTTTCTCCGCGGAATTCCAGTTCGAAATTTCCGTTGCGTTCCAACAGCGCAGCGCTTGTGTTGCTGCAGTGGATGCGCAGCGCTGTTCAACAGCCAAACCAACAACAGATCAGCGTACATCGCGTCAAACGACAGCGCTTGGATTTTTCGCAGAGCGCAATTCGCTCCGAGATCGACTGTTTGTTATTCACGGTCAAATTAATAATAGGAACAGCGGAGAATCAACGGGGAAGTTAATTAGCTTGAATATAATGTAAAATTATAATAATAACAACAAGGTTTCGAGTGGTTCAGTAGGATCAGCCCTGTGTGCTAACCATAGTGTTCAACCGGTCATTCATTCACCTTGTGGTCTAGCTTTGTAATCTCATTCTTTGTTCTCTTTGTTCTCTACTAGGTTTGTTTCTGTGTTCTCCTTCTTTGTCTGTTAGAGACGGAATGAATTTTCTGGCGACTCTAATGCAGGGAGCGCCTCTGAGTAGAAATATGAAGAGGCATTATACAAATAATACATTACGTTACAATGGTCGCCTGTTGCTGTACCTAGACCTCCTGATTGCATCCTCGATGCCGTGTTGACAGTGTCACCGAAGAGACAGTAGTGAGGCATCCTCTGACCAATTACTCCAGCAACAACAGAACCTAGACACAATGGCACTCTATAGCAGCACAAGAGGCCACATGAGGAAATTGTTCTAGCCGGGGGGTGGGACCAAGAAAGATGAACAGTGCACTTTCGATCACGTGGCTTGACAGCGAATGGATGACAATAGTAAGAATTACATACGATTTTTGTTGTTAATGAAAAGCAGTGATAGATTGATTTGACAGACTCAACCATTGTCTGGACGTCGCTAGGAATATACATATTTTTTATTTATTACTTTATTTATACGTGTTGATCTTAGGTCGATATGTTAGCATCGCGTAGCCTAGGACAACCCCAAACTAAAAACTGATCGGATGCAAGTACTAGACTTACTCGTACTAAAAATCAAGAAACAGTCACGTTCGGAGCTCCTGTAGAATTTCCCAGAATTCCCCCAGAGCCTTTTTAAAGAAAATTGATCACTGCGCTAAACTCAGAAAATTTGCGGACATCCGCGTTAAAAGCAATGAAAAAGGGTCGTCCGAAAAATTTGTCACTGCACAAAACACAGAAAATTGTAATTTTAGCAATACACAATTTTAATTAATCACTGAACTTTTGTGTATCACCGCACGTTAAAAAGAAAAGCCCCCCCCACGCCATCAAACCCTATTCTGTTGCACTCAACGACTATAGCTTATCATACTAAATCATGATAATACTCTTAGTTCTGGTCAACTTACAGTAGTTACAGCTCAATTCATTGAAATAGGGGGCGGAAGATGGCAGAGTGGGTTACGTGCTGGAGCGTCAGGCTGACGGAGCGGGTTCAAGCCCGTTAGTGCCCCTAGTGGCTTTCACACAGGTGCAGTAATGCCTTCTAAGCCACTTTAAATCATGCTAAATGAGTTCGGGCGTTACCTATAAGAAGACCCTATCCTGCAAAAATAAGCATCTATGGAAGGCCGATCAATGCAAAACACATTGGCCAGTACAACCGCGGTAATTAACGTATGCTTGTGTATAAGCAACGCAATCCTACATACCTCATAGGTTTTGACTTGTGACACGAAAAAATTAATTAAGTAGCCACATCTGACTATAAGTGGGACCACTATATGCCGGAACTCTGACATACATGTAATTGTATTAATTGTATAGGCAAAAACACCCATGTCCACAGCCGTATTAGGAAATGACCTGTGCAAAAAAACTCATGTCAGGACCTGATGACATGGGCCATGTTTGCGCGCATGCAGGTGGGCCATAAATTTTTTTCGAAAATTCAAAAGTGGGCCGTGCAGAAAATGGCCTGAGAACCGTTGCCGGTTGCCCTATATTCACCGAACTGTCGTTTCGAAATGTATCATCTCACCGCTGTGCATGCCACATCTCAGCTGTAGCATTTTACCAGGCATGTGCGGTATCTGGAAGGTGGTGACGGTACTGAGCAGGTGCATCGCCATCGTTGCGATCTCCGATGCGTGGTGGTCACCGTTGCGTATCGGGAGTCCACTGGCCACCATGTACACGTCTCCTATCGTTTCGCACTACGCACCACGCAACACAGACGCACATTAGACAGACGCTTACGGCACCAAGGCTAAATAATAATAATAATAATAATAATAATAATAAATAATAATAATAATAATAATAATAATAATAATGTGATTTTAAGTGGTTTAGGGCTAAGTAAGCCTGTGTGAAAACCACTGATGTAACCATCTGCATTCAATAACCTAGTTTATCTAGATAGCCATTAAATCCGTTTACTGTTTCAACTGTCACTCCCACCTCGTCCAAACTGTTCCATTTGTCCACAACCCTTGCACTAAAAAAGTTTTTCTTTCTTGGACCAACCCTCTGCTTAAACAATTTGCACTTGTGGCCTCTTGTGCTGCTATAGTGTGCCAATGTAAAGAATCGATCATATGGCACATCTACTTTCCCAGTCATTATTTTGTATGTTTCTATCAAATCCCCTCTCTCTCCTTTCTAATGTTGTCAGTCCACAATATTGAAGTCTTTTTTCGTAGCTTAAATTATGGCACCCATTGACCATCTTCGTTGCTCGTCTTTGCACTTTTTCTAAAAGTTCTATATCTTTTTCAAGAATGGATTCCATGCCTGAACACAGTATTCCAGATGAGGCCTTACTAATGACTTATAAAGTTTAATGATTATCTCTTTGTCACGACTCACAATTGTCATTTTCACCATTCCCAACATTTGGTTTCCCTTTTTGCTGCCTTCATGCATTGGTGAGATGGATTCATACTTCTATGGATGATTATCCCCAAGTCTCTTTCTTTTTCTGTTGTGGTTAGAACCTTTCCCCTAAAGAATATTCATTACCATTATTAGACTTCCCAACATGCATTACAGAACATTTATCAATATCGAAAAGCATCTGCCAGACCACAGACCACTGAAACACTTTCCTTAGATCTTCTTGTAAAATTTTTGCATCATCCTCCGAGTCTATATTTCTGCATAACTTTGTATCATCAGCAAACTTTGAAATTTTGGACAGTAATCCTTCATCGATATCATTTATATATATTAGAAAAGCAATGGCCCAAGCACTGAGCCCTGAGGCACTCCACTGATAACTCTTGCCCATTGCGAATGGCCTCTCTAATGCCAACCTTCTGTCTTCTTCCTTCAACCAATTTTCAATCCATCTGAGAATATTGCCCTTATTCCACAGGACTTCAGTTTGGCAGCCAGCCTTATGTGGGGTACTTTATCAAAAGCTTTGGCAAAATCTAAATATATTATGTCTACTGCCTTGCCCTTGTCTAGCTTATCAAAAACCTCTTCCAGAAAGTCCAACAGGTTGGTCAGGCATGAACGACCCTTTGTAAATCCATGCTGACTATCTTTAACAATTTTATGCCTAGTCAAATGTTCCAAAATGCTTTCTTTCAGCATTTTTTCCATAACTTTACCGATTACAGATGTTAGGCTCACTTGTCTGTAATTGCTTGGTTCACTTCGTTTTCCCTTCTTGAACAGTGGGCTGACTAATGCGTCTCTCCAGTCTTGTGGTACTACTCCAGTTCTGAGTGATTCATTGATTATCAAAGCAATTGCATGTCCTATTTCATTTCGAACCTCGTAAAGAAACTTTGGATGTAAGCCATCTAATCCTGGGCTCTTGTCCGTCTTTAAATTGGTCAAAACCTTGATAATAATTCTTTTGTACACACTATGTCTGTTAGCATTTCTTCTTCATTTCCATCAAACACAATTTTGGCTTCTGGCATAGTATTTGTATTTTCCTCTGTAAATACTGAACAAAAATAGTTATTTAGAATCTGTGCAGTTTCTACATCGTCTGTTATTGCACATCCTGCGCTGTCCAAGAGGGGACTGACTGTGTCCTTTCGTCTCAACTTTCTATTACAATATTTGTAGAAACTTTTACTGTTCTGTTTTATATTTTTTGCTAATCTACCTTCAAAATTTGCAATAGCCATCTTGTTAGTAACTGCTGATGCTTTTCTTTTCTGAGTATACTGTTCCTCCAAGATCTTGAGTCTGTGCTGATTTTGCTCATTTCCTTTACTTGCTAATCTGAGTTTATTTAGTTTCCTCCACGCTTTGTTTTTCGCCCTTCTTTTTCGTTGCACTTCTCATGTTATCCAAGGAAGTTTGTTATTAATTTTCTTCTGTTTGGGAATGGTCAATTCTATGACTTTGGACATACATTTGGTAAATATGCTCCAGCCTTCCTCTGTGTCTTTTCCTGTTATCTCCCTCTCCAAATCCATTTCTGTAATCATCTTCCTTGCCAGGTCATATTCTCCCTTAAAAAAGTTACGTCTTTCTAGAAACTGATTTTGTTGACCAATCCCAAAGTTAATAGTAAAACTGACCATTTGGTGATCACTTGTTGCAAAATTCTGCCCAACCTCCACGTTGGAAACTATATTCTCCTCTCTTGTTAGAATCAGGTCTAATATGTTGTTGCCTCTTGTTGGCCTTGTCACATGCTGAAACAGAAAATTATCATTGACACAGTCCAGAAATTTCCTATCACATGATCTCTCTGTATTCAGCGTTTCCCAGTCTACATGATAATTAAAGTCACCCATTATAATAACATTTTCTCTTGATACCCTGTTCAATAAAGCAAACATTCCATTATCTGCTTCTTCCATAGCACTTGGTGTTCTGTAACAAACCCCTACCAATATTTTCTCTCGGTGACTTCTGATTTCACACCATATAATGCTCCTTTGCAGTGATCATTTTCTATGTCTGTTCGCTCCATGGCATGCAAGCCTTCTTTAATGTAAAGTAGCACCCCTCCTGCTCCATGACCTTTGCTGCTCTGGTTTTCCCTATCTTTTCTAAACATAGGCTACATAGCATATCCCTGTAAATTTAGTTCGGTATCATCAATGTCACACTTGGCCCACGATTCTGTGATTCCGATAATGTCTGGACTCATAACTCATAAAGGAACATCTTTCTTCTTACTGTGTTGTCCTTTATCAGGGGGTTGAGAGTCATTTTCCTCCAATTCTCCCTATCTTCTGTCGCTCCTTTTATGGCTCCATAGAACTTTGTACTCGCTAAGTCAAAGCTGTCGTCCACCCAACTTCATCTCGGTCGCCTCCATTCCCCTGTTCCTTCTAATCTACCTTCCACTATTATCATTGGTTGGTCTTAAAACGAACTTCTCATGATGTTACCAGCAGTGGTGTAGCGTGACTTTTGGGGGCCCGGGGGACATCCTTGATAAGGGGGCTCCGAAAACCTTGACAAGCAAAAAAGATCATTCGTGTATAATATACTTCATCCTTCCATCCTTCTCAATGCCTTGACAAGCAAAAAAGGTCCCCGGCATCGTTTTATAGTGCTGATGCCTAAAAAAAGTATGATACAACTCTTCGGGGGCCCTCTCGCCCGGGACCGGGGGATTCTATAAAGTGCCCCCGCCCCCTCACGCTACGCCACTGGTTACCAGAGTAGAACATTTTTCTTCGTATTATTTCTCGTATCCATGTTACTGTTGTTTTGCTTCTTTCTAGGACTCTGTTGTTTGTTATCTTATCCATTCAGCTGATTCTCAATATCCTTCTGAAGCGTCACAACTCAAAGGCCTATTTCCTTATCTTCCTGTTCATTGTCCAAGTTTGCATTGATAAGTCAGCGCTGGGAATAATGTAGAATTGGATGAGCCTCTTCTTGATCTCGATGTTGAGAATTCCTTCTCATGAGCTCTTTCGTCTTCCAAAAGGCTTCCTTGGCCATACCTATTCTCATCCTGGTCTCCCTCTCATTTCGACCGACGTCTGTGATGTAACTCCCAAGGTATTTATAACGTTCCACCTGCTGTAGCTGTACATTGTTGATGATGATGTTGCACGTCTTTTAAGTTTCACTTCTGACTACCATGACTTCTGTCTTTTTCAAGTTTTATTCCATTCCGTATTCTGTGCCCTTCTTAACTATGTTCATCACCAGAATATTCGATTCTTCTTCGTTTTCAGTTAATAAGGTGGTGTGTCATCTGCATGATGTCCTATGATGTTTATATCGCAGCCTCCTATTTTAGCTAAAGCTAATCCATTCAGGCTTCTAATAGAAGGCACTCACTATACAAATCAAATAGTACGAGTGACAGTATGCATCTCTGTCTTACTATACAAAGGGGCATCACAAAAGGAAAATGAAATGTAAACAATACCTTTCACGTCAAGGCAATTGTAACTTTATTTATTAAACTTGTGAAATATTAACATAGTCGTTGTATTGTATTTCGTAATATTTTATGTGCCCTGTTTTGCCAGAATTAAGACAACAACAACAACAATAATAATAATAATAATAATAATAATAATAATAACATGGCTTAAAGTGGTTCAGTAGGGTCTGCAATGTGCTAGACCCACTATTTTTCACATTATCGCATTGTTGTGTGGCTTAGTTTGTACAGTATTTGGTGTTGTCATTCAGTAGTCTATGGATAGATAGATAGATAGATAGATAGATAGATAGATAGATAGATAGACAGACAGACAGACAGACAGACAGACATATAGATAGATAGATAGATAGATAGATAGATAGATAGATAGATAGATAGATAGATAGATAGATAGATAGATAGATAGAGCGTCAGACAGACAGAAAGACAGACACGTAGAGCGCAAACCTTATAGACATCATATGCATCGGTGACGGGGTCGAATACGGAATAGATTCCATTCAAAAGGGTCATCACCTGTTTTCAGTTCAAAAATAGAATAATAAGCAATGCTCAAAAATGAGACTAATCTCACAGACAAAAGACGTAGAAAATTGTCGAGATGAAGCAACGAAATTGTATTCCTTGTCAATCACTAAATCCACCGCAATGCAGCTAGACAATGGTTTCTTAATAGTTCTGAATGACGGTGAAGGCAACTTTAATTCAGACCTATCGACACACACTACGAAATGCCAGTTAAGATGGGTATTCTGCCAATGCAACTTCTTTAAAGATGATCTCTGCATAAGCGTGGGTGACTTGAATTAGTTTGATAAATTGGAATCATGGCTAGGTAACGGACAAAGTCGTCACTGAAGGTGGCGTCACATAGAGTGGTAAGCCATGGTGTCATTCCCCCTCCACTCGAAAAAAATTACTTGTGGGACTTCCTTGAGTCCTCCTGTATGCTTATACGTACAGGGGCGCGCTGGGGTTAGTTGGCTGGGTGGGTCTAATGCAATCTACACAACCAGGACCCAGCTCAGACTACCCATCCCCCAAAAATCAAAATTTCTCTGCGGATTTGCACGATTTGCTCGGGTGCCCCTGCCCGAGGCTGGGTGGGCCCGGAACCCGCGGACCCACCCCCTAGCGCCGCCCCTGCATACGTACAATTGGAATGGCTTAACATATTTAATTCACAAACGCCAAACGTCTTGGTGTCACACCCCTTGCGATGCTGGAATTGGTTTTTCCACGATGCACCACCTAGCGACAACATCGGTAACAGCGGTGGATTCAAACCGGTCAGGGCCCCATAACGCCCCTCGGAATTTGCCAACTCGACCATTCTATCGACGCTAGCGGCAACAGCGATGCCGGTCTATCGAAGAGCCTTATACGATGATTGGCCGTTCGAATGAAGACTTATCCGGATCCGATGTTGGTCAACTGACCTGATATGCAGTGCTGGCTTGGCTGATCTTCATGAAGCCGACAATGTCGGAAAAGTACACCGTGGTAGAATCGAAGGCTTCCGGGGTAACGCGTCCGTTGCGCAACAAGCTCTCGGCAACGCTCCTTCGGTTAATAATAATGATAATTAATTAGCCTATTATTGATAAAACTTTCAGAAGCCTATCACACATAATTATGTAACTTGTGGATTGAGTCTCAGCCACACAATGTAGGCTGCAATGCCAGCAATGTCAACCACACTAACAAAAAACAGGAGAAGTGACCGTCTGTTTTAGTTTTCTTCGTGAAGTGAACAATGTAACAAGGTGGCCCATATTGTCGACAACACTTTTGTGGCATTATAATGCCAAAAGGATAGATGGCTTCAGTGCATTGTGTCTTTCAACTGCTTTATCACGATGTATATTCGGTATGACAGCGGGCCTAACTGCTCTGCTAGGTTTTGGCACGCACGAAACCAGTGTAAGCTGATCATGAAATCCAGAGACAGAACCGTACAGTACAACGTACTTGCATACTGTTGGCATTCATTTCCGGCTATATATATATATATATATATGCTTTGTTGCTATGAATCGTTCCTGTGTATGTTATCCCGCCAGCTAATATGGCTCCACCTTCGTTCCAGAACTCGAATTCAACTTTATGTTCCACCTCCGTCGAAGACCGTCAAGTTTGGAGAACGCTGTTTCTCGCGCGGAAATCCTCTCCTGTGGAATTCACTGCCGGACTGCGTGTCGTCCGTCACTTCCTTCGGAGAGTTTGCGAACAAGTTAAAGACGCACCTATTCAACATCTCGTTTCCACGTTTATTGTAAAGCACCCTTGACTTTGGCCCTTGCTCTGTTACGGCGCTATATAAATTGTCATGAACAATAACAATAACAATATATAATTGCTCCACAAGTTCTACTGATGTGAAGAAATTGTCAAAAATCAGCGAAACTTCTAATACCTGGGTAGTATGTTATAAAGAAGGCCTTCCACTTTCTTCTTTTCCACGTTCAGTTCAAGAGTTCTCTCAGCCACCAGAATTTCAAGTTTACGATTGTGTACCTCCAGTCTCTTCAGCATGTTGTCCACAATATTGATTGGTCTTAAGCAAACACACGTCCTCTTTTATCTGTCACTGATGCAGAAATATTTATTATAATATGATACAGAAACAATATTACTGCATGCAGGGCCGGATTAAGGTCCGCTTTGGCCTGGGGCTGAGAAAAAAGGCCGTCGCCTATTCTGAAAATCTCTGACAAGAAAAAAAGGTTATCTCGAAAATCGGTGGGCCTAGTTTCATGATGGGCCGTGGGCTACAGCACCCTCAGCCCACCGCCTTAATATGGCCCTGACTGCATGTATGATTAGGTTTAGGCAATTAAAGGCGATATCAGTATGAAATATCTATATTAGAGATATATTTGGTTCCGAATGCTTAAAAGAAAAGAAAATCTGAACAAAAAACATTTAAGGCGCAAATACAGGCACGATGGACGAGAGAAATAGGTATAGGCAACTGATATAATCAATGTAATCTAAAGCTTCTATAGCGCCACTACACCATTCACAGAAGCACCAGCCAATGGTACACCAAATCACAATCACACACGAGCCAGATCAAATCCAGGCCATCAGGCCGGTGACAACCCCAGAACAGTGGGTGGCCAGGAATCCAAAACAGGGGAGCATTTAGGAATTTTTCGGCCCAAAAGCCTTTTCAAACATAAAAAATCGTCGTATGAAATACTTTTAAGTCTGCTATATACAGTAGCTGGCTTTCCTCTATCTAACACTACCCCTCCTCCGTCCCCAACTATTCATCGATTTCGAACGAATCTCACGACCGGTCCGGGTTCAAATATAGGGCATCGCCCTCCCCCCGTGTCGACGCCAGTCAGTGTTTATTCTAGCCCCTTGACATTGGGGGGATTATGAAATGTTTGGGGGGCACAAGGTTTGAGTTTCCACACGTTTGGGGGGATTTCCATTCCCCCAGCCAACATCTAAAAAATTTGGAGGGAAATTTTCAAACTTTGGGGGGAAATTCCCCCCTAAGAAGGCCTAGAATAAACACTGGACGCCAGTGCCCCAGTGCCCCAGTCTACGGTGGACCTAAGTCAAGTGAAGAAAGGACGAGTCCGCTCACTGTCCTCCGTTGAGCATCTGGGCGCTCTTCAGGACCTCGCCGCACTGCGGCCTTGCCTCCGGGATTTCGGACCAGCAGGTGGTCATCAGACGCATCCATTCGGGAGTACAGGCGTCGTCCGACACCGCCGGTCTGAACGGAGGCGTTGAGCCCTCTTGGACGTTCTGCACTATTTCTAAACGACATGACGAAGAAACCGAACGGTCGATTTGAGCGTCATCGACCGTCCTCGCCCTTTTTCGGAACGTTAGCGCCGAAGGGGGACTTCTATAGCGCCATTTTAGCAATGCATTTGGCGTCAGTGGAAGATCGCTCGGAAGTAGATTATCGTAATCCCTTGCTAAGATAAATCTTCCTGATCAATCAGGTTTAATAAGATTTATATGCCCTCTCTATTAATTATATTATTATTATTATCATCATCATTATCATCATTATCATCATAATCATCATCCTATCATCATTAATAATAGTAATAATAATTTTTAGTATTATCATCATTGTCAACATCGTCATCATCATCATCATCATTGATTGATTTGTAATTGCAATAAAATTTTTATGCTTCTATTATGGTAACAACGTTGGATGATGGAGCTGGAGGTCGCGGGTTAGAGTCCCGCAGGAGCCCTAGAGGTCGACTCAGCCTTTTTCGTGATGGTAAAATGAAGAGCAAAGGCAACATTGCGAAGGTAACCATAGGATCGGCGGAATAAATGCCCACCGTCGACTGATTAATGGCTTAGCCACCTATGGGCTGATGGTCATGAAACGGAAATCAGCACCGGCACCTACGGGCACAGAGCCTACGGATGAACTTTACCTTTACTTATTATTTTATTTTATTATAATTATTTTATTATTATTATTATTATTATTATTATTATTATTATTATTATTATATTAAACCTGTTATTGTCGATTGATTTGAGGTTGCAACCAACAATTACACTGAGGGATATTCGTGCATATCTTAGTTCATCACAAAATCAAGGAAATTTGTCCTCATGTTAGGACAGTTATGGGTTACCAATTTGGGGTGCCAGAATCTCCAGCCTGTTCCCAAGAGGGAAGCAACTGAGCGTTAGCCTTTCGCTGGGCACCATTTTACATTTGGCCAGCGTCTGCAGTTACACAGCTGTGCATAAAACGTCGAACAGCTGACTATCAGGGCAGTATATCAGGGCAGTAACGATGTGACGAACTTTTTAAAAAATCCGTAAAAGAATTTAAGAAAATCTCTCGCGGCCACAGACGTTTTTCTTACCCTCATTTGTATATACAAGCTTAGCTTGAGAGTAGGGAAAGTCGCGCAAGGCCAGTTCCTGCAGAATAATTCCGTAGGAATAGACGTCTCCCATCTGGGTTCCGTACATTGGGCGGTGATCCTCGCGCATTCGGAGCAATTCCGGGGCTGTCCAAAACAGATCTGACGCAAAGAAAAATCAACAACACAAACACACATACAGTTTGCGAACCCATTAAGTCAGTTCAAGATCCTCGCATAGTGAGTGATCTTTCACAATTAACAACTCACTACGTTTCTAGTAAAAGACATTAGAGGCAATAGGGGAGTCATATTTACAGTATTTTGTGGGGTTTCAAAACAGCTACTGCTACCATTGGGAAGTAGTGTCTAAAAGTGTCGATATCCGTCGAATAAAAGCCAATGGAATTTTCGACCCTACAACTCTCCAAATTCATCATATTGATTTTAGAATTTCCGGGTTGTTTGGAAGTTTTTAGTTTATCTTATACAGCTAAACATAATAACAATTAAGAAATTTTATAGCAACATTTATTAAGTCCAAAGGCATCAATCGATGGTGCTCCAGATCCTAGCCTAACCAGATATTAGTCAGAGGCGTCGAGAAATGCAAGCCAGAGGATTTCCAGACATCCCCAACAATTTTGCTGTGTCTAGAAAATTTCATGTCATTGCGTCATAAGGAGAATAATCATCGTTTATAATTACTAAAACACAGAATCACGAATTAAATGTTGGAAGATACTTAGAGACCAAACTGTTATACATCAGTAAAATTTATATCAGGACGTCGGGACTGGGGCATCCCAGCCCCTAAAAAATTGTTGCGCGACGCCACTGATGTCAGTCAGTGAGAGACAGTAAGACAGGCTATGGTGAGAAAGATATCGGAATTACATGCGTTTTGAGTCTTGATGTGATAGAGCTCAGTACTTTGGAAACTCCAAAAGACGGAGGAAGAGTTCCATAATTTCTTAAATACTTCCTTTTCCTAAAATCATTTCCTCCATAGCTGTAACAACCTAGCATCACTGCCCTTCTGATGTTGACTATTGCCTGGCTGATCATATACCTTCCCCATAGCTATTTTAAGAAAGGATGAGCGCCTAAGAATAAGCAGCTACTGTTGTGCTGCTCTCCAAGGCGCTATAGAAATCAACGAGATTTTACTTACATAATTACTTACTTGACCTTGGGCCTGTCACAGAAAAAGCTCTCTTGCCAGTGTCTGTGCTGTGTCTGCGCAAATTTAGCAACGAGTCGGCAAATCATGTTGAATGATATTGTAGAGCAGGGCATTCAATTGGACTTTACGAATTGCCACGTCTTTTATGACTGGTACCAGAAAGAGAAGTGGTTTTTAATTCAGTCGCTATCATTTACCAGTATTTTGGTTAAGTATTAGCAAACGGCGATCGTGTCCGGACCTTCGCGCGCCATTTTAGTTTTACATTTGGCACATCGGATATGTCCCACGCCGCCATTTGAATATTTGAATATAGGTATAGTTCTACGTTTTTCGTCCTGCTTAGACAGTTTTCAAACATCGACTTTCCAAACGAACAAGATTTTGATTGAACGAATGACGTCGTACTAGAGTAAAATTTGTCATTCTTTTCAGGAACTTTCGTCGACTGCTTGAAATTTCCCATTCCGTAATCCGTTATCTTGCACGCCCACTTGCTGTCAACGACGCAGTTGGAGCTAGTCAGATGACCGTGGGATTGAAGGACCGAGCCATGCAGGTAACACATGCCCTTCAAACACATACACACGGACTGCGTCACCCTTTAACTATTTTCTAAATATATAAAACTAGATATTTAATCAGGTAAAATGTGCGACATATGTTTAGGGATGTGAGCTCGGAAATTTCCTCCGGAATTATTCCGGAAATTTCCGGAAAAATAGCGGTACTTTTTCGGAATAATTCCGAAAAAGTTTATAATAATAATAATTATTATTATTATTATTATTATTTATTACTATTCATTTGTTGGGCATTTGTTAACAACTGTCAGGATTGTAGCGCTCTATAATGCTTTTATAGACAAGCACGCGGCGCTTCCGGTTGCACTTTTCCGGAAATTTCCGGAATAATTCCGGGCATTCTACAACTAAATCAGGTCGTTAGAAACTTCAGCAAGGGATGTCCTTGGGTTCGTATTTTATAACCTAGCCCATCAAATTTCCAACTCAACCCAGCCCAGCTCATTCCTGCAATAGGGTTACTTGACGCAACCGATCCCAGGCAACCGTAATACATTTCACTTTCTTAAACCAAGACTTATTTTCTGGCCCAACCCACCATAACTATGGAAAAATCTGACCCAACCCAATCCATGGGTTAACCCAACCCATAGACATCTCTGCTTTGTCAAGAATCAGTCATCAGTAAATACTGTTAGTTCTGGAGACATACGCACTACCCAGTGCACCATCTGGTTTAATTTCTAGTAGGCCGCCATCCTCAAGCCTCCCCCTTAATTTTGAGATACTAAGCTCTCTGGAAAGTGGAGAAAGGGGTGAGGGGGATAGGGTTGTCCCTACTTTTTCATTTAAATGTAAGCCCATGTCTGGAGATTATTATATGCACTTATGAGCTCCAGTTATAAACTGCAAAAAAACAGTACATCTAGAAGGAATTCTCTGCGAAAATATTAATGACAGTTTTAATTAAAGGAAGCAATCAATAATTTAAGTCGCAGAGAAGGGAACGTACGCCTATTGATAAATATACAAATTCATTCCTTAGTGGAAGAAATCAGTTTTAATTAGCTAAGGACAATCAAAGTTCTCTGTCCTTTGCTATTTCTTCCAAAGTCATTCGCTTCCGTCAGATTGAGGTTCAACCCTGAACATCGTCTTTTAGGTCTTCCTTTAGATCTCCTCCTCTGGTTTGTAGTTGAAAATTCGGTTTTCTTATTTCTTGATAAATAGTCCATTTCTTTCTTCTTTTTCTGATAACTTCCACGATGCTCGGTTGCATTCTCTCTCTAACTTCTTCATTTGTTATATGTTCTGAAGAAATGCGTAAGTGTAAAAACGCTATACTGTCTAAATTCGGGTGAAAGCGGGTATGCAGATCTTTCTTGTCTCCAATCCGAAATCTAAGATGATGGGACGAATATATTTCACCCCAGATAAATTAGAAAACAACTTCTTCCCATCCTCAATGGCCATTCGGGGAAGAACGTCATATTCCGATACCATAGAACCTGTGAAAGCAATATCAAAGGTAACGTGTCATCCAGGTGTGCGCTTACGAAGGAGTGATTACGTCGTCTACCTGAGCGATGTCTACGACGAATGAGATCTTAAATTCGTCTCCCAGGTCGAACTTTTCGTCTTGTATGATGTCCTGTAGACTTCCGTTCTTGCAGTAGACCGTAAGCAAGCCGACTTTCGGATCGACGATACAGACGCCGATGAACGCGTTCAGGTTCTCGTGTTTTATCATGCGCATCTTGTTTAAAAGAAAACAACAACGCAGAAAGGTCAACGGGAGGTCACAAGTTGAAAAGGTCACTCTGACGATTTCAGTAAAATGTTGAGTAAGCAGCGTTGCATACTCTTGTCCAAGAATCGACCATACGTATTATACGTTTTGGTATTTTTAATAATAAAACACGTATAATAGGCGTACAGTAAAAGTTCCGCACGTTAAAAATACGTTTGCAAAAGTTGGTGAACTGAAATCTGATATATTGAAATTCAGCTGGAAACATTTATTTGGTTTTCTATGGTTTAATTATAAATCGGCGTTGGGTGTAATTTATCAAAGCTCTTTGGCTAATTTCCGAATCAGGTGATATAAACGGTGTCAGTGAGCTTTGCACCAGACTTCAGTTGGCTCCCTCCGGCTGTTTAATGAGCAAGTGCATCTGGATAAAGGGTTTACCAGCGCAACAACCTGTATCTTTTGATAATCTTGATAATATTGATAATCTGTCTATGCAGTCTGCCTTCCCTGACCTCTATTTCTCCTCTTCTGTCCGTGATCTTGCTATAATTCTTGACTCTGAGTTAGCCTTTCTGGATCATATTAACTCACTTTGTCGCAGTTGCTTCTATCATCTCCGCCAGCTTAGAGTGATTCGATGTACACTAGACATGCCATCTGCTTCTACTTTGATTCATGCATTTATTTGCTCAAGGCTTGACTACTGTGGTTCATTTTTTGCTGGTCTTCCATCCGTGCGACTTGATAAACTCCAGATGGTTCTTCGTTCGGCACCCAGGGTGATTGCTGGTGTCACAAGATGTGATCACATTAGTGATTATATGATGTCTGTTTTACACTGGCTGCCTTATCCTGCTCGAGTTGAGTTTCGTGTGTTGAGAGCGGTTGCACTCTCTCTTTATGGTGCCACTCCATCTTACCTTTCAGAGCTACTCCATCCTCTTAGCTCTATCCCTGGTCGGCCATGTCTTCAGTCCACAACCAATGGTCTTCTCAGTGTGCCCCAAGCACGAACCTCCTTGTTCCTGAAGCGAGGTTTTGAATCAGTTGGCCCTATCCTTTGTAATGCTCTTGACGCCAGTGTGCGAGGCTTAGCAACTCCTAATTCTATGGCCCTCTTTTTCAAACGACTTAAAACTTATCTCTTTGTCAATATACAGCAATTTGATGTGAGAGCGCTTCTGGGTGATTCTTCAGAAGAGGCGCTATACAAATATTTTGTTACATTACATCCTGTGTAGGTTTGCTGGAGTGACATCCTTGATATTCCCGAGTTAATCTTTGTTTGCTGTAGGTAAGCATGGAATCATAAATTATTAGCATCTGGAAGGTCAACCTCAGGCAATCACCAAAGTCGGCCTAAGTTGGTCAACGATCTAAACCGCTTAAGAAATCAGCATTTCTGCGTATGTTCACGTAATTCTGGATTGTTTTCAACCTGCAATTGCTCTAGTTCTATGAAAGCTACAAAGATGAGGTATACACCAATGTTTTGCAATTTTATTCCTCTTTCAAACCATCTGTAAAACATTTGCGAAGGGGGTCCACTTTCCGTCCTAAAACAAACCCTCCCTCCAAACAAAATTTTTTTGTAATTAAAAACTGTGTAGCAAAACATTTTCAGAGGTAACCTATCTTTTGTGAGCGGCTTGTTGTAGGGACATGTAATTGGAACAAAATAAATCAAACATTTTGAAAATCGGACTATATTTGGTTGAGATATCGTCTCCCTACCCCGAGCACCCTCTGTCGCAACCATAGAAATTATGCTCATTGATGGCCTAAGTTAGTCAAATTCTTAAATTATCTGCCCGAGGTTGACCTTCCAAGGTGCTAATAATTTAGGATTCCATGAGGGGTAAGGGATTTATTCTCTAGGCTGGTACTCTGACATTAACAATTAGAGGCAGTGAATGGCGGGGTTCAACATGGAATTGACTGTCACGGTCCGAAAGAAAGTTAAGTCAACGCATGATACATTGATCTACAGTTGCTATGTTTGTGGCACACTGATTTTGCGTTCATTTCGCAAAATCGATGAAAATTACGACAATTAACGACATTTTAAAAAATTCATGGAATTCACGGCTTACGTGACATAGTGAAATTCTACAAGCCCTATGCATAGATAATAGGTAACCATAAACAGTGCCGTATTAACCATGGTGCAACTGGTGCACTTGCCCCAGGCCCACTGGTTCAATTTAAAAAAAATTAATCTTTTAAATTAACTTATGAATTTTTAATGCTGTAACCGGTAATTGTATTTATTTTGATTAAATATATTTAAGTTTTTCTATTTTTAAAATTAATTTTCTAAATTTCCAAAGATTTAAAACTTCGAACTTGTATGTTGAGGGCCTTTTAAAGTTTTGTTGGCCGGATTCTCGATTCTAATTTTAAAGAGTTAATCCGGTTGACCGATAAGTACTAACGCATATTATGATTTTATTAACGCATAATACGCGCATTTTATTTTTGGACACGAAGTACGTATGATGCACGTATTTTCCCTGGGGCGTAACGTGCGGTGGAATCTTGCTCTTATCACTGCATTACACTCTGATGGTGCAAATTTCTGAGGAGAGATCTAAGACTTTGGATGGGAGAAATTCCCCTAACTGGCCTGTATGCAACACTGGGTAAGATAGATAAAGTGTGTGTGTGTGTGTGTTTGTGTGTGTTTGTGTGTGGTTGTGTTTAGAGGAACGCGTAATACATGCCTGTTTTAATTCGGTGAAAAGTACTATATCCGTACTTTCGACGCCTCCTCTCTCAACTGGTTTAATGCAAACAATCGTTCCCTAGAAATTCAAGAATAATTCTACATGGAACATTCGATAGAGCTTTGATAATTAACATAACTCTCCAGTCATCAGTCTAAAGTCTAAATGCAACGTCCACTCTGATGCGCCGGTGGACATTAAGTGTCCAGGTAGCAAATCTCTGCTCATGCGCAGAGCCGATGGACATGGCTCCACCGAGTGCCCCTATTGAGAGCCTGGCCCCCAGTGGCCCCAGTTGGGACCCTATACTTAATGCTACATACATTAAACAAAAATGGTTGGCCCCCATGATTGACGGTTCATCTATGCCAAATCCTAGAGCCGATGAGCCGATGCACAATAGACATGGACCACTGAGGCACTCAATTAGGCAAAATTATCGAAATTCAACAGCAGTATTACGTATCCATGCAATTATGAATTAAAATCTGTTCTGCTGTAAGGACGGACATTGTTTACGGAATATCTGAATATCAGACAGACTGTGTACAGTGCTAAACATTGGCAGATATAACAGCAACTACGACAACAAGAACAACACGACGACTAAATCTGTCAACAAAGCGAGGACGAAAATCGAAACCGAAAGTCGAAACCGAAAGTCGAAACCGAAAGTGAAACAAAAACTGGGTTAAAGAGTTACCCGATAATAGCCGACGAGCGTGAACGCTTGCAGATCTGAATTCGTCGACGAGGAAGAAGTTCTACGAACAGAATTTGATATTCTCTTCAGCCCAGGCATCTGCGAATATACCATCTCCCGAGTAATCAATCACTCAATCAATCAATCAGTCAATCAGTCAGTCAGTCAGTCAGTCAGTTAACCAATCAATCAGTCAGTCAGCCAGTCAGCCAACCAGCCTGTCTGTCATTCATTCATTCAGTCAGTCAGTCAACCAGCCTGTCTGTAATTCATTCATTCATTCATTCAGTAAAGTAAAGTAAAGTAAAATCTCGTGGATTTCTATAGCGCCTTGGAAAACAGCACAACAGTAGCTGCTTATTCTGAGGCGCTCAGCCTCTCTTAAAATAGCTATGAGGTCAGTCAGTCAGTCAGTCAACCAGTCACCTTGTCTGTAAGTAAGTCAAACAATCAGTCATTCTAAAATAATAACAAGATTTTGAGGAGTTCAGTAGGGTCTGCCCTGTGTGAAAACCACGATATGCATGTTAACCCATCCATTCAGTAACATTAACATACAGACAGTTAAACGAGATGGCGACACCTAGTAGCTGGACTTGTAAAGAAGGAATAATGGCGCACATCGTCTTTATTCGGGTCAAAAAGTCTTGACGATCAAAAAGTGGTCGTCGTGTCAAGCATTTTGACCTTTCATGCATTCTCTTCGATCATTCTATTTTATTCTATTCTACTTGATAATTTATGTAGCGCTATAGCATGGCCAAGGCGAAAGGCAAGAGCGTTTTACAAAAGGCACTCATACGATACACGAAATAAATGCGTTTTAAGGTTCGATAAGAACGACTCGAAGTTGGTTGTCATGGTCACTGAATCTGGAGGTGCGTTCTAAAGGAGAGGATCAGGCCCGCCGAGAGAAATTCCGGGCCCCTGTGCAGAATGGCCGGCGGGCCCCGAAAAAATGTAAAAAATTGCTGCCGACCCTTTTTGCTTGTCATTGGTTTAACCCAAATTAACCGACACGATGTCATCTTCTTGACGACTTCTATAGCGCCGTACGCACGATGAAGGTCGAAGTCAAAGATGCTTTGACATACTTTGGCATGCCGATGGCGAACGTCGGATAACAGAGACAGCGTAAAGTCAGCCCTGATGGAAACGACGGAAATCGCCGCCCAAACGCCCACGGTAGCGAATCCCGTAGAAAGGAGCCTTCCGCTGTAGAACCGTCCGCACCAGGCACGTCAAAGGAACAAAAACACGGGATAAGATGTTGACAATTCCGCAGATGTTGTAAGAACTGTCCGCGAGGCGAGCCACACGGAGAATTTCTGAGATGCGGACTCCCGTGAGTAGACCGTCGCCGAGCTAGGTGAATCCGACTTTGGATGGAATTCCAGGTTACAATTAGAACGGATGTCGCAGCATTCCCGCACGGGTATCTAGTCTGCAGTTCTGCCAAGCCGCGTTGATAGAAAATCGCAAAACAAGATGGCGGACCAGACAGGCGACGAATCAGCGACTAAAACCGTCATAATCCACCCGAGAAAAGCGCAGATGACCTTCCGAAAATGACAGGAAGGTCACTACTCGCACATTTTGCGCTAAAACCGAGCGCAAAATATCGTCGAACCGCCCAGAACGACGCTTTTCCGAGGCATGCACAGGAGCATGCTTGGCCGCCGGAAACGGCGCCACCGGAAAGTGTCATGTTGCAACTCTCGAAAACTAGTGATGACCTTTTTTTCTTGTCACTTTTTTTCACACTCAGTAGCGTCATTTCATACTTTTCTTGGGAACGAGTTATTTTTGGCCAAATTTGGGCAAATTATGGGAAACTTTTGGGCAATTATAGGCAAATTTTGGACAATTTTTTGCACATTTCACATTTATTTACTTAATACATTATTTCTTCATTTTTCTTGGGGGCCCGCCTGTCCCTCCCCAAATGACGCCCCTGTTCACACTGTTCATTTTGATGCTTTTGATGTCCTCAGGTCCGGGCCCCCTTTTACTCGCCGGGCCCCCTTTCTTTAGTGTTATTATTGGTATTATTGTTAATTATGCATATTCATCATTGGCCCGGGCGCCCTCCAGACCGCCGGGCCCCTGTGCATTTGCCCCCTGCACCCCCTTTCGGAGGCCCTGGAGAGGATTGCCCCGAGTCACGGATCTTTCTCCAAGCTTCACGGTCTTGGACGGAGGGGGAACGTAGAGGTGAGATCGTTTGCAGGAACGAAGCTGTTTGCGTCAGTCTGTCATCACCGGCCTGCGTATCAACGCCAAAAGATATTCCGGGCAGAAAGATCATACTACCCAGCTCCCTCCAAAAATCTCAGCAATTATGCGCGCATCTCACGACCGGTCCAAGCCGGAATAGGGGAAATCGGACTTCCTTTCCGTGTCTATGCCAATGACGACTGACTAACTAACTAACCGCTTTTCCTTTGAAGTCCGTCAACACTTCATCACAATTAACAATCCACGATGTAACTGCGTAGATCTCCGCTTGCAGTTTCGACTTTCTTTGGTTTAAATGTTTCGGGAAAAACCAAACAAAAACAACTAAAAATCAGCAATTAACATTCACCCAGCTCCTAAGAAACTATTAATGGCAGTAGATTTGTATAATGGTCATTGGAGCAGGAATATCGAAAAGTAATCGTTACTGAAATTCGTCCGACTAAATTTCTGTTTAGCAAAAATACGAGCACAAAGTTTTCGCGATTTGTGTCTGCAAATCTAATTCTTGTATTTGCGATTAAGACTACATAAGTTTAAGTACATTAGACTTATATGTATTTTACTCGAGATCCATCTTTTTACTCATGTCATATCCACACTAGGCTGTCAGCCTACTAGGTTCATCTCTCTGTCTCAGAAATATGTAATCGATGAAATAAATAACTTACTTGTAGTAACAGAAATAACAAATGGCAATGATTGCACACAGGAGAAGAACGGACACTAGGCAAACCATGGCGATTTGAAACCCTGAAAAAAAGACGAAAACATCCGAGTCAGTGAAACTTCGCAAACGATGGATCTAACCCAGAACTTCGTAATAATTTTCAGAAACCGCTGTTTCCTACGTTTACGCGGTAAAGTCGGTTCTCGCTGAGATTTTTTGTGGAGGGCGACCGATTTCGGGGCCTAATCCATTCTGGGGTCAGTCAGTATGATTACTCAGGACCTGTATAATTGAAACAGTGATATGTGAAGAAATGCGTTAACCAAAGACATTTCATTTCTTCTTTATTTATTTCTCCATAATTATTCCACAATTTACATAACATGTAAACAAAAATAACAGGTACATAAGCCTATGTACTTGTCCAATAATAACATTGTAACAAATCAAATTGAGAAAGAAAGAAATAAATGGTTACTGAAGGAGGGATCATGGATCCCGCAAGAAAGTAACCAGTACATATGAAATTTTATAATGATAGCAGACATAAGTTAAGAATTGGTTTAATAATTTGAATTTAGGTAAAAAATACACATAGCATATAAATGTCTGTATCAAGGTAGATTAAAGATTAAAGTTAAAATATATGTCTAATCCTGTAGAATTATTTGTTTAAGTCTCTTTTTAAACAGTGTTAGGTTTGGTATATTTTTAATCTGAGTAGGTTGTAGAGTTCTACCGTAGAAGGCAGTCCTGGAATCATCGCGATCAATGCTTGATGCAGACTTTGCACCGTTCAATAATTTGAGTTGAAAAAGACAAAAAGCAGTTAGAATATAAAGGATCCATATTTGACATTGATCTTACCGATCTTCTTGTAAATCGGCTCCGGGCATAACACGTCGTCGAATCCGCACGGTTCTGGATATCCAACCGGTATTCCTCTTTTACCTCCAAGCCATGTAGCTTCCTCGAGAGCCTTGGGATTTAGTGTTAAGTTGTTTGATCGATAATTGTAAGTGGCAAGAGGTAACAATCTTTCATCCTGAATAATATCCACGACTATACCCATTATGCGATCGCCCACGAAATCAGTAACCACCTCTCCCGTAACTCCTACAACAGCCACCGTCAGTCGCTTGCAATAATAATAATAATAATAATAATAATAATAATAATAATAATAATAATAATAATAATAATAATAACAATCGGTGCTATATTCAGTGGGATGGGAACGCACGGGAACGGCGTTCCCATTGCCTTTTTGCAAGGTTCGTTTATATCGATATGAAATAATCTGCGTTTAACTTACAATCAGTGCTTTTTGAGTGGGAATGCAAGGGAAACAGCGTAAATTGCAGCTTAAGATAACGAACAAATACATTATACAAGTACCAAATAGAAACACTTGTAGGCCTACAGTGTGTTCGGAAAACGAAGGCCAAATCTTGGCCCATGCTACAAGAATACAACAGCTGCTATTGAGCATCCAATGTCAAAAAAGGCTGAACTGCACAAAATACTGTAAATATGACTCCCATATTAAGTCAAATGTCTTTTACTAGAAACTTGATGAGTTATAATTGTGAGGATCTTGAACTGACTCAATGGGTTCGCAAACTGGGTCAGAGACATTCGACAGATAACAATATTTGACATTTTGAGAAATGGAAATTAGGAATTTGAGCAGCAGACTATAACTAAATGAAAGAGAAACCATTCGTGAGTTGCTTAAATAGACCTACCTTATGGAAATAATTTATTCGGATAAACTGCTTCCTCTGAGGAGACTTGCTTGTAATACAATTTCCATTTTTTCTAATGAGTGTGAAAGAGATTCTCGCAAATGAATTTGCTAATCAATCGAACTATAGAGCTTCGCTTATGGCAAGAACTCTCATCGCTTTTATTCAACAGGCTAGTGGGTCCACCTCACACATATTGTGATCCTGATCAATGGCGGCTCCAGGATTTGGCAAGTGGGGGGCCGTTGGGGTGGCAACTTCCAATCATGGGGCAAACCATTAGTTGCTACGTAAGTAGTATTAAGTATAGGGTCCCAACAGGGGGCAACTGGGGGCCAGGTAATCAGAGAATCGAGGAAAACGGACGCACACACGCAAAGTTACACACACACACGGACCTTGAAATCTCTGATTAAACATTCTGCGAGCGACTTGCTTTCTCTTTTCGATGCTCAACGTTTTACTACTCGGATCCAACTCAACGAAGGCGTTGGCATCCTTGGCCGCACGAGCCCACAGCATCATCGCGTCGTAGAGCAAACCGCCGGCCAAATGCATCTGCAAAACGACAACGCACTTGCAGTCAGTTCACAAACTAATGGCAATGACATCTCTTGAACTAAACGATCACGAAAGTTTTCACAGCAATTCATTAATACGCCTCTACAGCCAGATGGCAGCCTCAAATTTATTTCCTGAACGCTTTTCTCTTTTGCAAAAGCGCCTAGATTTTTGGCCTGTAATCAAAGGGGGCTTCTAATCCAAGACCTACCACTACGCCACTGCAAAGAACTACTTACATTGCATTCGATTCTATAATTTGAGCACCTACCTACCTGTTCTCCAGGTGGTTCGACGGTTATTAGTTTATCCGCGTTACTTTTCAACTCCTCTTCTAACTCTTGGAACAACGTTCATGACTCTTCGTCTGAATTTGTCCCAGCTCTTAGGCTCTGGTTTCACAAAGTCTATGGAGATGAGACCTTGCTGTACATACTTTATTTCAGCAGAATTAGGCCATCGTGTACTTCCCAAGTCTAAACAATAACAAACTAATAATTAAGTCTCATGGGAAAAAGCGTTCAATTCACGGGCAAGGCTGAAATTCGTTAGCGTGCATCACAAAATAGATAAAAAAATCACGGGTGACAATTGTTTATCGTTTCTGATAACATAGGGTACCCAGGTTGAGATAATATTAAAATAAAATAAGTCTATGTTTATCTTAGAGCGCATAATGGACACGCAAAAGTGTTTCGGAAAATTGTACTGAGCTCACTAATGTTTTTTCAACATTTACAGTATAGGCTATACGAAGTATCATTAAATCGGGACCCTTTTTGTTTGGGTTATAGCTTTTGCAGATGCAGACCGATATAATTTAAGATATATAATCTTCCACCAATTTGCTTTTATGGGCCGTCCATGAATGACGTCACGCGATTTTGGGAGTTTTTGACCCTCTCCCCTTGTCACAAAAGTCAGACTCTCTAAAAAATGACGTTATAAAGCGCTAAGCCCCATGTTTTTAATGTCAAAATTAATGTTTCAATTCACTTATTTCTTGAATGAAGCAGGTTTTGCAATGAATTCGTTTGAAAATACTCATTATAATTATTATAGTTAAAGCTAAATTCAGAAACTTTTTCAAATTCTTTTAAAAAGTGAATTATAAGTGTAAAATATGCTGAACTTTGCAGTAACATAGCATTACGTTATTAATAACAAATTTTAGTATTATGTGACGTCACATTTCTGGAAATCTCTTTTCCGGTCGTCACACATCATCACAAATGTTTGAACCCACCTCTACCCAAAGTGCGTGACGTCATTTATGGACGGTCCATTCGAAGACGCGACTCATTTGGAACTTTTTCTTGCAGCTATATAGAATTTCAGTTTTCTTGAAGATGGCAGATTGGTATGATGCTATAGCGGCACGCTTACGGAACGGGTTCAACTCCTCCAATAGCCCGTGAGGTCGACTCAGCTTTCATTCGCTTGAGGGCGGTGGTAAATGAATAACAGCTTTAGCTGCGAAGGTAAAACGCGGGCCTGAAGATAGCAATGACATACTATTCTAGATTAACTGCGCAAATCATTTGAGTCGCTGCTTGCCTGAAACCGGAGATCAGCGCCGATCCCAAAGCTCGAACTCAAGTATGGGCGAACCTTTTCTTTAATACTTACTTGCTTTACATTAACACAGCATGTACACAGAGAATCAAGAGAAATAATCCAATGGCTAACTTAGCCCTCTTAGCCACTCAAAATCACATTATTATTATTATTATTATTATTATTATTATTATTATTATTATTATTATTATTATTATTATTAGGCCCTATTATTATTATTATCATCATCATCATCATCATCATCATCATCATCATCATCATCATCATCATCATCATCATCATCATCATCATTATCATCATCATTATTATCATCATCATCATCATCATCATCATCATCATCATCATCATCAGGCATCATCATCATTTATTATTATTATTATTATTATTATTATTATTATTATTATTATTTTTATTAAATTCGTCCGCCTCTCGAATGTAAGTCGAGTTTCCAATTCAGGCCTCATCGCCGAAATGTTTTAATTGGCGCAGAGGTGGTTCTTAATTAACGAAACTCTGCACTGCGCCGTTAAACACTACATTTCGATAGGTTTTTTGTAAAATTGTTCCGACGATTTGCAGCTAGTTTCTAGAATTGATACTCATTGCATTTTTAAAAACTTCAGCCCCTTTAAAGCTCATCGCCGTTGTATGTCTCATTAGGATCTAAAATTTTTTCACGGCGCAGAAATTGGTTCTTAATTAACAAAATTAAATTGAGTGTTCTCTGCACTGATATGTAGATGGCAAACGCGAAAGTAACACTACGCACGCAGACTTGCATTTCGATCTTGTTTATCCATTTCAAATTGATGGCAAATCTGTAAAAGCATCAAATAATTTACTATACATAGTTCAGACTATTGCAACATCTCAACACATGCAATGTAATAATTCAAAACGGTAATTGGGTCAAATGTATCCTTGCGCGCTCAGACGCTGTTGTTTTTACATTGTAAAGGTCAACACGTCAACAAAGACTATATAAAAATGGATGAAATTGTAGATCCAAACGCCATTTTTATTACTCATCCGCAAAATTTTTAGGTTTAATAGTAAAATTCTGAAATTCTTTTGGAATCTCTAAAGTTTGCAAAAGCAAAAATAATGGAAAATTTACTACAGGCACAGAAGGATTAAATGTATTCAAAAAGCTTACCCTCAGACTTATGTAGGGCGACGCAACGTTTGACCACGCGTCAGTTTTGTTACCTGATGTTGTCGCGGTCATAAATTCTAGACTAGAGGTTTCCAAAGCGTGGACCGCGGGCAACCTCTGGCCCGCCATCTATCGGAAAGTGACCCTCGAGGCCTCAGTACTTGATATAATGACTGGAATGACTGCTTTTACAGTTTCAGGGTTTGGGTTTCTGAAAATCAAGAATGTTTTACACAACTTCCATAATTTTAGAAACATTTGTTTCCATATGTAGTTGAAGTTGAAGAAAGTGAGGGGAAAGTTTTAAAGAAGTAATTCACGCACGAATGTTGATTTTGTGAATATTTTGTATTTTGTTCTATGTATCCAAACCTTAGTATTCTATTATTTGAGAGGATTGGCGCTGTTCTGTGGCGGCAGTCCACGGGTCTTGCGATCGGATTTTCTCGATTTTTAATTCTGTTTAAAGCGTTCGCGCAGTCTTTTTGACGAGTTACCACTCTAATCTTGACGTTCTTACTTACTTACTTACTTACTTACTTACTTACTTACTTCAAAACCATTTATTTTCTGTTGCTATTATTTTTATCCACTTGTTTTTAATGGTCCAAAACTCACTTCCATATATTAGTATTGGTATTACACAAGTTTTAAGAATTCTTATTTTTTTTGTTTTCATCCCAATGTGATGTCTTTTGAAAATGTTGGTATGTAGCCTGTTGAATGTGGATCCTGCTACTGCTATTATTTTGATCTTCAAATCCGAACCTCTCCCTGCTTCCAATTCACATCCTAAGTAAACGAAGTTCTTCACCATTTCAATTTCTTCTCCGTTGTGTGTTACTATTAACCATTCTCCAACTTTCGTTGTAATTGGCATTAATTTTGTTTTATTAGTGTTTATTTTTAATTTAAACTATCCACCCTCTGTTATTCAGGCCAATGTCAACTATACAATCCTCAATAGACATTCTGCTAATAGACATGTATCATCAGCATTATCTGCAACTTCCAAATTTCCTGGCTTTGGGGATGTTCCCAGCCCACTTGTGTTTCAATCCGTCTCATGATGTAACCTAATATAATGTTGAAGAGTATTGGAGATAGGATACATCCTTGTGTCTAAATCTTGTTTTGATTTTGAACCACTCAGTTTCTTCACCGTCAATTCTGATACATGCTAAAACTGTGCTGTATAAATTTTCAATTAGCCTGTTTATTTTGACATTAATACCATATTTCCTCTGGAGTTTCCATGCTCCTTATCTCCAGATAGAATCTGGGTAAAATCTTGGGCAAAATCGATGAAGCACATTAAATTCTAGTTTTTTCTCAATGAGTTGTCGAAGGAAGAAGATTTGACCAGAACATCCGCTTCCCTTCCTGGATTCACACTGGGTTTCCCTGAGAGAAGCCCAGTTACTTCTGACTGGCTGCAATCAAAGGCTGCAATCACTGCAGCCTTTGAAGCTGCATGCTACATTAATAATAACTCGAATTTTTACGGATCGAAAACCTGGGTACAAAAAAATCATACGAGAAAGTCTATTGGTCGTAGAGATGAGCCGCCTCAGAAAAGCAATGTCCGTAAGCAAAATATCAAATATTGATAAATGAAGATATCAGGCAACAGAGAGGAGCTGCAGAAACAATCATTGATAAAGTCCGCAAAAGAAGATTAACGTGGTTTGAACATGTTAAAAGAATTAACAATATTTGGGCTCACAGAGCACTACACACAAACACAAAATAGAAGGAAACAGAGGGCGAATAGGACCAAGAAAAAGATGGATGGATAACATCATGTAGAACTGTAAACAAAGAACGAGACAATCGTAGAAGAACGCAGACCGACACAAGATGGAACAAAGTGGATCAGTTTCCTATCTAACCATTTCCGCAATGCATACAGAGAGTGAAAATGACGATGACTTGCCCATTGCCTTTCCGTTAAGACGCTCCAAAATTTCCATTGCCCGCTCAACTGCTTTCGTCGGTATGTTAAGTGTGGTCGTTGTTATCGCGATAGTGTGCGATTCGAATTGTATGCCCAGTTTTCGGCTGATGAGTGAGTTCTTCAGAGTCTCGTGGACTTGCAGCCAACCCGTGTTCGATTGACCTATGATGAACCCGATTCTCTTCCACTTCATCTCTTCGATGAATTTCGCCAATCCCAAATTCACGATCTGCCAATGGCCGACCACTCTGGCGGCCGTCGGGTATCCGACATTTTCGTCTTTGTCCGACAGTTCCTTCGTTATGCACCCGGTCGACACGAAAGAGACGCTGAACGCTCTGCAAATGACCGTTACAGTTATTCCTTTATTGCTTGCTTGCTTGCTTAGCTCCTATACGGGCAAGCGGGGTTGCGTAGCTAGGGTTTCGCCCTAGGGCGGCGAGAGGGCACGTCATTATTTTCGGGACTTCGGGTAAAAAGTCTCCGACGAGCAAAAAATTCATCAAAGATTTCTTCACCCATTTACATACAGTGTTTGCTCTGCGATCCGGCAAATTACCGCTCCTCCAAATTCCTCCACGCTTTTGAGAAAATTCACGACCGGTCGCAGTCAGGTGGGGGCCACCTACTCCCCGTGCCCCTAGAGCCTATGCCAGTGGAGGTACGTAATAATATATATATAATAATAATTATTATTATTATTATAACTGGACTTTAAGTGGTTTATTTAACATTTCTCCTGTGCTGAAAACGCCTGTAGCTAATGTATCCCTCTATCGGTGTTGTATTTTAATTAGCTAATTAAGCTTAATTAGCTAATTAATTAGAATATGTGTTAATTATAATTCTAATTAATTAGAAAAATTGTTTAGGTAATAACAATTATAATTAATTAGATTTTTAAAGCTAATTATAACTAACTAGAAATAATTCTAACTAAACCAAAGTACTTTTTATAATCTTAATACTCTAACTTTTTGTGAATAAAGTGATTGCTTACTTACTTACTTAGAGTGCCGTCCTAAAAATAATTTCCTTTTATTGTCAATGTCTCAATGATAATATCAACCACCTGATAATATTTATTTGTAAATTGTTGGTTGATCATGGCAAATTTTTGGAAAGAATGCCTGACAATCTGGAAACATTTAATGGGCCTTTACAGTCAATCAAATAGACAATAAAACGTCCATTTCTGGATCCTGCAAGGCATGCAAGAAGATGATAACTGGCGATTGGAAACCAATAGGGGTGACGTCGAATTTTATTAGACATGCGGAGGCAAAGCTTTGTACTCCTTGCAAGCACAAAACTTTTGATGTAGAAAAGACAAAAAAGGAAGAAGTTCCTTATCATTGCCAAGTGCAACAGAGACAAGTCGACATCGCATATACTTCCGCTATCTGATTGCGATATCGAATAGGGCTGTGTGTTTGCGCGCGCGTGTAGGCATAGGTGTGTGCGGCGTGAGTGTGGGCCTCTGTACTAGGGCAAGATTAAAAATCTTTCTTTTCTCCTACCTGGCTTATCCACCATATCACCTTGTCACCTGGTTGTCTAGCCGGACATCCTGGATTTGATCTGGATCTCGAACGATTTTGATTTGGTGTTCCTTCGGCTGGTACGTCTGTGCATTATGGAGTGACGCTATAGAAGTCTAAGATTAGATTAGATTAGATTAGGTTAGATTAGGTTAGATTAGATTAGACTGAACTGGACTGGACTGGACTTGACTAGACTAGACCAGACTAGACAAGATTAGATTAGATTAGATATATTCGAATCGAAGAGAGATATAGTCAACGAACGCAAAGTAATTCGCTAGGGGGCGACAGGACACGCTGCAGGTTCCCCCCACCGCGAACAGCACGAAGTCGTCCGGTTTTGTGTCCGCAGGAACGCTGCCGTCGTCGGTCGCGTTGTGCCAGGAATCAAGCAGCGCATTGAGGGTGTTCGTTCCGGTGCAGCGATCGTCTACGACGAACGACTTCAACGGGAAATCTGCCGGAATCAGACCCTGGCTGACTATGTCGTCCTCTGCTATAGCCTTGGCAGCCAAGGCGTACTGCGTAAAGGATAAAAAAACAGCATTGGAAATTATTCAACTGATATGCCGACGGGCGTCATCTACGTGTTAAATATCAACTTCCCTTCCCCACACTCCTATCGCCCCATTAAACGGAATTAATAATAATAATAATAATAATAATAATAATAATAATAATAATAATAATAATAATAATATAATAATATTAATATCATAATCAACATAATAATTTTATAATAATTCATTAATAGCCTAGTCTGAGTTTTCGTTCAATGAGTGTTTGGATAATGTCTTTCTCTATGGTCATTCTTTGCTTTACCATTTTGTTGTTGCTCTTGTCAAACCATCTGATTCTAGGATGCGTATAGACGTAGCCGAGTCAAACTGCAATGATGTTTATCCTTGTCCTTGTCCTTAAGAACGCCCTAAAGACCAATTTGAAACTCTCGTCCTTATCCTCGTATCATCGTCCTCGGGGCTCGGTCCTCGTCCTTATCCTCGCCCTTGCAAGTTGGTCCTTTTCCTCGTCATTTTTACTTAGTCCTTGAAAATCCTTATAAGGACCAAATTAGCTGTAAGCCATTTTCAAGTGTACTGATAATTATGTTCCAAGGTAAGAGTAGTATATGGATTCATAGTTACACACTTGCCTTAAGTTACTCTAAATGTGTAGTCATTATTCCCTTTATAATATCAGCTGATCAGCTGAACTTCCTTTTCCTGTTCGAAAGCGTATAAGCTGGAAGCATGCATTTGGTTTTTTCTCTAATTTTCCATAGCTGTAGTCTAAAATACTGATAGATAATTAATTAATTAATTATAATCATAATGTATGAAGAAGGATCACTTTTAAGATATACACAACCCCGAGTTGTAAAATACTCATATAAGGATTTCAAGATCGTCGACAGTAAATGTATGGCTACTGTACTTGTAAAAATCTATCAAACGCATCCAAGATAAGCTCTCAGTCACAAGTGTCTTCACAAAGTAAGCGTAGACCCAGGGCTGGATTAAGGTCCGAGTGGGCCTGGGGCTGAGAAGTAAAAAGGTCGTGGCTTCCATAATTTGAAAATTGCCCCTTGTAAAATTTCCTGTCGCCTTCACTGAAAATCTTGAAAATCTCTGACAAGCAAATAAAAGGTCGCCGCTTGAAAAACGGTGGGCCTATTTTTGATGGTGGGCCTGGGGCTTCAGCCCCCGCCTTAATATGGTCCTGCATAGACCTAATACTATTCGTATTTTTAATTAAAGCAAACACCCGAAAGTGCAAGAAAAAGGTGCTATGGTACTTCGGTGCAGATTTTGGGTTAGTTAGTTAGTTAGCTAGCTATAGTTAGCTTGGCTATGTTAAGAAATCTATCGGACCGGAGAGTGGCCCGAAGACTTCCTCCAAACAGTAATAGTGTCAACTGAATGTGGAGACTTAGAACAATAAGCATGCTTTGTCGTGCTTCGAAGATAGTTTTGAAGATCCTACAAAACAAGTAGAAGCAAAGGCAGCACAGTGATCCTTTTCCGGGCATTATGATCATAATTATCTATCAGTATAGATTGCACTGGGTTATCTACTGTAGTTCTCCTTTGGAAATGTCCTCTTGGGAACTTGATCAGGGGCTAACTCTGTTTATTCTGTTCATTTCTAGAGTTCGCAACGACGCAGATGTTTGAACTGTCTGAAAAATAATGACGCTTATATGAAATTGACGAAGAAACAGTTTGGTATACTGTATGTCATCCAATGCTTCTAAGCACGAGTAGCCTAAGCTGTGTTCATCAAAGCTCGATCATACGTATCATACGTATTATATTCTTTGTATCATACGCACGTATTTTAACGTATGACTCTTTATCATACGCGCTATCATACGTGAGAAAAAATACCTTAGGCCTACATAGCCATGAAATTGCATTAATTACCGCAGTCTGTTAACATTTACCTGCACAAAGAAATTAAAAGGGGAACAAGTGTTAACAAAGTGAATTTTGGATTCAGTTACAGTGACGTGGCTTGACGTCGCAATTGATTTTGCTCGCTAAGTAAGAAAATTATAAGTAACTGAGCAGACTTATAAAATACGCGTATCATACGCGTATTTTATTTTTTTATTCATACGCATGTATTTTAATTAACGTATTTTATTTTGTCATACGCGTATGATCGAGCTTTGGTGTTCATCTCTTAAGAATTCTTGAGAAATCCAAACGCAAACAATTGTTCTTGTCTTTCCTGCTTTCCATGATCTAGAGAAGCGATGGTTGCAAAGGAGTTTCAAGATTTAAAACAACGGTATTTTGAAATAATCGTCGCCCTCACCCTTCCCACTATTGATCTTCCATTGAACGGGAGAGATATCATGTAGTTGATTGGAAAGCCGCCGAAAACGACGTGCAAAAATGCAACCAACATCGATGCAACCAGAAGCCGAGCTTTGACAGGTACAATTTCTACTCTAGCCTCAAGACTCATATTGAATTTCGTCGCTTATTTCAGGAAAATATTGAAAATACGATCAAATCGTATTCGAAGTTCTCATATCCGCTGCCATGGAGATTTAAGTCTGCTACGAATATTTTAAATTTATGACGTTCAGCGAAACACCACTGAAATGTAAATCTTATTTCAAAGCAGTCGCCTATAGCGCCTTTTCTTAAACGTGACTCAAAAGTGCTTCGATGTGATCACTAGGGGAAACGAAGATCTTTGGGCGTTTAAGAGACTGTGGAATTTGCTTTCTGGTGTTCAGAGCGTCCCCGAGGGACTAAACCAGCGGTTCTCAACCCTTATATTGCCGCGACTCCTTCAATTCAATTTCCCATGATGTGGCGACCCCCAACCGTATAATCACTTTCGTTCATAATGTAAACTGTTGAAAAATAATAATAATTCTACAACAATTACAATGTTTGAAATCATTCTAATTCAATTGTCTGCAGTGTCTATCCTCGAATGGCAATTCTAGTTTTACAAAAACTAGTAACTACCAATGGGAAAATTTTGTGCAGTTATAAAGTAAAGTAAAGTAAAATCTCGTGGATTTCTATAGCGCCTTGGAGGGAACACAACAGTAGCTGCTTATTCTTAGGCGCTCAGCCTCTCTTAAAACAGCTATGGGGAAGGTATGTTATCAGCCAGGCAATAGTCAACATCCAAAGGGCAGTGAGGCTAGGTTGTTACAGCTATGGAGGATATGATTTTAGAAAAAGGAATGATTTAAGCTTAGACCTGAAGACTTGAGGAGATAATGCAGGAATTATAGGAAATGAGGATTCATATTTTATTGTTTGAAAGTGTCCAAGTCTGCGGAGGGAAGCTGGGATCGAGTTCCAAAGTTCAGGTGAGGCGTATGAGAAGGCACGGTTGCAAATTTTCAGGGATGACTGATTGATTGGGCATGACAGAGTGAGGTAAGATGATGAACGTGTGGGTCAAGGAGGTTGAGGGGTTAATAGTGATCTAAGGTAGACAGGTTTTGATGACAGAAGTGAGCTATATGTGTTATTATTTTATATTGGATACGTTCAGTTATTTTAAGCCAATGTAATGATTTCAGTATGGGTGAAATATGGGAGAATTTAGGTGACTTAGTAACAGCATGAGCAAGTGCCTTTATAAGTTTTGCGCAATGCGCATCAAAAAAGAGACAACCCCATATTTTCGAAAGTTTCAGGCGACCTCTGGCAAATCGTCATTCGACCCCCGTCGGGGTCGCGACCCCGAGGTTGAGAACCGCTGGACTAAACGAACAAGGCATTGGGAATTGAGGTACGGACGACCTGAAACAATGGCAGACACAGCGTAGCATCCTGTGTACGATTCTTGGCAATTAAAATATCATGCCGAGGAAAAATCTGGGGAGAGATCGTGATTCGTGATCGCATTTCGGGCGACACCCACTGCTTAACATTGAATTCCAACAGTTACGGGAGAATGTCGTAAGGTTTTACAAGAGGATGGTCTAGAAAAGAAATATTTATTTCCCCTCAATTGTGGACCATACTCTAGTCAAGTGCATAGTACATTATGAACAACACGCCAATAGTTCCTACTCTTTCATCATCAACATCACCACCATCATCATCATCATCATCATCATCATCGTCCTCACCATCATCATCGTCGTCGTCGTCGTCTCATCATCATAGTCGTCGTTATCATCATCGTCCTCCTCATCGTGATCGTCATCATCAGCATTATCGTCGTCGTCATCATCATCACCGTCGTCGTCGTCGTCATAGTTCCTTCCTGCCGTCTCATTAGCGGCAATAACTAAGACGAAACTTCTCCATTCATCTTCTTACGTTGTGCGTCTCTTGCCATCATCGATTACCAATATATGGCAGCAAAGTAGAAGGTATTAGGTGTACTTTTGGACAAATAAGAGGAAGAAGACGCAGATTTTAGGGGTGTTAGGGCTAAATTAAAGTTAGACCTACTCACTGCATGTTGCTAACGGTGTATACAGATTCGTTACCAGATGCTGTTGTATAAAGATGTTGACAGATTTTTTACAAAGGTAAAATCAGTAACAAGATAACTGCATCTCTTCACACTTTTTCGCGCGAATTTATTAAAATAGAGAACTGAGAATCTTTTAAACAACAAACATGTTCAAATTACAAAAAAAACAACTTTATAAACTTTGCGGTAGTTCGGTTGCTTGTACAATCCTACACAATCCGCAGCTTGTCTATTAAATCGACAACGACACACACACCCATACGCACACACACACACACACACACACACACATATATATATATATATATATTCATCTCTTCACTTGAACTCGTGTTCCTCAAGAGTGGCGGCCAGCGATAGGTCGGGCATAGGCATGAGGAAATCTTTCTTTGACAAGACCCAGTAAGTTTTCATAAGTCCTTTTCCCTAAGAAAATAATCAGAGAAAGAGTGCAGTCGCCGGGTTGTCAGTAGGCGTAGAGGGGCGCGGGTGCTGGCGCCAAGAAGTTTCATGTTTGATTGAATCTGAAACTTTATCAGACAAATAAGGACAACAAATGGGAATGGTATCCGGTCAAGACGACGCACGACAAAACGGTGCAAATGATAGGTACACGCAGGAGGAACGGGTATAAGGTAAATTAGGCGATGGACCTTCATCATCTCCACCCCTCTTAATTGGGTCAAAGGTCAAGCAGCGACATATCGATCGGAGATGTTCATTTGCCTTTTTATAGTGTTTCAGCAAGACCATCAGATGTGGCTGTTAATGGCCTATTGAGTCGATGGATATCAGCTGACAATTTAGTGATGAAACGCTCGCACTATTGACTCCCCTTGAAATATATCAGAACATTCCTGAATAAATTCAATAGGCTTACATTTAAATGAGCAATAGTTTTGATAGAAACGAAAAAGCAGTACAGTAACCATTAATTTTCAAAAAACTGATATAATTAGTTGCAATTAAACAAAAACTTAATGACATTTCCTCTTCGAAAAACTTATTGGTTAAAATTGAGTGCTATTGCTCTTATATACAATCAAGCCTATCAACGCTAGCATAATTTTGAGCAATAGCATTTAATCTTATGTCCAGCTGAACATAACTTTTTTCTCTGGGACTTCATGCTGATGGACTCCAGCCAATTTCTTGCGCCTTATTGTCTGTGCCGCTTTTTCGTGCGCCGTTTTGTGGGGAGTGCCAAAAGAAAGTTATTTTTGAACTCAAGATTTGACGACTGACTGTGATGAGTTTCATTTCGGGTCAGAGCATGACGCATTCGCGGTTGAAACTTTTGCCGATTCAGACAGTCCACTAACAAAAGTGCCCCTCGCCCATAAATTGTCGTAAAACTTTGCAATCATACTGAAGTCAGCCGCCATCCAATGACATTTTAGCTCAACAACTAAAGATTTCAAGAAAATTTGTCTGAGGCGCCAGGAATTTTGAAACGTGAAACCAAATTACAGTTGGCAACGAAACTCTTTAGTACGCTATTTGCAAGGCAATGGCTTTCTTTGGGGCAAAACGTACATTTGATGGAGGTGGGGGAAGGAATAATCTCAAATTGGCACACGCACCTCTACAGCAGATTTTCATTAGGAATCAGTGCTGCAGCCACAGAGGGCACGAGGGACCCAGGACTCTATTCTGACTGGGACCGGTCGTAAGATTTGTGCAAAACCGTTCAGGTTAGGGTGAAGGAGCAGAACCGTCGAGAGAAATTCAGGGGCTCTTGGCAAAGCATTCACGGGCCCATGAAAAGTTAATGTTTTACAGTTTACGTGGGGACGACCGTTTTTGCGTCAGACTTTTCAGTATTTGATTGGAATTAGATCAAGTGTAAAACTAAAAGACTGGCGATTACCTTCTTTTGCTTCTCGCGTTTTTCATGTGTGAAAAACTGGTGATGATTTTCATTGATTGGCAGTCTTTTTTCGTGATAAAATATAGCATTTCACTTGCTGAAAATTTTACGGGTTCGTCAAGGACCCTACAGATCCCAAAGCCCCTAGGCATTTGACCCTCCACCTCTCTGGGAGTGAGTACATTGTTCGAAGAGAATACATGAATGTACGAAGAACTTCTTGATGACATTTTCGTTCGTGCTCTTCCCTTATTCCAGCACCTAGCTGCCCCACTGCTAGAAACGGATTTATGCCCCTCCGACAAATTAATATCGGACATTTTAATGCGAAGAAGGAAGAGGCAATAGAAGAGGGGTATTGACCTTCACTTCTCTTTCTCCGCGGAATTCCAGTTCGAAATTTCCGTTGCGTTCCAAAAGCGCAGCGCTTGTGTTGCTGCTGTGGATGCGCAGCGCTGTTCAACAACCAAACCAACAACAGATCAGCGTACATCGCGTCAAACGACAGCGCTTGGATTTTTCGCCGAGCGCAATTCGCTCTGAGATCGACTGTTTGTTATTCACGGTCAAATTAACAATAGGAACAGCGGAGAATCAACGGGGAAGTTAATTACTTTGATCATAATGGAACATTATAATAATAACAGGCAGAGATGTCCATGGGTTGGGTTGGGTTGGATTGAGTTGGGTTGGGTCAGACTTTTCCATGATAATGGTGGGTTGGGTTGGGTCAGAAAATAAGTCATGGTTGTACTGAATTACGGTGGGTTGGGTTGGGTTGGGTCAAGTAGGCTAACACTATTACCGGTATGGGTTGGGTTGGAGATTTTGTGGGTTGGGTTGGATTGGGTTCTAAAAATGAACCTTTGGACAACTCTGATGACAGTAAAGTGTCACCACGGTTGAGACGTTACGACTATGGAGGAAATGAGTTTTTTTAGAACTGCGTGTGGTGTATATATAAAAACGTGAGAAGACTCTACAAGAAGTGAGGGAAATTGCGACAGATTGTCTTGCTGTTGTTCCAAATAATTAGAGACAGATTTTTTCGCGACTCCAATGCAGGGAGCGCCTATGAGGAGAAATATGAAGAGGCATTATACAAATAATACATTACGTTACAATGTTCGCCTGTTGCTGTACCTAGACCTCCTGATTGCATCCTCGATGCCGTGTTGACAGTGTCGCCGAAGAGACAGTAGTGAGGCATCTTCAGACCAACTACTCCAGCAACGACAGCACCTAGACACAATGGCACTCTATAGCAGCACAAGAGGCCACATGAGGAAATTGTTCTAGCAAAGGGTGGGACCAAAGAAGATGGAAAAATGCACTTTCGATCGCGTGGCTTGACAGCGAACGGATGACAATAGTAAGAATTATATACGATTTTTGTTGTTAAAGAAAAGCAGTGACTGATTGATTGTTTGATTGATTGATTGATTGATTTGATTAAATGATAAATCAATTAATTTCGAATTTAAAAAGTAATAATTCATGACTTAACTCTGATGAATCGCAATGACATTATATAAAGCATTATATAGCACCAACTGTAATACGCCCAAAGGAAAAATCAAATCAAATCCGAAGATAATTATAACGAAACTACACGGTGACCGAATAAAACACATGTCACTATATGTGTCCATAACTTTTGCGCCGATTTTCAAAATATTTTTCTTATTTGACTCAGAAATAAATGGGGAGACTGTCATACTTATATACTAATTACGTTGCGCTTAACCTTTAGCACCCATTCCCAACAAAACTAAAATAAGCGGCAAAATAGCGAATACTGTCATGAGTAGCGCATACAGATCCGATAAGTAGGCTACGCTATAACGAAGTTCTTCTGTAGAAAAATGTAAATTCTATTGTATTGGGCGTTTTTCTGACTGACTGATTGTGAATGAATGATTGATGATTGATTGATTTACTGATTGGGGTTAGATTCACCGAACTGTCGTTTCGAAATGTATCATCTCACCGCTGTGCATGCCACATCTCAGCTGTAGCATTTTACCAGGCATGTGCGGTATCTGGAAGGTTGTGACGGTACTGAGCAGGTGCATCGCCATCGTTGCGATCTCCGCTGCGTGGCGGTCGCCGTTGCGTATCGGGAGTCCACTGGCCACCATGTACACGTCTCCTATCGTTTCGCACTACTCACCACGCAACACAGACGCGCATTAGACAGACGCTTACGGCACCAAGGCTAAAGGAACATCTTTCTTCTTAATGTGCTGTCCTTTATCAGGGGGTTGATTTATTTCATTTACCTCCAATTATCCCTATCTTCTGTCGCTCTTTTTAGGGCTCCATAGAACTTTGTGTTCGTCCAGTCAAAGATGTCGTCCACCCAGCTTCATCTCGGTCGCCTCCGTTCCCCTGTTCCTTCTATTCGACCTTCCATGGTTATCAATGGAAGGTCTCCGGCCGAGCCTCTCATGATTTAACAGGCGTAGAACAGTTTTCTTCGTATTATTTCTCGTATCCATGTTACTGTTGTTTTCTTCGTATTCGGACTCTGCTCTGCGTTTGTTATTCGTTTGTTATCATGTTCTTCTGTTCTGTTCTGTTCTTTAGCCATCCTCGATGCGAGGTTGGGCTACAAGTACATTCAGCTAATTCTCAAGATCCTTCTATAGGCCCTAACACCACAATAATTCAAAGGGCGTGATCTTTTTCATGGTCTTCCTGTTCATTTCATAAGTATCGCATATATAAGTCAGCGCTGGGAATATGCAGCATTGGATGAGCCTCTTTCTTGACCTCGATGTTGAGCTCTTTCACTCCCTAAACGGCTTCCTTGATCGTACTCCTTCTCATTCTGGTTTCCTTCTCATTTCGACCGTCGTCTGTGATGTATCTCCTATGGTACTTATAATGTTCCCTCTGCTGTAGCTGTACATTGTTAATGATGATGTTGCACGTCTTTTGAATTTCATTTCTGACTACCATGACTTGTGTCTTTTTCAAGTTTAATTCCATTCCGTATTCTGTGCCCATCTTAACTATGTTCATCACAAGTATCTTCAAGTCTTCCTCATTTTCAGGCAATAAATTGGAGTTTTCTGCATATCTTATGTTGCTTATATCTGGAGGATATGTTGCCTATACCGCATCCTCCTATTTTAACTCCAGGCAATCTCCTAAGGTGCTTATAACGTTCCCCCTGCTGTAGCTGTACATTTTAATTCAGGGCTTCTGATTGTATGTATTCCCTACATAGTTTAAATAGTACGGATGACAGTGTGCATTCCTGTCTTGCTATACAAAGGGACACCACAAGGCGAAAATGAAATGTAAAAAATACCTTTCACGTCAAGGCAATTGTAACTTTCCTTCATTAAACTCGTGAAATATTAACATAGTTGTCACATTGTATTTCGTAGTATTTTATGTAGCCTATTTTTTGCTAGAATTAAAATAATAATAATTATAACAACAGGTTTAAAGTGGTTCAGTAGGATCTGCAATGTGCTGTGCGAGACCCAGTATGTTTCAACACGGTGGTATTGCTGTGTGGCTTAGTTTGCACAGTATTTGGCGTTGTCATGCGAATAACTGTTGCAAACTGCATTGTATGTTCAAACAGATCAGCTACTAAAATGGACTTGGTCATCGTCAAAGAATAGAAAGCCAAGATTATTCGATGCTTTTCGCTCCTGCACGCAACCGTAACAAACAGCGCACTATATATAAATCCCAATATATCTGTAACGTTGAATACCAAAACCTAAAATACAGAACTATATAGCACAACCCCACAATATAAATAATATAATTTAGTCTATGCTAGTAATTTTTGTAAGTATGTTATGTAGAGAGAGAGAGAGAGAGAGAGAGAGAGAGAGAGAGAGAGAGCGCAAACCTTATAGACATCATACGTATCGGTGACGGCGTCGAATACGGAATAGATTCCATTCAAAAGAGCAACCACCTGTTTTTAGTTTTAAAAAAGATAATAAGCGAATGTCCGGAAATGAGACTCATAGTACAGACAGAAGTCGTATAAAATTGCAGAGACAACGCAACAAAATTGCCAGGAGCAAAATTTACTCGCATAATTCATTTAAACAGGCAAAAATACATGTAAATCCACTGTAATGCCAGTTTGGTTTAGTGTTGTAATAGGTGTGAATGAATTTGAAAGGTAAAGGTAAAGTTCATCCGTAGACTCTGTGCCCGTAGGTGCCGGTGCTGATTTCCGTTTCAATGACCATCAGCCCATAGGTGGCTAAACCATTCATCGGCGGACGGTGGCCAGTCATTCCGCCGATCCTATGGTTACCTTCGCAATGTTGCCATTGCTACTCATAATAATCGGTTAGATTCGGTACCACTTGGGGGTGTGGGAGAGGGGGTGGCTGGTAGAGCCTGTGCATCACACATGTCCTTATATCCACCCCATGCGATGCCGTAATTGGTGTCACCCGATACGGTCCGCAACCCCTAGCGACACCGTTGGTAACAGCGGTGGACTCAAACCGCTCAGGGTCCTATAACGCTCCTCGGAATTTGCCAACTCGACCATTCTATCGGCGGTAGCGGCAAGAGTGATGCCGGTCTATCGAAGAGCGAAAGCCTTCTACGAGCAATGACCGTTCGAATGAAGACCTTACCGGATCCGATGTTGTCAACTGACCTGATAGGCAGTGCTGGCTTGGCTGATCTTCATGAAGCCGACGATGTCCGAAAAGTACACCGTGGCAGAATCGAAGGCTTCCGGGGTAACGCGTCCCTGGCGCATCAAGCTCTCGGCAACGGTCCTTCGGTTAATAATAATTAATTATTACTTATACAACTTTCAAAGGCTTTTCACGCATATACACATCATATATACACTGTACAGAGTAGGTGAAAATAATAATGGCGTATTCAGGGTTTCTGAATGGGAGGGGGCACATCGACATCTTCTGCTAAAAGTATCCGAAGAGCAAAACATGTCGTCATAGGGCTCTTCGCACAAAACGTGTTCTCTTCGATCATACTTTCCAACATCCCTCAAATATCTCAACGGTTTTGCGCAAGTCTCACTACCGGTCACAGCAGAAATAGGCTGGCCTTGCAAGAGGCCTGTCCGTTTTAAGGCACAGGCATGGTAGACACGTGCCTAGAGCCCCGCGAGATATGAGGATCCAGGGCGGGCAGTGAAAAAAGTTTATTTGTTGTTTGATTTTCGATTTTCAGACGTCTCGTGGTTACGCCAATGTACAGTATATTTTTACTTATACATATATGCAGGTATATGTATATATATGCAGTGTATAATGTATATATAAATACAACTGATTGTAAATTAGGTATATATATATATATATATATATATATATATATATATATATATATATATTGCGAGAATATCAGGCAGATGAAAAGAAGAAGAAATAGAAATGGAAATGTCAACACACTGAATGATCATCCAGAAAAGAGCGCAGCCGTTCAGGTTACACGGTGTCAATTACAGCGTATATACTGAACCTGCATATATAATAAGCTTAGAATTGAACAGGCAGTTATATAAGTTGAAGTGACTATCATATTAAATTTTAATATTAGTGATAATCAGTTGACAATAATAGTGACATTATTTGCATAATTTTAATAATAACTTGAACTGCCACAGTACATTACAGGGAGAGAGGAGTAGCCGGAGGAGGAGGCCAGCAGCGGATTGTTTTCTTCTCTGCAGAACCGCATTTGCCATAGCGTTATACGATTAATGTTAATGGTCAGACCAGCTTCATACAAAATCAGATTCTGACTTCGACCAAATCAACGAAACTTCTAGTACCTGGGTAGGATGTTATAAAGAAGGCCTTCCACTTTCTTCTTTTCCACGTTCAGTTCAGCAGTTCTGGTAGCCACCATCTTTTCAAGTTTACGATTATGTACCTCCAGCTTCTTCAGCATGTTGTCCACAATATTGATTGGTCTTAAGCAAACACACGTCCCCTTTTATCTGTCACTGATACGGAAAATCTTAATTTATTACGTTAGAGAAACAATTTTACTGTATGCAGGCAAAATTGATTAGGTTTAGGCAATTAAAGGCGATATCAGTATGAAATATCTATATTAGAGATATATTTGGTTCCGAATGCTTAACTCTTCACAATGCCCAGAAGCGCCAGCCTATTGCACGCCAAATCACAATCACACACGATCGATGTCAAATCCAGGCCATGAGGCCGGTTACATTCCCAAAACAGTGGCGTAGCCAGGATTTCTGCACAGGGGACACTTCGACATTTTTCGGCCAACAAATCTTGGCTAGCATAACAAAGAAAAAGTGTATAAGATGTTTTAAAGTCTACTGTTTAGTTCGTTTTCCTCGAGCGAATACTACCACCTCACCTTCCCAACTACTCATGGGTGTTGAACGAACCTCACGACCGGTCCCTGTCTGTGACGACGCCAAAGCAACAGTGGACAGTCAACAGGGGGCCTAAGTCAGTTGAAAAAGATGGGGTTTTAATCTCTCGACAAGAGAGAAAGATAGGATGAGTTCACTCACTGTCCTCCGTTGAGCAGCTGGGCGCTCTTCAGGACGTCGACGAATTGCGGCCTTGCCTCCGGGGTTTCGGACCAGCACGTGGTCATCAGACGCATCCATTCAGCAGTACAGGCGTTGTCCGACACCTTCGGTCTGAACGGAGGCGTAGAGCCCTCTCGGACTTTCAGCACTATTTCTAAACGACATGACGAAGAAACCGAACGGTCAATTTTAGTGCAATCGACCGTCCTCGCTCTTTTTCGGAACTTAAGCGCCGAAGGGGGACTTCTATAGCGCCATCTTAGTAATGTAATTGACGCCAGTGGAATGTCGCTTCGAAGTAGAATATCGTAAATCCGTTGCTAAGATAAATTTTCTTTGCCAATCTGGTTGAATAAGATGTCTATGCCCTTTGGATTATTATGATTATGACTATTATTGTTGTTGTTGTGCTGCTGTCAGTGCTGCTAATGATACTTTTCAAATGTATCTTAGAAAAAGATACAGATAAGCCTACCTGTAAAGAAATGTATCAAAGATACTGATACTTGATACAGAATATCAAAAGTATCAAGAAACAAATACAAATAGAAAGTATCTTGATACAAGATACTTTTAGGATACTTTATTTAGATGCTAATATTAATTAAAAATATCCCAAAACAGTTTGTTTCAAACTGAAATTAGTTTGGAGAAAAATAGTCATAAATGCAATACAAATTTACAACCGTAGAGATTGTCATATTAATCATAAATGAAATTATATATCTCTTAATGTGACTCCTGGACGGTGGACCTAATATTAAATTTAATATATTTGAGTATATATATTTAGTATATTTGACATGTCCATACGTCACCAATACCCACTATAGTCAACCTCATTTGAGATTTTAAAAGTATCTTGTATTGAATTTGAATATACTGATACAAATGCTCTCTTTTTATTAAAGATACGGATACTAGATACTTTTGAATAATGTATCTTGATACAAGATACATTTTTGTATCTAAGATACGTATCTAAATATATATATTTTATATACTTAACAACACTGGTAGTTATTATCATCATCATTGCCATCATCATTATCATTAATAATTATATTATTAATACAACCCTTGTCAGCATCATCAATTTTATATCTTGATTGATCTAAAGTTGCAATAAGATTGTTATCCCCGTTGAAACCAGCAATTATGCCGTGGAATATTCGTGTATTTCTTAGTTCATCACAAAACCAGAAAAATCTGTCTTCATGTTAGGGGTTTCCAATTTGGGGTGCCAGAATCCTTAGACAGTTCTCAGGATGGAAGATACTGATATACTGTACTATATTAATTTTTCGTTGGGCACCCTCAACCATTTCACATTTAGGTATATATTATGTATTATTATTAATTACGTTTTGACCTTGCGTTTTGACAAGGTTGATTTAATAAAGCGATAGTTGTTTTGTATTGTTTTGTATTTGGCCAACGTCTGCAGTTACACAGCCGTGCATAAATCGCCGAAAAACTGACTATCGAGGCAGTGATGCAATAACGCTGTGACGAACTTTTTAAAAATCCGTAAAAATTTAAGAGAATCTGTCGTGACAATACGTTTTTCTTACCCTCATTCGAATAAAGAAGTTTAGCGCGAGAGTAGGGAAAGTCGCGTAAGGCCAGTTCCTGCAGAATAATTCCGTAGGAATAGACGTCTCCCATCTGGGATCCGTACATTGGGCGGTGATCGTCGCGCATTCGGAGCAATTCCGGGGCTGTCCAAAACAGATCTGACGCAAAGAAAATTCAACAAAACCTTCTAGGAGACTTGACTTCGAAATGATGAAAACTAGGATGACTTCGACACGCGCCACAAACACACACACAGGCCTGAGGTGAGTGTGGTGCAGCCGATAGATTGTTCCGGGGCCCATGGAGCTCAAAGGGCCCAGGTCCGGTGATGATGATGTATTAACAATAATGGGAAACCTGAAAAAGACGAAAAAGACTCTGACAACGGAAAAAGGTTCATCTTCGTCATGAGCTCAGGGACCTCGGCGAATGTCTGTGTCTGCTTAGGGACCCGCGTAAATGACGTTAATGCAAGTAATGCTACTGTATGAAAAGACTGAAAAGTAAAAAAAGAGGTAATCATCATCATCAACAGTTTTCAGACTGGCACTTGTAACGAGGACACACTTGTCATGTCAAGGGCCCGTGACTATTTTTTGCACCGGGCCAGGAAATTCTCTCGGCGGCCCTGCACACACACATTTTGACGTGGGTTTTCAATACAACAATACAACATTATAAACGCTCTTGAATTTAGCTCTAGCTATGCTATAGCGTTAAATAGATTATTATCAAGGGCAATAGAATATAACTACCAATGAGGTGTAGCATCCAAATGTGTCGACACCCGTCGAACAAAAGTCAATGCTCTAGAGGGAATTTCAACCCTAGAACGTTCCAAATTCATTCAAATGATTTTAGAATTTCCGGGCAGTTTGGCAGTTTTCAGTTTACCTTATGTAGCTAAATATAATAATTAATTACTTTTATAGCACCATTTATAATGTCCAAATGCATCAGTCGATGGTGGTCCAGATACATCAGTAAAATAATATTTTATAAATTTTTTAAATATTTGTATTAAATTTGTATTAAATCCGACAGATATATATTTTTAAATAATATTTTATAAATATATTTTATATTATAATATATCAGGGCGTCGGGAATGGGCATGCCTCAAAAGTTGCTGCGGCGACGCCACTGCATGATGCCAGTCAACGGAAGACAGCAAGACAGGACATATGGTGGGAATGACTGTCTGAACTACATGCGTGTTGAAAGTACTCGATTCATCGAAAAATCCGACAGATAGAAAAGAGAGTTCCGAAACTTTGAGCCTACCACAGAAAAGGTTCTCTCGCCAGTTTCAGTTCTACTGTAGACTTGGACAAATTTATTGCAACGTGTCGGCAAATCATGTTCAATGATATCGTAGAGCAGTGGTTTTGAATTCAGTCGCTCTCATTTACCAGTATTTTGGTTAAGTATTAGCAAACGGCGATAGTGTCCGGACCTTCGCGGGCAATTTCACACACCCTTTTAGGTAGAGGTAGGTTCTACGTTTTCGTCCTGTTTAGACAGTTTTCAAACATCGACTTTCAAAACGAACAAGATTTTGATTAAACGAATGACGTCGTACTAGAGTAAAATTTGTCATTCTTTTCAGGAACTTTCGTCGACTGCTTGAAATTTCCCATTCCGTAATCCGTTATCTTGCACGCCCACTTGCTGTCAACGACACAGTTGGAGCTAGTCAGGTGGCCGTGGGATAGAAGGACCGAGGAATGCAGGTAACTCATGCCCTTCAAACACGTACACACGGACTGCGTCACACTTCTAATATTACAGTATCTACAGAAATAATACTAGATATTTAATCAGGTAAAATGTGTGGCATATGGTGATAATCTTGGGCGGTTTAAGTCTTAAACTCTAGAGCTCGAAGAAACATTTTTTGCTTTGAAGCAATACAAGCGAAATCAGGTTGCTCGAAGCTTTGACACAAATCGTCGGTTGCCAGACTCGAGCCTCATCCTACCTTTCAAAAGGCTAAGCTCTGGAAAGTGGCGAAAGGGGAGAGGTATAGTGCTGCACCCACTTTTCCATCTAAATTTAAGCCTATGTCTATGCACTAATGAGCATCGGTCATAACTGCAGCAAAACATCACTTAAAAAGGAATTCTCTGTGAAAAATAATAAAAGTTTCAATTAAAGAAAGTAATCAATTTTTGTGGTAGAGAAGGAAACGTACGCAGAGGTGTAGGAGCCACATGGACAACCTGGCCAAATGTCAAGAGCCCCCGACCTGCAAAGGCCCCTCGACCCGAGCAAAAAAGAAACATTTTCGCAAATTGTCCGATCGAAAGATGTAAAGTCGTAAAGTTGTCAGATTGAAAGACCGACAAGCCAAAAAAGGTCGTCAACATTTTCGCAAACTTGTCAGATCGTCTCTGGAAAGGGCCCCTGCCCGTTTTTAGCCAATGGCCCCCGAGCATATTGCTACGCCACTGAACGTACGCGTATGGATAATCTTCAAAAGTATTCCTTATCAGATGAAATGCGCATGTCAAAACGCCAACTTGTCTAAATTACAGGTAAAATCGGGTATACAGATCTCGATGTCTCGAATCTGAAATCCTAGGTAATGGGACGAACGTATCATTTATTTCACCTACCCCCTTGAAATTATGAAACATCTGCACCCTACCCTCAGTGTTCTGAAGGCCATTTGGCAGAGACGTAGTGAGGGAATCCGGGGCCCCGGGGCTAGAACATACTGATGGCGTCTCCTTCAATTTCTGAAAAATCTCGAGCAAAAAAGCTCGTAACTTATTTTCCTTCGACACTCCCTCAATTTATGACAAAAAAACATGACTAGCAAAAAAGGTCGTCGCTTATTTATTTCACGAGTTGAGTGACTTACCTTTTTCTACGTGTTTCTTTTTTTGCTACGCTAACCACAAACGCGTTTTATGGCACCCCACCTTGGCGCCCCGGGGCGACTGCACCCTTCCTAAGACCCTGCAATTGGGGGGAAGTGACGTCATATTTCGAGACCATAGAACCTGTGAAAGCAATATCAAAGTTAACATGTCATCCAGGTGTGCGCTTTTGAAGAAGTGATTACGTCGTCTACCTGAGCGATGTCTACGACGAATGAGATCTTAAATTCGTCTCCCATATCGAACTTTTCGTCTTGAACGATGTCCTGTAGACTTCCGTTCTTGCAGTAGACCGTAAGCAGGCTGACTTTAGGAGCGACGATGCAGACGCCGATGAACCCGTTCAGGTTCTCGTGTTTTATCGAACGCATCTTGTTTAAAAGAAAACAACAACGCAAAAAGGTCAACGGGAGGTCACAAGTTCAAAAGATCACTCTGATGATCTTGTAAGATGCTGAGTAAGCAGCGTTTCATACACTCTTCTCTGTCATGGGCGATTCGTGGCAGTTCGGGAGACCGGGGGGGAGCGATGACGGGAGCGATGAGAGAAACTGTCATCTCATTACCCACTGATATGCACATTTTTAGAGACAGGGATCTAAGACTTTGGATGGGAGAACTTCCCCCTGTCTGGCCTGTAAGATAAAATGTATCTGATAGTGTGGGTATGTGTATGTGCGTGTGCGTGTGTGTGTGTGCAGCAATGCATGACACCTGAGAAGAAGTAATACTTACCTCTTTTAATTCGGAGAAAAGCACTGGATCCGTACTTTCGATGCTTTCTTCTCTCTCAATTGGTTTGATGCAAACTACCGTTCCCTAGAAATTAAACAATAATTCTATACGGAAACTTCTTCAATTTATATAGCGCTTTGATAACATAACTCTCCAGTATTCAATCTAAAGCACTGCTCGATCTGACCATGTTAACGTTCACTCTGCATGCGCCGGTGGACATGTGAGTGTCCAGATATCAAATCTAAGTTGATGGCTCATCTAAGCCAGAGCCAATGCACAATAGGAATGAACCACTGAGGCACTTATTATGAGGCAAAATTATCGAAATTCACTAGCAGTATTATCCATGCAATTATGAATTAAAATCTGTTCTGCTGTAAGGACGGACAATCGGACATTGTTTCCGGAATATTTGAATATCATACAGACAGTGTACAGTGCTAAACACTGGCAGATACAACCAGGGTGCCATTTGTAGGGGGAAAGGGAGAATTTTCCACCTCACTACCCAACTGCACACCCCGAAGTGGCTACTGACATCCCAGTCAGGGTAATCATATCTTCACCACCACTGTGACAGCTAAATGTATTCACCGTCAGCAAAGGGAGAATTTTTTCGGCGCTTCGCACGAGTAAAAAATGAAACTTGATGTTCGGTGATAACTGGGGAGAGGTTTGTCTTAATCTTTGAAAAAATTTATCTGTGCTGTTGATTAAACCATTTATACTTCGTCATGGCCAGACAATAAAATCGACAAATTATTATTTGGTGATAGAGCAATAGTTTACCTAGCAGAACTGTGCAAAGTAGATCCGTCACTAGCCTTGGATCAGTTCCGACAGTACAAGAAGAACAATGTGAAAGTAATCGGCAATGTGCTTGCTTCAGTACTCCGCAGATTTCAAATTCTGCCTACCTCGTCAGCTGAATGTGAGCGGATTTTTTCGTGCATGAATATAAATGATAGGCACTTGTTAGAAATCAACTTAGTGTTCGTGCACTTTTATCTCTTTTTTCCACGAAGGGGGATCGGTCGCAGTCGGTGACCTGTGGCGGCTCCACGTCCGCCTCTCGCAGCGTCATGAGTGGTGTACCACGGGGGGTCGGCTCTGGACCCGCTTCTGCTCATGCTCTACAGACTTGGAACCGGGTCACTGGGTCACTGGGTCAATGAGTCATTCGGGTCACCTTTGTCCACCGGGTCACCGGGTCATCTTTAAGACCCGGTAATAGACCCGGTATTAATTAAAATCTTCTTCAGATGCTAAGCATTCAGGTTCATTAATCCCGGAAAGGCTGAAGAGACTGTCCGTTTGATATTAGTTAGGTCCACAGACCACAGATACAAGTAATTAATTTTACCTTATCACTGAGAGATATTGATCATATTGGTATTAATACTCTATGGACTGTTATAAAATGTAATGGAAAATTCTATGGTGTGATGACAACGTTTACTTGACGTCATTGATAAATATTCAAATATTCACTGGGTCACCGGGTCACTGGGTCACTTTGTTTTCGGGTCACTGGGACACCGGGTCTCAAAATGTGACCCGGTTCCAAGTCTGGTGTTCTATGCGGCAGACGTCGGTCAGATAGTGGAATCGTTTGGGAAATACTGGCATGCATACGCTGACGACGGGCAGGTGCATTCCTCCAGTCTGCAGTGGGAGTCTGGGCGTCGTCTGACACGCTTCCGAGATTGCATTGGCGAGATAGGACGTTGGGACGCAGTCAATCGACTCGCCTTCAATCCCACGAAGACAGAGCTCATCTGGTTCAGCACCGCGAGGAGGAAATTGCCGATTGATCGCACGGAGCTCTCCCTTGCTGGAGCGGACATCCGTCCGTCGACGGAGGTGCTCCGGCTCGGGGTGCTCTTCGATGAAACGCTGTCGTTCGTTGGTCACGTTGATAGCGTTACCCGGACGTGCTTAAAAAACTTAGCATGATTTAAAGTGGCTTAGGAGGTATTACTGCCTGTGTGAAAGCCACTAGAGCAGCGGGGCTTGAACCCGCTCTCAACCTGACGGTCCAGCACATAACCCACTCTGCCATCTTCTGAATGACGATTTGCCGAGGGGTCGCCGAGACCATCAGAAATATGGGGTTGTCTCTTTTAAATCACCTGTTATTGTACAAAATTTCCTCAGTGGTAGTTACGACGTACTAGTTGTCTTACTATCATTGTCTTTTGAGGATAGACATGGAGACAATTAAATAATAACGATTTGGAACATTTTTATTGTCGTAGCATTATTATTTTTAGCAGTTTACATTTGTGAACGAAAATTAATTTTACCGTTGGGGTCGCCACGTTCCGGTGGGGAATTGAATTAAAAGGGTCGCGGCACTATAAAGGTTGAGAACCGCTGCACTAGAGGCATTAACGGGGCTTGAACCCGCTCCGTCAGCCTGACGCTCCAGCACGTAACCCACTCTGCCATCTTCTGCCCTCCTTCCGTCAACTTCGTATGATCCGAGAGGTTCGTCGATATAATGTCAACCGCGGCCACGATACAACTGGTTCGAGCCGTTGTTAAATCACCAGTCGAATATTGCAATGGGATTTTGCTGGGTCTTTATGGTCGTCATTCTGCCCACCATTGCCCGATCCTCAATGCCTCAAAACTGGCCGGTGGCAATGGAAATTTTATCGGTGGCAAGACCCTGTGTCCTCACTTCACAGGGACAATTTGCACTGACTACGCCCCCCGGAGTGCATTGTATTCAAGCGCCGTCGGTTGACGTTCCGGGCGCTACACGATCCTTTGCCGGGGATATCTAGCGACGCTTGTGCGGAGGCCGGAGATGAGCGATCGACGGCTTCATCTGCGATCCAGCCGTCGAATCCAGCCGTACGTCCCGCATCCGTCGAAGACTGTCGAATTCGGAGAACGTCTACTATTCTATTCTATTCTACATGACGATTCATATAGCGCAGTAGCATAGCGAGGGCCAAAGTCAAGAGCGCTTTACATGGAACAATCGTACGATGAGTTGAAAAGGTGCTTTTTAAGTTTAGTGGCGAATGAATCGAAGGAAGTGTCTGCGGTCACTGAGTCGGGCAGCGAATTCCATAGGAGGGGGTTGCCTCGTGTGACGGACCTCTCTCTCTACAGTATTATCGAACGGAAACCACCTGTTTTATAATTCACCGCCAATCGCAACGGCGGCTGTCACGTCCTTCGTGGAGTTTGGGAGCAAGTTAAAGACGTACCTATTTAACATCTCGTTCCCAAGCTCTGTGCAAAGCGCCCTTGACTTTGGCCTCGCTAAGTTACAGTGCTATATAAATTGTCATGAACAATAACAATAGATGTTCAGTTCTGCCAGTAAGGCCTATGTTGAAAAATGGGTATGCGATGGGCGACATGCTGCCTCAGATGCACCAACCGGCTAAAATAATAACTGACAAGACATCTGCATCAATTCCTGCCATGGGAACTCTGTACTAATGTTAAACGATAGTTATGATATATGATATGACAGTTAATTTCCTAGGCGCACTTAAAGAACAAATGCGCCGCTGCTACATAAACAACCAGGTCTTGAGCCTATAGTTAGAAACACCGTTCTAGAAATGGCAACGTCACGTAGATCTGACGGGAGAGAGTTCCAGAGATTCGGTCCAATTGCCCTAAAAGACCTATCACCCATTTTGCTCCGAGTGTAATGGGTAATGAGTAATGATTGAGTAATGGGTGAGTGTAATGGGTAATGAGTTGTTTGACTCTAGCTGCAGGTTTTCAATTGTTGCAACTTACAGTTGCGCTATTACATCTGTGGTACAAATAAATGGTGTGTGACAATTTATAAAAATAATATTGCAAATTAGAGCAAATTAATGTGCATTGAACCATGCATTTTTCATTTTCCCCCGCCCCACTGCTCGTCATGTCCCACCCCCACTGCTTGTCATGTTTCCCTCCACTGCTCCAGGTCACAAATCGCACACTGGGCACAACAACAACGGCAACAACAATACAACGAATAAATCTGTCAAATAAGCGAGAACGAAACTCGAAACCGAAAGTCGAAACCGAAAGTGAAACAAAAACAGGGTTTACAGGTTACCCGAAAGTAGCCGACAAGTGCAAAAGTTTGCGTTTTCAGATTAGTCGATCCAGCAGAAGATCTACGAACAGAACTTGATGCCCTCTTCAGTCCAGTCACCTGCAGATATACCATCTCCCGAGTAATGTTTCGATCCAATCATTAATCAATCAATCAAGCAAGCAAGCAATCAAGCAATCAAGCAATCAAAAGCGATAATAATAATAATAAATAATAATAATATAATAATATAATATAATAATATTATAATATTATAATAATATAATAATATAATAATATAATATAATAATATAATAATATAATATTAATATAATAGTAATATAATAATAGGGTTTAGAGGAGTTCAGTAGGGTCTGCCCTGTGTGAAAGCCACGATATGTTGACCTATCCATTCAGTCACATTAGCCTACAGACAGAGAAATGAGCTGGTAATTCCTATTAGCTTGGTTTGTAACGATGGAATACGGGTGATTAAGGCTGCACATCGACTTATTTTCTGGTCAAAATGTCTTGACGAGAAAAAAGGTCGTCGTGTTAATAAGAACTTTGACCTTTCACGATCATACTCCTAGCTCCCTCCAAAAAATGTCAGCAATTTTGTGCAAATCTTACGACCGGTCCAAGTCCAAGTAGGGGGGATCGGACTACTCTGTCGTGTTTATGTTAATGACGACTGACTAACCGATTTTCCTTCGAAGTCCGTCAACACCTCTTCACAATTAACAATCCACGATATAATTGCGTAGATCTCCGCCTGCTGTTTCGACTTTCTTTGGTTTGAATGTTTCAGAAAAAAACGAGAGAAAAAACTAAATATCAGCAATTAACATTCACCCAGTTCATAAGAAACTATTAATGGCAGTACATTTCTATAATAGTCTTTGGAGTAGAAATATTTAAAAGTAAGCGCAATCGTTGCTGAAATTCTTTCGACTCCAACTTCTGTTTAGCAAAAATAGCACAATGCCAGGGGCGGTTCCACGTCGGGGATGACTGGGGATGCATCCCTTAACCGAGGTTCATTGTGCTTATCAGCGTTTGGGATGGGGGGCTTACAGTATGTCCGACGGGTATTTGTGTGTTCAAATCAAAGCTGATGACCTTTTTTGCTTGTCAGCCTTTTCCGGCAAGTCTTATTTACATTTGCCGGGCAAAACACTGTCAATTACTTTTTTGCTCGTCAACCTTTTTCGGGATTTCATTTCATCCCCCTCCAACTTCCTAGGAATTCATTGCATCTCCCACCAACATCTTAAAAATTCACTGGATCCCCCCCTCCCCAAGAACTCATGGAACCGCCGCTCACGATATGTTTCAGCAAACCTAATTCATACTGTATATGTGCAAATAAGTCTACATATGTTAAAGTACAAGCCCATACGAAGTGGGGGTGCAGGGGTGCAGCTGCACCCCCTGTAAAAATCCAGGCAGCGCACCCCCTGGAGGCCCGTAGGAATCTGCAATCCCTGGAGAAAAAGAGAGTAAATTCCGTGCGTGAAGACATTTTTTGATTGTCAGCTTGTCCTCTAAGAGAGGAAATTCTGTGCGTGAATAGGCCTACCTTTTTCCTTGTCAGAGGTATAAGAGAGGAAATTCTGTGCGTGGACCATTTTTTCGCTCGTCAGGTTTTTAAGTGCGAACTTTTTTTAAAGAAAATCTGAACATCTGCACCCCCTGCTGAAAATTCGTTCCGACGTGCCTGTTGAAGTATGTTAAACTTAGGCCCTATAGACATATTAGAGATTTATATACATGTAATTATATTCAATTCAAGATACATCTTTTTCCGTGACAAAATTTAATTAGAAATCTGTTATCGCTAAAATAAATAAATATTATATATATATATATTATATTTATTTATTTCAGCGATCGCAGATTTCTGATTAATAACTTACCTGTAGTAACAGAAATACCAAATGGGAATGATTATACATAGGAGAAGAACGAAACCAGCGCAAGCCATTCCGATTTGAAACGCTGGGAAAAAGACAAACACATCTAAGTCAGTCGAATTTCGCAACGGATAAATCTAATCCAGAACGCCTTCATAATTTTCATGATCCGCTTTTTACTACGTGTAAGAACTTTTTGGGGGGAGGGCGACCAATTTTGGGGCGGGCCTAATCCATTCTAGGGGCAGTCAGTATGACTACGCAGGACCTGCATAATTATAATTGAAACAGTGATGTGCGAGGAAATACGTTAACCAAAATTCATCCGTGTTTACAAGGGCCGTCAATTTTTCTTTAGAAAACTGCCAGGGCACCCGCTCAAATTTTTTATGGTATCCGGGTTTTCAAATTAGCATAATCCCCGTTGCGGCCTCTTATCTCTACACCCAACTAAATAACCACACTCCACCCACCCAACGGGCTCTCTAACTAAGGATAGACCACCGCGTCAATTATGTCACACTACGGGAAGTTAGCAGGACGGGAAGTTAGCGGAGTGGTAGCAACGGTGGTGGAGCAAGAGGTCGCGAGTTCGAGTCCCGCAGGAGCCCTAAAGGTCGACTCAGCCTGTTTCGTGGTGGTAAAATGAGGAACAATGTCAAAAAAACTCTGCGATAAGTCAAACAGGTGCGCTACGTGATATGCTAGCCCCGTATCCGTGGCATTGCACGTCTGGCTGAGGGCTATAGCAACGGAGATCAGCTTTTTTTTCACCCTGAGTTAGAGCCCGTGAGTCTCGGTTCTTTTTACGTTACACTTTGACTTTTGACCCTCCTTAGGTTATTAATACATTACAAATTATTATTTTCATTTCTCTCGGCAACTAATGATTCTATCTGTGATGGAGGGCGAGTGTGAGCCCGTGAGTCTCGGTAAGGACTTTGACTTTTGACCTCCACACTCTCGGCAACTAATGATTCTATCTGTGATGGAGGGCGAGTGTGACAAAATGGCGTCTCCGGTCCGTGCAACTAATGATCGAATCATTAATTTCAGGGACCAGAGGGGGAGTTTTACATAAGGTTCATGTTTCCACGGGTACCCGTACTCAATTTACTGCCGAAGTAACAGGACTACAACGGTGTCAGGATTGACCGGCGACTTTTGCCACGATTCAATGAATTCCAAGAGCAACGTCAACGCATTGAACTGAATTATAATGATTTAATCGAATAAATTACAATTTGACGATTTGCCAGGGCGCCTGAGACCAGAAAAAGAACGCGCATGGAAAAAATGGCTATTTTGATTGTCCCGCAGTTTACAGAACCGTTGCTCTCTCATCGCCTCTCAGTCACTACTAATCGTGTACAATTTCGAGGGGCAAAGGGGGGTAGGGGCAGGGACAAGGGAAGAACCATATACGTGGAGACATGAATCTATAATTGTTTCGTTGTGACAAATAAGTTAGTTGAATAAGTCAATGACAGCATGATACTGCTCCTTGTTATGTAAAGAGCGGATCAGCGGGGGAAAAGCCAGTTAGCAGTGACCATCAATTCCCCCCGTTCGGACCAGAGGCGGATCTAGGAGGGTGCAGGAGGTACAGATGTCCCCGGGCGCCGAGGTGAGGGGCGCCAAAATTGGTTTAAGGTATGACTATTTTGATTGTCAGAAAATTGGTTTAAGGTATGACTTTTTTGATATTCAAGGTATTCGCGAAGTTGAGTAAAGGGGTGCCAAATGGGCAGAGCGGCCTCCCTTTTGGCTTCTTATGATTCTCATCAAGTTGAGAGGGCGCTACCAGTATTTTTCGTCCCCGGGCGCCGGACACCCTAGCTCCGCCCCTGCCCGTTCCCCGAATAAATGCTGCACTTGTTTTAGCAAGTGGATTCACGAGAACAACTCGCTCGTTTTGCTGATTTTGGAAACCCTCGGTCTCAGAACTCTTGCGAACAAGACGCTTTAGAAACCTAACGTTTACCGATTTTGAGAACATGCTTAGGCTATTATTTTTCGAAATAGCAGCACAACCTTTCCGACAAATCTAAAGTCACATCAGTAGTTTTCACGCAGGCTTACTTAGCCTCCTAAACAACTTAAAATCACATTTATTATTATTATTATTATTATTATTATTATTATTATTATTATTATTATATTTATTATTATTATTTAACTGATTTCAGACTAACGCAAAACTCGGATGCTAAGATCAAAATATACGGCAGAACGTCGTTATAACGGACTCGGTTGTAACATATTTTCGATTATAACGCACCGTAATATGTGGTTCCGTGTGATACGCTACCATATATTGGATAGCATTGGATATAACACACTAAAGTTTACAGACCTGAACTATACGCGATAACGAGTTCTACTGTAGAAGGCAGTCCTGGAATTATCGCGACCAATGCTTCATGAAGACTTTGCACCGTTCAACAATTTGAGTCGAATATGACAAAAAACAGTTAGGATATATGGGATCCGTTTTTGACATTGATCTTACCGATCTTCTTGTAAATCGGATCCGGGCAGAACTCGTTGTCGTATCCGCACGGTTCTGGATATCCAACCGGTATTCCTCTTTTACCTCCGGGCCATACAGTTTCCCTCAGAGCCTTGTGATTTAGTACAAACATGTCCGATTGATAATTGTAGGTGCCAACAGTTACGAATCTGTCACCGTGAAGGATCTCCACGACCGACGTCATTATGCGATCGCCCACGAAATCAGTAACCACCTCTCCCGTAACTCCTACAATAGCCACCGTCAGTCGCTTGCAATAATAATAATAATAATAATAATAATAATAATAATAATAATAACAATCGGTGCTATTATTCAGTGGGAACGCACGGAACCGGCGTAATTTACAGTCTAAAAACAACGAACTAAATGCCAATCAAGTACCAAATATAGCCTACTTAGCCTATTCGGGAGACGAAGGCAAAATCTTGGCCAATACTACAATAATTTTAATTTTAATTAGGTAAATACAACGAAAACCGTGCGCCGCAGACACAAACATTTAGTAACTTCTGAACTTTCAGACTTTTTTGTTCCTCGATCGGTCTCAGACAGACCCGCCGAGAGAAATTCCGGGCCCCTGTGCAGATGGGCCGACGGGCCCTCTGACAAGTCTTAACATTCCAGATTCCAGATTCCTCCCTCTCCGTTTTCTCCGCTCCGACGCTAGCGGACGAGACGATCGTGAGCAGGCAACGCGTCACGTACCTGGCCCGGAACGGACTCATGCCGAGACACCAGTCGGCCTACCGGAATGGCCATTCCACCGAAACGGCCCTGTTTAAGATCTACAACGACATCGTCGACGCGATAGCCAACGGGGAATTGGCCCTCTTCTGCATGCTCGACCTCTCTGCTGCGTTCGACGCGGTCGATCACGACATCCTGGCGCGCGCCGCCTCGAGCTCCCCTACGGAGTCAATAGTCATGCCTTGGCATGACCTCGCGATTACCTTATGGAGAGATCGCAGTCTGTCAGTTGGGAAGGCTCCCTGTCCGCCTCGCGTCCCGTTCGCTACGGAATACCTCAGGGATCCGTCTTAGGTCCGCTGCTTTTCGTCCTCTACGTGGTCGAATCGCGGACTCGTTCGGTCTCGCCTTCCATGCTTATGCAGACGATGAGCAGGTTTACTCCCCCTGTCTACCCTCGGACTCCGAATGCTTGCGGACTCACCTTCAGAACTGTATTCGAGAGATCAAGGAGTGGACAGCAGCCAATCGTCTTGCATTAAACCCGGGCAAGACCGAGTTGATCTGGCTTAGCACGCCAAGGAGACACCATCAGATAGACCGCACTCCGTTCACGTTCGGCGATGTCGATATTAGGTGTACCCCTCCACTGAGGCGCGTCTTCTCCGTGTACTCCTGGATGACACCTTATCGTTTGTCGGCCACTTGAACAATGTAACGCGAACGTGCTTCTACCAGCTCCGGAAGATCAGAGAGATCCGTCGATATATATCGACAGCGGCTGCGATACATCTCGTTCGCAGCCTCATCCTCTCGCGAGCGGACTACTGTAACGGCATTCTCATGGGCCTACCTGACTGCCAGCTAGCCCGCCTGCAGTCAGTCCTTAATGCGCCTGCCCGGCTAATCTTCGGCGTAAGATGGCACGACCACGTGACACCACTGCTCAGGGAAAGGCTCCATTGGCTCCGGATTCCGGAGCGCATCGTCTACAAACGATGCTGGCTGACCTTCCGAGCCCTACATGACCCAACCTGTCCGGAGTACCGGTACCTATCAGCCCTGGTGCACTGGCCAACAACGATGAGCGATCGACGTCTTCAACTGAGATCCAGCTACATGTCCCCCATCCGTCGAAGACCGCAAAATTCGCGGATAGATCCGTGACACGAGGCAACCCTCTGTTATGGAATGCGCTACCGGACTCGGAGACTGCGGTCACCTCCTTCGAGTCGTTCGCCATCACACTTAAGACGCACCTCTTTAAAAGATCGTACGATTGCACTTTATAAAGCGCCGTTGACTTTGATCCCAACTATGTTACCGCGCTATATAAATTGTCCTATAGAATAGAATAGAATAGAATAGAATAGAATAGAATAGAATAGAATAGAATAGAATAGAATAGAATAGAATAGAATAGAATAGAATAGAATAGAATAGAATAGAATAGAATAGAATAGAATAGAATAGACCTTTTATTACTAGCCACCGTTTTTCACGCTGTCTACGATGTCCTCCGCGCCCAGGTCCCCCTTTTACTCGTCGGGCCCCTGTGCATATAGCATGACGACCTCCTTTCTTGAGTTATTACTTTTAATAATACATCATCAGCGGCCCGGGGCCCCTCCATTTGTCCCTTGCCACCCTCTCGGCGGCCCTGGTCTCAGAAGCGAAGACACCGTTTGTGAAAATCTTCACGACTGATTCCAATCCAGAACCAAAAAAAAGCAGGGAATTGTCAAAGATCGTCATCATCAGCAGTTAATTTTGCGCAAAGAATCGAGGAACACGCACGCGCACACAGACACACGCACACACACGAACCTTGAAATCTCTGATTAAACATTCTGCGAGCGACCTCTTTTCTCTTTTCGAAGTGCAACGTTTTGTTACTGGGATTCACTTTAACGAAGGCGTTGGCATCATAGGCCGCACGAGCCCACAGCATCATCGCGTCGTAGAGCAAACCACCAGCCAAATGCATCTGCAAAACGACAACGCACTTGCAGTCAGTTCACAAACTAATCATTGACATATCTTGAACTAAACGATCACGAAAGTTTTCACAGCGATTCATTAATACGCCTCTACAGCCAGATGGCAGCCTCAAATTTATTTCCTGAACGCTTTTCTCTTTTGCAAAAGCGCCTAGATTTTTGGCCTGTAATAAAAAGGGCTTCCAATCCAAGACCTACCACTGAAGCTCTGCACAGGATCCCCAGAAACCTTGCTACGCCACTGCAAAGAATTACTTACATTGCATTCGATTCTATAATTTGAGCACCTACCTGTTCTCCAGGTGGTTCGACGGTTATTAGTTTATCCGCGTTACTTTTCAACTCCTCTCTAACTTTTGGTATAGCGCTTATAATTCTTTCTTTGAAAGTCTCCCAGCTGGTAGGGTCTGGGTTCACAAAGTTTAAGGAGATGAGACCTTGCTGCACATACTTTATTTCAGTAGAATTATACCATCGTGTACTTCCCAAGTCTAAACAAAAACAAACTACTAATTACGTCTAATAGGAGTATCCAGAACAATCTCTATGGTCACTGATCTATGCCCACCGGCTAGAAATCTGCTTCTGCCATTGGCGTCTATTAATAGACGACAATGGTTTCTATGGTTTCTGCCCACCAGTGGGCGGAGCAACCAGACTTTGTTGGTAAACACTGGATACCCCTATATACGGAAAAAGTGTTCAATTCACGGGCAAAGCTGATATTCGTTAGCGTGCATCCACAAATAGACAAAAATCAGGAATGACAATCGTTCGTCGTTTCTGATAACGTAGAATAACCATGCTGAGAAAATGTTAAAAGAAAATGAGTCAATATTTATTAGACTTGGAACCGGGTCACATTTTGAGACCCGGTGACCCAGTCATTAGTTCTAATTTTCTGTGTTAATTACTTGAGACCTGAGAATAGGTTGTACGGTATTCAATATATAACGCTGTAATGGTGCAATAGTGGTTGACTGCAAGCGCAGTTTACGAAGAACAACCGACGATTTGCAATGCAATAGCACGAAGTGCAAAGTGAATAATGTTCGATGATAAGTTGATTACAACTCAAGTACGTGAAGTAAAGTAATATAATTAGTCATCACACCATAGAATTGTTCATTACATTTTATAACATTCCATAGCAACACAACTACAAATACGTAAGCTAGTAATTAGTAAAGCAAAAAGGACGTCTCACCACATTAGGGGCCATCCACAAATGACCTAACGCGCTTAGGGGTCCGGACATTTGTTACGAAGTGTGACGAAGGGGGTTCCCGAAATGTGACGTAACACAGTAAAAAAAATTAAAGGTGATGACCTTTTTGAGACTTTATTTGCTTGTCACTGTATGTGGAGAGCTTAGTTGGGGGAAAAGATGACCTTTTGTTTACTTTTCAATACTTTTCGGAAGACGAAAAAGGGTTTCGGTCCGTTGTTACGTCATATTTTAGGGAGTCTGACTTTTTGTTGCGTCGCGTTACGAAGGAGGGGGTCAAAAAGTGCTGAAATCGCGTTACGTCATTTATGGACGACCCCTATATAGAATTTCAGTTTTCTTTATTTTAATACTTACTTTTTACATTGATACAGCATATATACGGAGAATCAAGGGAAATATGCCAATGGCTAACTTAGCCTCCTAAACCACTTAAAATCATCATCATCATCATCATCATCATCATCATCATCATCATCATCATCATCATCATCATCACCACCACCACCACCATCATCATCATCATCATCATCATCATCATCATCATCATCATCATCATCATCATCATCATCATCATCATCATCATTATTATTATTATTATTATTATTATTATTATTATTATTATTACTACTACTACTACTACTACTACTACTACTACTACTACTACTACTACTACTACTACTACTACTACTACTACTACTACTACTACTACTACTACTACTACTACTACTACTACTAGCCGGGTTTCGAATATAAGCCGTGTCACCAATTCAGGCCCGGGTTTTGGTTAAACTTTAATAGAAGCCGGGGGCTTCTGCTAGAGGATTTATGGTACACTGTAGGTTTTCTAGAGAATTCGTCCGCCAACTAGGAACTTTTCTAGACTTGATACTCTGCATTTCTAAAAACTCAGCACCCTTAAAGCTCATTGCCGCTGTATGTCTCATCGGATTTCCTTACGGCGGCAAAGTTCTTTATACACCCTGTACCATCCAGGTGGATCTTTTAACATCGCCAGCTTCTTACCTTCATTGACATGTCAGCGTTGTCAAAGCGCTTTTGACTTTGGTATTTTTAACTATGCTACAGCGCTATATAAATTGTCCAATTAACATTTGGATCTAAAATTGGCGCAGAGGTGGTTCTTAATTAACGAAACTCTGCACTGCGTCAAAATGGCGAAACACTTACTACGCACGCAGACTTACCTCGATTGTAGGTGACGGCAATGTATACGTAATTTGTAAGCATGTTCAGACGATTTGCAGCTAGGAGAGTACAAAGTACTGCAGTGTCGTACACCAGCAATATTATCACTAGAAAAAGTCAAAACAATTACCACGGTTTTACCTTCCAAACGTTACGGAAGCAATGATATTGAAAAATTAACTAGCCTACAGGTACAGAGGGTATAAATGTATTCGAAATGCTTACCCTCAGACTTATTTTAGGACGACGCAAAATTTGACCACGCGTGGGTTTTGTTATCGAAGTTATCGAGGTCATAAATTTTAGATTAGAGGTTCCCAAAGCGTGCATGTCCCGCTGGCAACGTCTGGCCCACCATCTATCGCAGAGGTTCTCAACCTTTTTGTCCCAGCGTACCCCACGATAGTTTTGGAATATGGCGCCGACCCCCTCCCGAAAGTACATTTCCAAATGATGACTATAAAGCTGTACAGTACACGTATATTTAAAAGTTGCTAAATAGCATCCTCATATATATAGACAAGTCACGCAGCTTCAGTCATAGACTCCTACAGTTGCAATCCACAGGTGCTCATCAGAGTCAGTGAAAGGGTTGGGCCTGCCTGGTCGCCACCAGAGTTTCAATTCTGGGGGTGATTTTGGACAGTGCCAGCTGAAGATACGCCGCCACTCACTGACAACGTGTACGCTACTTCGTTGTCATGGAGATGACGGCTGAGATCCCTTGCTCACAAGAGGTAGGTGCTTGGGAACATCAGCAAAAACTGAATGGGCTCCTCTGCAACAGCAGGGTATGACCGAAACATTCGACATCAGAACTTTGTCAGACGGAGAGAGTTGAATGCATCTCGCGTGGTGGAGTCGTTGCTGAAGTCGATGAATAGCTCCTGGATGGAATTGCGCGCCAGCTTCACATCAAGGTCGCTCAGATCAGGGAAGTACTGTACCTCTGGAACTCGTTCCGCAAGGAGTAGAGGTGGACTCGACTTGTCGTTTTATATTTGCAACATCGTTTTTTCATTCAGTGTTGTAGACACACATTGTCGAACATGGTGGACTTTCCTTCACTGACATTGGCTCCCCTCAGTTATAATATATATATATATATATATATATATATATATATATATATATATTATATATAGCAAGGTTTAAAGTGGTTCAGTAGGGACTGCCCTGTGTGAGAACCACTGTAAGCTTAGTTTTTTCATTCAGTGTTGTTGCACACATTGCAAGTGGCCATCTATCGGCCTGGCTCACAACGAGTCAGTGACCAATTTTTCAAGAAGTTTACCACCCTCATTGAAATGCTCGCAACTTTCGACTGTGCGAAATCCCTAATAAAGTTAGTAAATTCGTGAAATTCCCATTTCACTTAGTGGGTTCAGGAAAACGCTAAAAACTCTACGAATTTCGCGTATTTACTGAAAAAATGGGCGGGCATTACACAATTTCACTAAAACAAACGTCAGCCACTTAGTGAGATCAGGAAACCCCTAACAACTCTAGGGATTTCGCATATTTACTGGAAAAAAACTAAAACCGAAGTTAGTAAATTTACGAAATCTCAATAGTACTATAGTTCATGAAGACAGTCTGGTCTGCCTGCACTTTGACTGATATAGCTGGTAACAATGGATCAGTCAAAGTATAGAAAAGCACGGTTGGGGTAAACAATGATTGAAACCTGACACCTGTATTATTATTAGTCTAAGCAGTGACTGACTATGGAAGAACTTAAAACAGTCGCTGAAATTTCATCAAGCAGGTCGCGTCACCACTACTATATTCCCAATTCGCAATTATTTATGAAGAACTGACCTGTGTCAATGTGGAGAAATTGATTAGGAAAAGAAAATCACCCGAAGACAGCCCAATCTACTTTGCTACTTTAGAAGACAACTACGGCACCATTAGCAAGGCACACGTTGCAACTGGTCACTGTGGTCGCGACAGAATGTTAAAACACCTTGTCAAAAAATATGCAAACATCACGACTGAAGCTGTGGAACTTTTCAAATTGTACTGTCTCGAAGGGTCAAGAAAAAAGAAAGCGTCCCAAAACCACCGGCGCTGTAGTAAAGCATATCCTATCTAAAGAATTCAACTCCAGATGCCAAGTGGATCTCATTGACATGCAATCGGCCCAACAATGTCAGCTCAAATGGATTATGATCTATACCAATGCCATCTTGCAAAGTTCATCAGACTAAGACCGTTAACATCCAAAAGAGCCGCTGAAGTAGCATTTCAACTTCTGTATATATTTCCATTATTTGAAGCACCGGCCATATTACAAAGTGGCAATGGAACTAAGCCTTAACGAATTTAGTGATTTCCTGAAATAACTGAAGCACAATTTCAGTAAATAACACGAAATCCCCAGAGTTTTTAGTGTTTTCATGAACTCACTAAGTGAAATGGGGATTTCACGAATTTACTAACTTCATTATGGATTTCGTGAAATCACTAGTTTTACATTCTTACTGCAATATATATATATATATATATATATATATATATATATATATATATAATATATATATATAACAACATATATAACATATATTTTATTTTATATATATGAAGTTTTTAAAGGTTGTTGCAATTTACTCGATTTGGAGCTTGGATACACCAAGCACTGCCGCTTTCGTTGCGAGTATAGGACAGTCGAGCTTTAGACTCACATTCACACCTGTCAGCGGCATTTGATACTGCCGACCACGACATTCTCGTCCGCCGCCTGGAATGTTCCTATGGGTTGAAAAGCACCGTCCTAGCCTGGCTCAAAGACTACTTAGTCGGGAGGGTGCAATCATGCCAATCGGTCAACTGGGACGGTCTCACGTCGGCGCCAGTCGGGTCCTCAGTGGAGTCCCGAACCTCGGAGGGAATAATTGGTATCAGAACAGAAAACGTTAAACATGATCCTCTGCATGGTTGAACCGAAGAACATCATTTGTCTCCCACCTTTGCGCACCAAGCTTGGGCTAATGAGAAACTTTGTCAAACCATTGAACAACGTAAGGCCTTTACATACTTACGACAAAGGTTTCCACGCATCAGTGATGCTAAGATACATCTAAAAGAAGGCGTTTTCACTGGCTCAGAGATTCGAGGATTTCTCGATGCCAGTCACTTTCATGGCCTTCTGCAAGGTGCTGAATGTGTTGCCTGAGCAGCCTTCGGGAATTTCGTTGCTAACTTTCTGGGAAACTACAAGACGCCATACTATGCTGAACAAGTTGAAAATCTGCTACAGCCTGACAAGTCAATGAAATGTTTCAAGTCACTGAATCAAGGTACAGTTTCTTCATTCTCACTTGGGACTTCTCGGCCAATCTCGGCGCCGTCAGTGATGAACACGGTGAAAGATTTGACAATGACAATGCCAGCATGGAGAAAGACTACCAGGAAAGTGGAGACTAATAATAATAATAATAATAATAATAATAATAATAATAATAATAATAATAATAATAATAATAATAATAATAATAATAATAATAGCAATAATAATAATAATAATAATAATAATAATAATAATAATAATAATAGCTATAATAATAATAATAATAGCTATAATAATAATAATAATAATAATAATAATAATAATAATGTGATTTTAAGTGGTTTAGGAGGCTAAGTAAGCCTTTTGCCTGTTCTATTGTTGGTCACTGATACGTGAAACACAGGAGAGTGATTACAAAAGAAAATCTACATCGAAACATTTCAAATTTTCTCGCATGTTGTTATTGTTATTATTGTCAACAACATCCTTCTGTAGGATTATGCCACAGAAGACGTCACGATACTAGGTCTATATGCTAAATTGTCGATAACTTAAAACTTTACGTGATACAGAAATTCTAATTACATGTTTGTGTTCAGCAAGTAAAATGTATTAGCTTCACGATAGGAAACTAGGTAGAGGAAACAAAATCTGGCATAAAATGTGTTGACCTGAAAATAGTGTATATTAGCCTCTACTCGAGAAGCTTGTGAATCACTGATTTAGATGATGGAATGGCAGATTATAAAGATATAATTGGACGGTGGTACCATTCGTACAAACTGGGAACGAATATACACCGTGATCACGAAAATCGGGACCCCCTAGATTAATGAGTATAACTTAACAACCTTTTGACCAATCATGCTGAAATTTTAATTATATTAGGCCTAGGAGGCAGTCTCGATCCTCAAAAAATTTTTCTCCTCTACGCTGCAGCTGGTACAAAGAAAGAAGGACATCACTGGCGCTCGTCTTCTGCGTACTCGTCCGACTTTCACCAAGTCCTTAATGGTATCAGTTGGTGTTTCAGCACTCGGTCGTACAGCTATTCACTTCGTCGAGCCGGGGGGTGAAAGTTAACGGAAAGTATTACAGAGACTTTCTACTGATGCAGGGACTGCTGCCGGACACCCGAACTTTCTCAGATTATTACACATTCCAACAGGACGGCGCACCGGCACACAGAGCTCGAGAGACAGTTGAACTGTTAGGTAACGAAACGCCGGACTTCATTCCGCCTACTCTCTGGAAAATCCGGTGGATTATAAAATTTGGAGTGTTATGCAAACGCGTTCACCGAACGAAAGTCTGTGATATTGAGGACCTGTGACAACGCATCATGCAAGTGTGGGACGAGATTGATCAAGGCATCATTGATGCGTCATTCAAGCAATTGCGTAGGCGTCTTCGTGCGTGTATTGCAGCAAATGGCGGACCGTTTGAACACAAACTATGAGTGGAATATCATTAGAACTATCTAAAGTACACGTACTACAACTTTGTTGAATATTAGTTGACTTTTCGTTGAGTTATATTCATTAATCTAGGGGGTCCCGATTTTCGTGATCACCGTGTAGACTGTTATAAACAAGATCAAAGAGAGAAAAATATCAATATTTGGAAAAATTTGCAGAATGAAAGGTGAAAACCCCAAAAAACAGCGATGCTTGAAAGATCAGATGGTGTGAGAAAAAGAGGAAGACCAAAGAGAAGACGGATCGATGATATTTTTGAATGGACTGGACTTGACACCCAAAATGCAATAGACATGGCCAAAGAAAGGAAAGGGCCATGGACGAGCACTTCTACACCGTTGGCTCCGATGGTCCTTATGGGCAACGGAGTGCGATGATGAAGATGCTGATAATGACGATGATGAAAATGATGGCGGTGATGATGATGATGATGATCGGCAGATGAAAAGATGCGGACGCGTTTAAGTGCACGTCTCAACAGAGTGCATAGGGGATTCGACAAGTTTGCTTGTGATCCGTAATTGACCTGGATTGTGATAATACATATGCTACTTTCCCAAAGCTGAAACTGAATAATACAGTGTACATTATCGATAAGTCAACTTTTTACGAATCGGAAACTTGTGTACTAAAAAATCAGACGTAAAAGTCTATTGGTCGCAGAGATGAGCTAAGAAAGATAATGACAGTAAGCAAATATAACATATCATGCTATGAAGGAAGACCAAAAAAAGATCGATGGATAACATCAAGGAGAAGCCGCAAGCAAAGAAACCTAGAGGGATGCAGAAATTGCGGATTCACACAACATCGCGCAAAGTGGAAACGTTCCGTATCTAAATATTGTCGCAATGCAGACAGAGAGTGAAGTTGGTGATGGCTTACCCATTGCCTTTCCTTTAATCCGCTCTAAAACCACACGAATCCCATCAACTGCTACCATCGATATGTTAAGTCTGGACGTTGGTATCGTGACAGTGTGCGATTCGAATTTTATGTCTAGTTTCCGGCTGCTGAGTGAGTTCTTCAGAGCCTCTTGGAACTGCAGCCAATCCAAATCCGACTGACCCATGATGACCGCAACTCTTTTCCACTTCATATCTTCGATGAATTTCACCAATCCCGATTTCATGATCTGCCAATGGCCGACCACTCTGGCGGACGTCGGGTATCCGACGCTCTCGTCCTTGTCCGACAGTTCCTTCGTTATGCACCCGGTCGACACGAAAGAGACGTTGAACGCTCTGAAAATGATCGTTACAATCGCTTGCTTGCTTAGTACGTACGGCACGCGGGGCTACGGGGTGGCGTTGCCAGAGCCCCGCGAGGGGGACATATAAGCATTTTGCCTTTTTCGGGTGGTCAGGTAGGCTAAAATTCTATCACGAGCAAAAAACTCATCAAGTATTTCTTCGCCCATTTACGTATGCTATTCGATCAATCAATCTACCGTTCCTCCGAATTTCTTCACGGTTTTGAGAAAATTGACGACTGGTCTCTTCCCCCTACGTGGTTAGGTCAATATCGGTACGTCATAATAATAAAAAATTATTATTATTATTATTAGTAGTAGTAGTAGTAGTAGTAGTAGTAGTAGTAGTAGTAGTAGTAGTAGTAGTAGTAGTAGTAGTAGTAGTAGTAGTAGTAGTAGTAGTAGTAGTAGTAGTAGTAGTAGTAGTAGTAGTAGTAGTAGCAGCAGCAGCAGCAGCAGCAGTAGTATCATAACTGGACTTTACGTGGTTTATTTAACATTTCTCCTGTGTTGAGATCAATGGGGAAGATCTAAGTTGCTTAATCATTCTAAATAAGTTGTCAAGTAAGTTAGTCATGGCAATCAACTGCCCACTTATATGAATAGAGTGGACCAGTGTGAGGGATTAAGCAAACGGTGACCAGGAACATTCCACATTCCCCTTCTAACAGTAGCGTGCAGAGGGGGGCCGGTGTATCGGTGGCCCCTGACGCTGACCATATGGGGGCGCCAAAATTGACTTGGCGACTTCTTTTTGCTCGTCAAATATTTTTTATCGACTTGGCCAGGGCGCCCACCACTCTGCACGCCACTGCCCACAACTGCCAGGCTGTTGCTACAGCTTGATCGAGTGACGCCACCGTGTCTTGGTTTGCAGTGTTCAGAGACTTTGTATAAGGGTGGGAGAAAGAGAAGCGACTGTCAATTTCTGCACCCAGATGAACGTTTATCACGCATCGGTTGATTGATTTTCACGTATTTTTGACAGAAAAAATGGTCGTCATAGTATAGAAAATACAGGCCTACCTATTATATTCCGACTATATATACCTTGCTATTATCGATTTATTATGGCCGTAATATAGATCATATGATAGAGTGACAATGTCATCAGAGATCCAACTAAACCACGTAAACCCAGTTACAAGAATAGACTTAAACTTAGGCCTAGGATGATTTAAAGTGGCCTAGGAGGCATTACTGCCTGTGTGAAAGCCACTAGGGGCACTAACGGGGCTTGGACCCGCTCAGTCAGCCTCACGCTCCAGCACGTAACTCACCCTGGCATCTTCCGCCCCCGAATAATAACAAGTATTATTATTGCCGTCGGTATCATTACCATAATATCGCTAATATATTAAGGGTGCTCTGTATCTGTAGTATATAACTATGTTGCAATTGAACTGGCGCTAATTTAGAAATCAATATAATTTCAACGTATTTTACCCAAAATTTGGAAAATTTTGCCATAATTAAAAATCACCTATTGTACACAAAATATTAAAATTTTAGCAAAAATTAGTCGACCAGTTAATGAGATATTAAGTTGCAAAATTTGAACCCAAAAATTCGTCTCCAAACGGGAAAATCACCCAGTGCAATCGCGTTATTACGTCGTTTACACTTTGTGCTCGTAGTGAACACCAATTGCACGAATGCAAGCACGTCGAGGATTGAATTTTAACCAGGGATATTTTTACACCCCCTAACACTCCCAACACCCCCTCCCCCAATTTGAGGTCGATACCTTCCAAATTTGGTTATGTGACAATGGTATGCACAAAAATGCATACTAATTAGTCCTGAACACTCCCCAAATGGAGAAGTACACCCCCAACTTTTATTCTCGGATGACCTTTTTTTGCTTCTCAGCCTTTTTCGGTAGAGACTTCCGACGCCCCCAGATTCACAATCCTACAATCCTAGAAATAACCACACCCCAGATTTTCCCGACACCCTCCCCCAAATTCACAATCCTAGAAGTAACCCTTATCGTAACAGCAATTTTGAAATAAAAGTGTATTGCAAGGCAAGAAAATATTAACTGAATTTCTTCAAAGGCAGTGGTCACTTCGATCACTCAATCAATCGACTTCTGCGGCAGATTGAAGAAACAGCCTTTCAGACAAAGAGGCACGGCGACGATGGGCAACGAAAGACCTGGACGACCGGACACATTGAAACCGACGCACAGCTCGTTCTTAGCCAAGATAATCCACCTGGAACTCATCGAAAAGTGCGTCAGATTTCGAGAGAAACGGGCATCGAGCAGACCTCAGTGCACAGAATGGAAACCGTAGACGACGCAATGACGTGATTGCAATGGTGATTTCCTCCTTGTGGAAACTTGCGTTTTTCGGTTCAATTTTTGGAAATTAATACCTCGTAAACACTGCAACGAATTCTGTTGAAATTTCCATATTTTTGTAGAAAAGATGATGCATACCGTGGGTAAAGTTTTATAAATTTTGAATAAAGTTTGTTGAATATACTTCCACTATCTGATCGCGATATCGAATAGGGCGGCGTGCGTGTGTGTGTGTGTTTTGCGCGCGCGAGTGTATGTGCGTGTGTGAGTGTGGGTCTCTGTATTAGAGCAAGATTAAAAATTCTTCTTGTGACTTATCTGGCTTATCCACCATCGACTGCCACCTGGATGTCCAGCCGTGTATGCTGGATTTTACCTAGATATCGACCGATTTTGATTCGGTGTACCATCGGCTGGTGTTTCTGTGCGTTCTGAAGTGGCGCTATAGAAGTCTAAGGCTAGGTTAGATTAGAAATATTCAAAGAGAGATATAGTCGACGAACGCAAGGAAATTCGCTAGTGGGCGACAGGACACGCCACACGTTCCCCCCACCGCGAACAGCACGAAGTCCTCCAGTTTCGTGTTCGCAGGAACGCTGCCGTCGCTGGTCGCGTTGAACCAGGACTCAATCAGCGCCTTGAGGGTGTTCGTTCCGGTGCAGCGATCGTCTACGACGAACGACTTCAACGGAAAATCTGCCGGAATCAGATTCTCTTTGACCATGTCTTCCTCTGCTATAGCCTTGGCAGCCAGGGCGTACTGCGTAAAGGATAAAAAAACAGCATTGGAAATTATTCAACTGATGTGGTGACGGGCGACATCTAAGCGTTAAATATCAATTTCCCTAACCCACACTCCTATTGTCGATTAAACAGAATTAAAATAATAATAATAATAATAATAATAATAATAATAATAATAATAATAATAATAATAATAATAATAATAATAATAATAATAATAATAATAATAATAATAATAATAATAAGAGGAATAAGCATCATCATCATAATCATAATAATCACACCAATAAAGCTTAGTAGAAGTAGTAGTAGTAGTTGTTGTTGTTGTTGCTATAGTAGTAGTAGTAGTTGTAGTAGTAGTAGTAGTAGTAGTAGTAGTAGTAGTAGGAGGAGGAGGAGGAGGAGGAGGATGAGTAACGACGACAACAACGGCAATAATGTAGCGACCCGGGCCTTATGTAATACTGTCCCAGGATGACCGACGCCCGGCCGTTACACAGGATGACTCTAGATACCTCAATTAAGGCGCGTGCGTCGTCGGCTTCGCTGTTGGGCTAAGGTTTTACTGTCAGATGACTGATTTCTTCACTCTATCTCTCTATTTGACTTCACTTCTTCTGTGGAGCTCTATAATAGCGCTACTTAGCAATTCCCGGGTACTACCTAAGGTATTCTTTCATGTACTAACTTCTTGACTTCCGGGTACTACTTACACTTGATCTATCTCAGGTACTACCTATACCTCTCCTATCTCGGGTCACCTCACTCTCTTCTACTTCAGGTAGTAGCTCTATATCTTGACCGACTCGGGTACCACCTTACGGTGGGCAATCCTACAGGTACTTCCTAGGGATCTACCGGACCTTCAACTGGGCTCCTTCCCTTCTCCTACCGCGTCACGATTTATCTTTTGTGGGGCATACCCGTCCCTTCTGAACCGCTTTGGCGGTGGATTGACACTTCACTAGCGGCAATGTAGTACCTCCTCCAGCTAAGGACGGTACATCCAACTATTTGGCACTCAGAGTTTTACCTCAATCTTCCATCTACCTTACCATCAGCGCCACCTAACGACTACTGGAGAAACTACTTATAAAGGACTTTTATACTTTAACTATTCTTTATTATTGGACCTGGGTGTCATATATCTTACCTGCTATAACAATTTCGCCATAATAATAATAATAATAATAATAATAATAATAATAATAATAATAATAATAATAATAATAATAATAATAATAATAATAATAATAATAATAATAATAATAATAATAATAATAATAATAATAATAACGTGAATTCAAGACAGTGGTTTAGAAGGCCAAGTTATCCTGTGCAAAGCCACGGTAATAACTTTCAACATTTTTGTCTTCAAATCCCCCCCGAAATTTTTGCATACTACATGGACTAACAGCAGCCCCCTAGCAGAATTTCCTCCCGGCTTTGTCAGTCCCCCCAGCTTTGTCAGTTTCCCTCCGGAGTCCAGGAGTCTAGATTAAACACTGCTTAATGGGATCTGGACAAGGATCCAGACAAGCAACGATCGAACAGACCTACTGGAATACTACACTGACGACACTTTATTATCGGAGCAACGAACAAACTAAGCTTTAAAACATCGTTATTTTGAAATAATCTCATCTCTTACCCTTCCCACTATTGATTTTCCATTGAACGGGAGAGAGATTATGTAGTTGATCGGGAAGCCGCCGAAAACGACGTGCAAGGATGCAACCAACATCGATGCAACCAGAATCCGAGCTTTGACAGGTACAAATTCTACTCTAGCCTCGAGACTCATATTGAATTTCGTCGCTTATTTCATGAAGATATTGAGAAAAAATCGTATCAAACCATGAAATCGTGTTCGAAGTCCTCATATCCGCTGCCATGGAGATTTAGCAGTCGGTTACTATTTTAAACTTATGACGTTCAGCGAAACATATTATTTATTTATTTATTTATTTATTTAAGCGCATAGGCTTTCTGCCGTTGCGATTGTATACGTCACAACTGTCTATTCTGCGCACAATGGAATGCTTCAGACTCTGGTAATCCACCATCACCACCTCGTGGACGATTCCATCCTGCAATGCTAATGTCTCTGTCTCGAAGTGGCGTTGTTAGATGAAGTGCACCTGAGGCAGGTACAGGTATTGCTGGTGGAAGTCTTGCTTCGACGTGCCCAAAGAGGCCAAAACGTCGACGACGAACAATGGCGTGTACAGTCTCTAGTCCAAGGCACATGCTTGTATATACTTCATCGTTGCATATGAAGTCAAACCATCTAATGTTAAGGATATTAGGGCGAGACACTATTGAAAGTAAATCTTATTGCAGAGCATTCGCCTATATCGCTTTTTCTTAAACGTGACTCAAAAGTGCTTCTATGAATCTATGTGGTCACTAGAGGAAACGAAGATCTTTGGGCGTTAAAGAGACTGTGGAATTTGCTTTCTGGAATTCAGAGCCTCCCAAAGGGACTAAACGAACAAGCCATTGGGAATTGAGGTACGGGCGACCTGAAAATTGACAGAAACAGTAAATAAGTAAAATCGCGTTAATGTCTATAGCGCTTTTGATAGCATGTACCATAGTATCTGCATCATCATCATCATCATCATCATCATCATCATCATCATCATCGTCATCATCATCATCATCATCATCATCATCATCATCATCATCATCATCATCATTAACCGTGGGCTCAACGCCCGTTGGTGTATAATGCCATCTCCACAGTTTTCTACCATTCTTCCTGTTCATTGCTCTGTTCTTATTCAGTTAGCCAATGCATCGGTAATTAATCGGTATCTAGTCGCCTAGATTAATTATTGCAATTATATGCAATAATATATGCAATTATATGCAATTTCCGTCTTCATGGAAACATGCGACTGTTAGGCCTCATTTGAAACGGCCGGGTCTTGATCCTTCGGAGCCTGCGAGTTACAGACCAGTCTCCAATCTGACGTTTCTATCTAAGCTTCTGGAGAGGGTTGTTAACAGGCAGCTCATAGGGTTTCTCACTGCTAATGGTCTCATGCCGCGTGACCAGTCAGCGTATCGTCGAGGGCACTCGACTGAATCTGCCATCCTTAAGATTTTCAATGATCTGGTCGATGATGTGTCGAACGGGAGGCTTGCACTTCTATGCCTTCTTGACCTCTCGTCGGCATTTGATTCGGTTGATCATCAGGTCCTCGTTCATCGGCTTGAGAAATCGTTCGGTGTGGGTGGCTCCTCCTTGCGGTGGATAGCTAGCTATCTCTCTTACAGAGTGCAATCCGTAACGTGTGGAGGGAATCTATCTGTAGGGCGGAGTGTTGGGTGTGGGGTCCCTGAAGGGTCGGTAATTGGCCCATTACTCTTTATCCTTTACACGGCTGACCTAAGATCCATTATTTTGGCCTTTGGACTGTCGCCCCACAGCTATGCCGACGACACCCAGATTTACTCGTCCTGCCTCTCAGGTGATATGGAGGTGCTGCGGGAACGCTTCCTGAGGTGTCTGGCTGCCGTCTCGAAGTGGGCGGAGGAAAATCGATTGGCCCTTAATGTTGGAAAAACTGAGTTTCTTTGGGTCACCACCTCTCGGAGAAGGACGCTAGTGAATCGTAAACCGTTCGTGATGGGTGACGTAACAATTGTCCCCTCAGTGTGTGAGGCTGATGGGGGTCCTCTTTGACGGAACTCTTCATTTGAGTCGTACTTAAATGATGTGATCAGGCGATGCCACTTTCAACTGAGAAGAATACGATCAGTCCGGCGCTATCTACCTGTATCCGGTGTGGTTCACTTGGTCCAGGCCTTGGTGCTAACGAGGATTGATTACTGCAATAGTGTGTTGTGGGGTCACCCGGTCAATAAACTGGATCGCCTGAAGTCTGTTCTTAATCTGTCGGCGAGGATCGTGTTCGGATGTCGTTGGTGCGAGCACGTAACTCCACTTCTCAGGGATCGTCTTCATTGGTGTCCAGACAAAATCGCGGACGACAAAATAGCGGAGACAAAATCGCGGAGACAAAATCGCGGAGTCAAAATCGCAGAGACAAAATCGCGGACACAAAATCGCGGACGACAAAATAGCGCAAAATAGTGCGAAGCAGGAAACGATAGAGAGCACAACTTTTAATTTAACATGTTTATTAAAATTCATAAAACACCAAAGCAATTATATTATTTGGTTGATAGGAAATACAAGTGCTGGGATTGCCGGGGCGCTTGGGGGGATTGAACACCCCCAGCTAACTTTGCAACCATCACAAACTCGCATAGTAGTTACATGCAGTCTCTGCCCTCTTTTGAATTTCAGTCTGCAAGCCCCATTTCCCCTAGCTCAAATTACACAACGATACTGATTATAAGTCATAGCCGTAGTTAGTCGATAGGAAAAACGATACTGAACATCCTTCACATAACATAGCCGAAGCCAGAAACGATAGAGAGCACAACTTCAATCATTAAAACTAATACAACTAGCCTACAAAGCTAATCAAAGAGACGTATAAAATATACTAAACTGTTTAAAATGTCGTCTTTCATATCAATCAATCACGTCGCTCCGTTCCTATCGCAGTCCGCTATTTTGTCGCGATTTTTCGGTCGTGTGTTCGTCCGCGATTTTGTCTCCGATTTTGTCTCCGCTATTTTGTCGTCCGCGATTTGACGTCTTCATTAGCAGAGTCCCTGCTTGTGTTCAACTGGCTGACCAGAGTGCTGAACGACCCGTGCTGTCCGGAGTATCTCGCCTCTCTTGTCAAGAGACCGCAGTGCAGTGATAGGAGATTGTCGCTCCGTTTGAGTCATAGGGTCAAACTTCAGGTTCCTCCTCCCTCCAAGACTACTAAGTTTGGAGAGATCCTTTACACGCGGTAACCCCATCTTGTGGAACTCTCTTCCCGACGATGTCACCACGGCTAATACTCCTGAGCACTTCATCAAGAGCTTAAAAACGCATCTGTTTGGGTTGGGATATAGTTGAAATGTTAAAGCGCTTTTGTTGTGGGCCTCAGCCTTGTTACAGCGCTATATAAATCGTCCAAGAATGAATGAATGCAGAAACTCCAGAGAGAGTTCCAAATTCCTTAGTTAGAGTCATATCCAAAGCTCTCATATTCGAACATATAACTCCAGCTAGACAGTCCCTACACTGGCTTCCTATCAAATACCGAATTGATTATAAAATTTGTCTTTTAGTATTTAAAATCATAATATTTTATAATGAAACCTATTACCTTTAGATGAAGTCATGCGATTTATCCTAGACCTACTACTCAATCCAGTGAATCCACTAAATATTCGGCATGACTTTTATTTGTTGTTCCTTATTCTCGTACAGTCATTGGCACTAGTTGTTTCTCAGGATGTGGCCCTAAGCTTTGAAATTCATTACCAATAGCATTTCGTGTAACTAACAATATATCATCTTTCGGATCTGATCTTAAGACATACCTGTTTGACTTGGCTTATCCCCCTTACATTGCTCCCCGCTCTTCTCACTGATATTCCGGATTGAACTGGCTCTAATTCTATTTGAATTTGGTGCGCCATCGGCAGATGCTCTGGTCATTATTATAGTGGCGCTATAGAAGTTGATTGATTGACTAAGATCCTGTAAAGGGCTTTCCATTAATTACGTCAACAGACTAGAGGCAGAGGGTTTGAAAAAGTTTGACAGTTGTTGACAGAGAGAGCGGGTCGAGAGAAGTTGACGTCAACAATTTCACTTTTTACAAATGATAAACAATAAGAAATTTCATGGAATACTATTTATTACAACGGAAAAACCTGACAAACCATCACCACCACATTATGACGCTTGATAAACAAAAGAAAGGGAAAAGGTCTCATCGCTGCAAAAATAGTAACCTAAACTTTTAGAGGGACCCGTCACAGGTCTTAGTGGGGGGGAGATCAAAAGTTTTTGACATAATTATAGGGGGTCACTGAAAGTTGGCAGTGTTTAGTTCTTCATTTGTGATTTTTCGATCTTTACGAATCTTAGTATTTTTCTATAACATTTCTTGTCAAGGCCTAATATTTTTCTTTCCAAGTCTTTGGCGATGGTCCATGTTTCGCATCCATATGAAAAGCTGCTGAAGATACGGGTTTCGAGTATTTTCGTTTTTTGTTTCAGTGCTTATTGCTTCTATGCTTTTCCTGATCTTGTCCATTGCTATCAATTGATTTAATTGATCTCGACACCCTGCCACGTCATCTTTGGTGCCTGTTGAACCGCTTCCGGACAGCGCAGGGTCACTGCAAATACTGTCGCCGGAAGCGGGGACTGGACGACTCAGATCTGTGTATCTGTGGTGAAGTGCAAACAGTGAATCACATATAGTTGACTCTTGTCCGATAACAAGACTCGAGGATGGCGGTCTTCAGACGTTACACTCAGCTAATAATGTCGCAGTCAAATGGCTGACTTCTTTCAGCACTTGAAGCATACGATAATAATAATTGATCTAAAGCCTTTACTGCTCTTGACCATACTCTATAGTGAATAGTACATTAGAAACAACTAGCCAATAGTTCCTGCTCTTACATCATCATCAGCATCATCAAAAATCGTCGTCGTCATAGTCATCATCATCGTCTTCATCATCATCATAGTTGCTTCCTGCCAGCTCATTAGCGGCAATAGCTAGGACGAAAGTTCTCCATTGATCTTTTCCCGTTGTTAGTCTCTTTCCACCGATTACTGATATGGCAGCAGAGTAGAATGTATTAGGTATAGGCATACTCTTAGACAAAGAGCAGGAATAAAACGCAGATTTTTAGAGGTGTTAGGTGTAACCCAGTGGTTCTTAACATTTTTGTGATTACGTACCTTTGAAACAAGTATAAGAGAGCGAAGTACCAACTTTCAGCCTACAGTACCATACCTGAGGACAAAATTTTATGCTCCGTAATGTATTGAAAAATTATAAACGGCAGCGTACTTCTATAACAGATTGTGCACAAACCAGAAAGTGGACTTTTTCTTTTACAATTTCCAATATAGGCTATTACAAACATTTCTAAAGCATCTGTACAACGTACATTGTAGCAAAAGCCTTTAGCATAGTTGTGAAGTCCGAAAACTTTTATTACAGTTCGTATAAGATCAATAAAATTCATTAAAAATGAAGTTCGGAAAAGTCCATAAAAGTTCGCACTTTCAATAAAATAGTCCTCGTCAGATAACTCAGTCTTAGAAGACCAATCGATGTATTCATCGGCATGTCAGATCTTTTTCGCTCTTATTCACCAGTCGTAAGTTACAATGCACTTTGACAATCTTCTCAATTATCTTACATGCGAGTTTGTTGCGTTTTTTGTATGTATAAATTCAATTTTTAAATTATTGAGTGCTGTAACTTACCCACTTATCAATCACGCTGCTTCATGCAGTAACTTCTACGTTTTAACTTATAGGCCATCGCTTGCAGTGATAATTCGAATTGAACTTTATGATCTTTAAAGCCTTATCAATAAAGTTCAAAAGTTCAAACAGTAATAAATTTCAAAACGCTTGAACATCACAACTATGGTCTTTAGAACAAACTTTTATTCCCGGATAATTCTGCGTATACTCCTATAACGTCCCTAAAATACCCCAATGGGTACATGTAACTCCAAAAAAGAACCACTGGCCTAATCTAAAGTAACTCACTGCATCTGGATAACGGTGTATACAGATTCGTTACAAGATATTGTAGTATATAGGTATTGACAAAATGTTTTTACAAAAGTAAAACCAGTAACAAGGTAACAGGATCTCTTCACATTTATTTCGCATGAATTTATTAAAATAGAGAGCTGAACATCTTTTAAACAACAAACATGTTCAAATTACAAAAAAACAACTCTAGATGATGCGGTAGTTCGGTTGCTTGTATAATCCTACACAGTTCGCATTTTTCATTTAAATCGTCAACGACACAAACACACACACACACACACAAACACACACACAAACACACCCACACACACAAACAAACACACACACACATACATATATATATATATATTCAGTTCTTCACTTGAACTCGTGTTCCTCAAGACTGGCGGCCAGCGATAGGTCGGGCATAGGCATGTTGAAATCTTTCTTTGACAAGACCCAGTAAGTTTTCATAAGTCCTTTTCCCTAAGAAAATAATCAGAGAAAGAGTGCAGTAGCGGGGTGCATTTGATGAAGGTGGTGGAAGAGGATTAATCTCTCATTGGCACAAGCATTTCTGCAGCAGATCTAATAAGGAATAGTTGGCGGAGGGAACGGGAAGCCAGAACCATATTCTGGCTGGGACGGACCGATCGTAGTATTTTTTTAAAACCGTTTACATTGGGGAGGGGCAGGGCCGTCTAGAGAAATTCCGGGCCCCTGGGCAGAGCCGTCACGGGGACCTGAAAAGCTAATGTTTAATAAATAATAATAATTATGCACTTCTATAGCACCAGTTCTAATACCCAAGGTATCAATCGATGGTACTTCAAAATCAATCCGCAATAGATCCAGGTCATTCCAGAGATCAGTCAGAGGGAGAGAGGGAGACGGACTATGGAGGAAACGCCAATTGAAAGATCTGACAGCCGGATGGAGAGAGTTCCAGATTTTAGGCCCAGAAATAGAAAAAGCTCTCTTACCAATTTCAGTATTGGTTCTAGGTACATTCAACAATGAATCAGCATACCTTGTTGAATGACGATGGTTTGGGTGATTCAACATAGATTTTAAATATTGAGGTTGGCCAGACTGCAGTGTTTTAAAAACCAGGAGACCAGTTTTGAATAGAATTCTCTGTTCTACCGGCAGCCAGTGTAACTTTTGAAGAACAGGTTTAATATGATTATGCTTACGAGTTTTTGTAATGGCTCGGGCAATAGAATTCTGAATCCTTTGAAGCTTTTGCATGTGGTCATACCATTGTAAAGAGAATTGCAATAATCAAGTCTACTGCTGACAAGGGCGTTTGCAAGAGGAATCAGAGCGGATTTGGGCACAAAATCACGAATTCGTCGAATATCTCTGATTTGAATATCTCTGATTTATATGATCGTTAAAAGCTGTTTGCTGATGACCTTTTCTTAGCTAATCAGATCGTTAAAAACTAATGATTTAAAAGCTAATGTTTAAGTGGTGATGACCTTTTCTTAGCTAATCAGACATTTCAAGTGTGAAAAACTGGCGATGACCTTTTTTGGCTTTTTAGTTTTCTCATGATAATATAGCCTATATAGTATTCCATGTGTTGAAAATTTTACGGACCCGCCCGGCCCCTACAGATCTGTGGGCTACTGGGAATTTGACCCCTGCTCCCATTTATACGGTCCTGTGTGTTGTATATTATGTATGTACAAAGAATTCTTTAGCAACATTTTTTGTTCCTACCCTTCCCATATTCCGGAACCTGGCTGCTCCACTGCTAGGAATAGATTTATGCTACGACAAATAGGGGCCTAATTAACATTGGTAATTTTAATGCGAAGAAGGAAGAGGCAATAGAAGAGGGATATTGACCTTCACTTCTCTTTCTCCGCGGGATTCCAGTTCGAAATTTCCGTTGCGTTCCAACAGCGCAGCGCTTGTGTTGCTGCAGTGGAGGCGCAGCGCTGTTCAACAACCAAACCAACAACAGATCAGCGTACATCATGTCAAACGACAGCGCTTGGATTTCGCAGAGCGCAATTCGCTCTGAGATCGACTGTTATTCACGGTCAAATTAACAATAGGAACAGCGGAAAATCAATGGGGAAGTTAACACGTTGAACGCAGCTGTACAGTAGGTTTGTTCCTGCGTTCTGTTTCTTTGTCTCTTTGTCATTGCATGTACAAATAACAATACGTGAGATCGACTGTTATTCACGGTCAAATTAACTTCAGTGTTCAGAGTGTAGGAACTGGCATGTGTGATAACCACAATGTTCCACCAGGCCATTGTTCTACATTATGGTTTAGCTGTGCAAACTCATTCTTTGCCTTCTTGTCCTCTAGAGATCCTGTGTTCTGTTTGCATTTAAAAATAATTCACAGTACACAATTTCATTAATGCTTCATTCAACAGTATTGTATAGAACAGCCAGTCGTTGAAAATCAGTCTCTGGGGAAGTTCCTCCAGAGTCATCCTATTTCTTCCAGTTGTTTTCCCTTCCAGCTTGAGCCCCACCAGGAGGTCTTTGCTTAGCAGTCCGTCCATCTTGTTCTCTGTCGTCCTTGACTTCTTTTACCCTTCTGTTTATGATAGTATGCTATTTTTGGCAGTCTTTCGTTTTCCATTCGCAATATATGCCCCAGCCATTCCATTCTTTTCTTTCTTACACTGACGAAGGGTTGTTGCCCTGTCTCTGATTTCTTTGTTTGTTACATGCTCTTTATAGCCAACTCTCATGATCCTTCTTAGCCATTTGTTTTCAGCTCTATACTTTTTCCATGCTGCAATTCCACGTTTCTGCTCTTTGCCTGCTTTAATATTCGCAGTTTCAATTTCAAGTTTATATCATGTCTTTTGAATACCTTCTCCCTTAACCTATTGAAGACATTTCCTAGATTTCTTTTTCGCTGCTTGCTTTATTTGATATCCATTTCATTGTTTTCTATTTCCACTTTGTTCTGCTTTTGTCTCTAATCTTTGTCTTCTTATTTTGTCTTTGCATCTAAAAATAATAGTAAGCATGTGTCGTCTGCATTGTGTCTTCCATATTCTACGGTTGCATTGTTTTCCCAGTTACACAATTTTTCTAGTCTTCTCATTAATGAACAGTTCATTCAAAACCTTGTTCCTCCGATTGTCCCCTTGTATACTGGGACTATTTATATAGCGCCGTAAATATAGCATGACCAAAAATAAGGGCGCTTTACGAATTCAGGACGTTTCATCTCAAGACGATTCAACGCAGACGATTCATATCAAGGACGATTCATCTCAGGACGTTTCATCAGGACGACTATTCATCTTAGGACTATTCATCTCAGGACGATTCATCACCCTAACCCTAACCCTTATAACTTTATCCGAGATGAATAGGAATTTCCATCCCCCCTATACAACATATAAAAATTGGGGGGATTTTAAAACTTGGGGGAGGGAATTCCCCCAGAGAAGGCCTAGAATAAACACTGCAATGCAGGGAGCGCCTCTGAGTAGAAATATGAAGAGGTACTATTCACATAATACATTACGTTAAAACGGTCGCCTGTTGCTGTACCTAGACCTCCTGATTGCATCCTCGATGCCGTGTTGACAGTGTCGCCAAAGAGACAGTAGTGAGGCATCTTCAGACCAACTACTCCAGCAACAACAGAACCTAGACACAATGGCACGCTATAGCAGCACAAGAGAATTATATACAATTTTTTTGTAAATGAAATGCTGTGAGTGATGGATGGATTGATTGGCAGATAAATCAATTAATTTGGAATTTAAAGAGTAATAATTGATGAAGTCACAATGCTAAATCGCTATGACATTATAAATCACTTTTATGACACCGATTATAATATGCATAAAGCAAAATTCAAATCGAATCCGAAAATAATTACAATGAAAATACACGGCGACCCAATGAAAACATGCCATTGTATATTTGTCCATAACTTTTGCAAATGTGAACCGATTTTCAAAATGTTTTCATTATTTGACTATAGAAATAAATGGGGACAATGTCATATATATATATATATATATATATATATATATATATATATATATATATACATTTACGACGTCCTTAACCTGTAGCACCGATATCTAGTCGAACTAAAATAAGCGATTAAAAAGCGAAAACTGTCATGTAAAGCACATGCAATGTCTTCATTTGGTTTTCAGATTAAAGAGTGTTCACGGTAGCCACACCTAAGAATCTACAGAATGACCGTGTGTATGCGCCATCTGTGCCTTAATGAAGAGAGAGGTTGTGCCGTCTCGTCCGTCCATGGGAACGACCGAGGTCATTGCGCCGACGAGTCGCCGTCCTCGACTCCAAAAAGTCGGTCTATTGACTCCACCGTTCGTCCGCAGAGGGAAACATGGTTGGACCTGAAGTAGGGCCTATCCGATCGCAACGCCATCCTGGACATGACCGAGCAGAGCCGCGACTGCTACCACGGCAGGATCTCGCTCAGTCCACCGCCGCAATCGGCAAACAGAAGCGGGAGCAGTGGCGGTGGCAGCGGCCTGATGACGATGGACACTGTCGGCGTGAATCTCTGTGGATCCACGCTCGTGAAAGAAGACGACGAGAAACTAGATGACGAGGATGAAGACGACGATAAATAACTTTCTAAAGCGCTTTTACCATCTAGCTTAATTAAATTTGTGTAAAGCGCCCTTGACTTTGATATATGTCATGCATACGCGCTGTATAAATTGTCTAGTGATAATATATATATATATATATATATATATATATATATATATATATATATATATATATATATATATATATATACATACATTTATTTCTGAGTCCAATATTGAGAACATTTTGAAAATCGGTTCACATTTGCCAAAGTTATAGACAAATATATAGCGGCATGTTTCTATTGGGTCACAGTGTTGTAGAACAGACATTATTATTGTACTTTAGATTAATTACGTTAGAACTTCGTGATACCAGATTCAGTCATAAGGCATATTCAGTTATAAGGTACCGTAATGTATGGTCACGTGTGATGCGCTACCGCATCGGTTGACATTGACTATAGCATACTTTGGATATAGCGCACTACATTTTACAGACCCGCTAAGTAAGTTCTAACAAAGTTCCAATGTAGCATAATGTAAATTCTATTGCATTCGGCGTTTGACTCCCTGACGACTGTGAACGATTGATTGACGGTTGATTGATTTACTGATTGGGGTTAGATTCACCGAACGGTCGTTTCCAAATGTATTATCTCACCGCTGTGCATGCCACATCTCAGCTGTAGCATTTTACCAGGCATGTGCGGTATCTGGAAGGTTGTGACGGTACTGAGCAGGTGCATCGCCATCGTTGCGATCTCCGATGCGTGACGGTCGCCGTTGCGTATCGGGAGTCCACTGGCCACCATGTACACGTCTCCTATCGTTTCGCACTACGCACCACGCAACACAGACAGGCACTTAGGGCACAAAGGCTAAAGGAGCGCCTTTCTTATTAATATGCTGTCCTCTATCAGGGGGTTGAGAGTCATTTACCTCCAATTCTTCCTATCTTCTGTCGCTCTTTTTATGGCTCCATAGAACTTTGTACTCAGCCAAGTCAAAGATGTCGTCCACCCAGCTTCATCTCGGTCGCCTCCATTCCCTTATTCTTTCTAGTTGACCTTCCATGGTTATCAATGGAAAGTCTCCGGCCGAGCCTCTCATGATTTGACAGGCGTAGAACATTTTTCTTCGTATTATTTCTCGTATCCATGTTACTGTTGTTTTGCTTCTTTCTAGGACTCTGTTGTTTTTTATCTTATCCATTCAGCTGATTCTCAATATCCTTCTGAAGCGTCACAACTCAAAGGCCTATTTCCTTATCTTCCTGTTCATTGTCCAAGTTTCGCATTGATAAGTCAGCGCTGGGAATAATGTAGAATTGGATGAGACTCTTCTTGATCTCGATGTTGAGAATTCCTTCTCATGAGCTCTTTCGTCTTCCAAAAGGCTTCCTTGGCCATACCAGTGTTTATTCTAGCCACCTTGACATTGGGGGGAGGTTGAAATGTTTGGGGAACAAGATTTGTCTCTCCACACTTTTTTTGTGGGGGGGATTTCCACCCCCAAGCCAACATAAACAAATTTGGGGGGGGGGTAATTTTAAAACTTTTGAAAAAAAAAAAAAAAAAAAACAGGCCTAGAATAAACACTGGCCATACCTATTCTCATCCTGGTCTCCCTCTCATTTTGACCGACGTCTGTGATGTAATTCCCAAAGTATTTATAACGTTCCACCTGCTGTAGCTGTACATTGTTAATGATGTTGCACGTCTTTTGAGTTTCTTCACTAGCTCATAACTTTTGTCTTTTTCAAGTTTTATTTCCATTCTAATATAACCTAAACTCCTATATCGCCACTTGATAATGCACAGGAGCATCAGCCGATGGCACACCAATTCAAAATCACTTAAGATCCAGGTCAAATCCAAAATCCAGGGTAAGTCCGTGTTCTGTGGCCATCTCAACTATGTTCATCACCAGGATCTTCAAATCTTCTTTATTTTCACTTAATAAGGTGGTTTTTTGTGCATATCTATTGTTGCTAATATCGTATCCTATTTTAACTCCAGGTTAAAATAGGATACGATAGGTTGCATTGAGGTTGCATTGAGGTTGCTATTAGTAGGAGGTATTCACTATAGAGATTACATAGTATGGGTGACAGAGGTCTTACTCTTCAAAGGTGCATCCCGGTAACTTTGATTTACTAAACTCGTGAAATATTAAAATAGCTGTATAGTATTTGTAGTATAGTATGCACCCTAAATTTTTCCCAAAGTTATAATAGGCCTAATAATAATAATAATAATAATAATAATAATAATAATAATAATAATAATAATAATAATAATAGCAACAGGGTTTAAAGTGGTTCAGTAGGGTCTGCAATGTGCGAGACCCAGTATGTTTCACAGTATCTTATTGCTGCGTGGCTTAGTTTGCACAGTATTTAGTGTTATAATGTGAATAACTTTTTCAAACTGCATTGCATGTCTCATAATGTCTGTTCAAACAGATCAGCTACTAAAATGGACTTGGTCATCGTCGAAAGAATAGAAAGCCAAGATTATTTGATGCTTTTCGTCCCTGCACGCAACTGTAACAAACAGCGCACTATAAAAATCCCAAAATATCTGTAACGTTGAATACCAAAACCTAAACTACTGAACTGCATAACAGAGCCCAATATAAAGAACATAATTTAGTATAGCCCAGTAATTGTTGTGTCTTTCGTAAAGGGATAGCCTAGATAGAGAGGATAGACAGACAGAGTGAGAGCGCAAACCTTATAGACATCATACGTATCGGTGACGGCGTCGAATACGGAATAGATTCCATTCAAAAGGGCAACCACCTGTTTTCAGTTCAAAAAACAATAATTAAGCGACTATTCAAATGATACTAATCTTACAGACAAGAATTGTAGAAAAATGGCGAGCTGAAGCAACAAAATTGTATTCCTTGTCAATCACAAAATTTGCTCGCAGAATTCATTAAAACTGGCAAAAAAATACACTGCAATGCTAGACAATAGTTCCGTAATACATGTAGTTCTGAATGACAGTGAAGGCAACTTTAATTCAGACAAATCGCCGCACGAAATGTCAGTTGAGAAGGTATTCTGCCAATGCAATTGCTTTGATGGCGATATTTACCTACGCTCAGGTTACCCGAATTCGGCTGATATATTGGCGTCATGGCTACGTAACAGCCAGAGGCGTCACTGGAGGTGGCGTCACATGGTGGGGTAAGCCATATTATCATCTCCCGTCGCCCCCCCAAAAAAAAAAATTACAGCCTGGAACACCTTGAGTTTTCCTGAATGCTCATACGCACAAATGGAATCGCTTAGCATATTTAATTAACACAAGTACCATACGTCTGGGTGTTACCTCTTGCGATGCTGTAATTGATTTCCCCCCGATGCGGGCCCCACCCTCCAGCGACGCCGCTGATAACAGCGGTGGATTCAAACCAGAGATGTGCGGATCCAAAAATTTTGGGACCGCGGATAATCCGGCTCCGCCAGGTTTAGATCCGCGGAGGATCCGCATCCGCGTGAATATCCAATATCAGGAGCCGCGGAGGATCCGCATCCGCAGATAGTAAATAAATTCGGTCTTTTACTAACACCCTTCCCATGGTTTCAGCAAACTTAGGGCCTATTATAATGTATTTCAATAAGCAGTAAAATTATGTACCTAGGTCCGAGACTCATTGCACAAATAGTCGTAAGAAAGGAGACGCAACATGTAAAGCATAACATAGATTTTTAAAAATATAAAATAAAAGTTATTCAAAAACGTTCACTTTTAAAACATAAGCAACTGTTTGTCAAGAGATTGGAGAGCATTCGCGCAGTTCTCCTACCTTCAGATTTTCAATTATTTCATCGGACGCGTTTTTGGTCGCCATTGCATCACACGTTCACAACGAATAAAAACGACGCGACGACGTAATTTGCACTAAAAAATTAGCCCTCACGGTTTATTTTGAAATGCACTGTCCAGAACGTAAACTCTGAATGAATGTCTCATATAGGCCATATGTACGTTCATATATGAATACCGTGTGGAGCGCACAACTGCACACCTCAAAAAACACAGCGAATTAGACGCTCGGAATTCAAAAGCCCCCAGGACATTCATGATTCCACCCCCGCATTATCCCTCCTGAGTCCTGGTACACTAGATGAAATTTCATAATCACCCTTTTGTTTACTCAATGGCCTTTGACAAATCGACGACACAAATGTCGCTGACTCGCTATCACTATTGAATTGGTCTCAATTGAAATATTCTTTAATTCACATTTGAAGTCCTTTCTACTCACCGATCTTTAAATGTTGCACCCATTCACTTGTTACCATGCCGGGGTTACGATGATTAAGTGACTGGAGATGAGATAACTTGGAAAATGAAGGAATCGATCGCTGGACTTTGAAGTTTGAACTTGTCCTCCCGTCAGTTATTTTGATCTCTTATGGGACCTCCTAACCGTTTCTGTCGATCAAAAAGATAATTGGCGATGCAATAGTCATAAAATTCAGCGTAATTTGAAAAGGTAGCAAATAGCTATGATAATTTGTGTGTATGTGTGACAGTGTGTGTGCATGTTGCCAGGGATCCGGGATTCCGCCTCCGCCAGCTTTTTGGATACTTGGATCCGCCTGTGTCCGCGGATCCTTAAAATCCTGTCAGGCAATCCGCACATCTCCCGGTCAGTGCCCCCAAACGCCCCTCGGAATTTGCCAACTCGACCATTCTATCGGCGCTAGCGGCAACAGCGATGCCGGTCTATCGAAGAGCCTTATACGATGATTGGCGGCCGTTCGAATGAAGACTTATCCGGATCCGATGGTGAACTGACCTGATAGGCAGTGCTGGCTTGGCTGATCTTTATGAAGCCGACGATGTCCGAAAAGTACACCGTGGCAGAATCGAAGGCTTCCGGGGTAACGCGTCCCTGGCGCATCAGGCTCTCGGCAACGCTCCTTCAGTTAATAATAATAATAATCAATTCTTACTGATAACACTTCCAGCAGTTGATCACTTGATCACACATACAGTAAACCAGTGATGGGCAAACATTTTTATCCGAGGGCCGCAAAAGTGTCTACGATTGAAAGCCGAGGACCGCGCAAATTTTTTCGGCATTTAGAATTAGATTTTTAAGTAGTCTCCAAAACGACTTTAACATGACGTATTACTGTATATACTGTATAGTGTTAAGTAATTATTAATAAGTCAAGACTGTCAAGTCGAAGAAAAGTTAGCAAATATTAAAAACATCATTTCTAGTTAACGATCAAGGGCCAAAGTGTAAATCCAATTTGAATGCTGAATTTTCCATTAAGGTACTGTCAAATGTTTCATATGATTTAGAGGACCGCACATTTATGTAGTATCTCTCAATGTCGGGGGCCGCACATAAGGGCTTCGAAGGCCGAATGTGGCCCGCGGGCCGCACTTTGTCCATCCCTGCAGTATACATATCACATATACAGAGTATATTCACAATGGCGACATCCACATCGTATGCATAAGTCTCCGATGAGCAAAAACTTCGCGCATAGCGTATTCTTTTCGTTAATACGATCCAACGTCATCAAATATCTCAACGGTTTTGCACAAATCTCACGACCGTTCCGAGCCAGAATAGGGTGGCCCGACCACAGGCAGGGTCGTTTTAAGACATAGACATGGTAGGCACGTGCCCAAGGCCCTGCGAGATATAAGGGGCCCCGGCTGGCGGTGCAAGAATAGTTTATTTGTTGCTTCATTTTCGATTTGCTGATGCTTGAAAAGTCTGATGAGCAAAAAGGTCATCCCCGCTATTTTGGTGCTGAATTTTTATTTTGTCATCCAAAATTACAATGGACAAAAAAGAAAGGTCATCACCGCTTTTTGGTGTTCTTTAAAAAAAAATGCCTAAAGTCCAAACTTCTTAAAACGACAGATGAAAAGAAGAACTAAAAATATGAACACACTACACACAATGAATGATCCAGAAATGTACGTAATCGAGGCAATGACAGTGTACATAGTACTACATACTGAACGTATACAGACATACATCTGAATTGAACAAGCAGATGAAGTTGGAGTGACTATCACATTAAATTTGAATATCAGTGATAATCAGTTGACGATTAGTGACATATTATTTAATCATTCTCATCATCATCATAATCATCATCATCAGAAGCGCGTGGCCAGCGGGGGCCGTTGCGTCACCCCTTGACCATGACCCCGCCGAATGGCACGTCTCTAGAGAGTTGATGGAATCTCAGTGGTCTGGGTACGGTTTTGGTCGATCCATCTTTTCCTGGGACGACCAGGACAGCGCTTCCACGATCGGTCAGGTGGACGACCGACCGTTGACGTGGAAGTAGAGGGTTTGATGAACAGGATCTGTCTCCAAGGCCGGATGCACGTCCGAAGATGGTAGGCTAAGGCGGCGACTATTTATGAGTTCATTGAGACATGGTAATCCAGTCCCCGAGGATATCTCCGCATTTGTAATGAAATCGTACAGCGAACCCAAGGATATGGCGTTGGCACCTCATATGGAAGGCTTCCAATTTCCTTAGTTGCGAGGCGAGTAAGGTCCAGGTCTCGGCCGCATAAAGTAGGGGAGACGGGACAAGTGTCTGGTAGAGATGGAGCTTGATGGCCATAGAGAGACGCCTGTCCTTTCAGATATAATGCAGGGAGAACAAGGCTGTAGAAGCTAGGGTGATACGTCTGGCCAAGTCTTAATGTCCATTGGAGGACTGAACGCTACCAAGGTATATGAAACTATCTACTGACTCAACACACTCCCCGTCAACCATGGTTGAGGGGGCTGTGATTGAAGCCAGTCCAACCCCGATTAGACCTAAATATATTATCTCAACGGTCAGAGGATTGGCATTGCTTTTAAATACAGACAAATGCTCTGTGGTGCATATTGGAAAGAAGGGAGCAGAATCAGCAGATCACGAGTTTAGGCTATGTGCGAAGGGACTACACGTTAAAACCGAGAAGAAAGATCTGGGGGTCATCACGCATAGCAGTTTAAAGCCATCTAGACATTGTGCAGAGGCAGTTAAAAAAGGCCAGCAGAATTCTAGGTATGATCAAAGGAACGGTGGTGAGCAGAGAGAAGAATGTACAATATTAAGACTTTACAAGCCATTGGTACGCCAACATTAAGAGTACTGAGTTCAAGCATGTGTTTATTCCTGAAGACAGACTCAGATACCCTAGAAAGAGTACAACACAGTGCAACAAAGTTGACCAAAGGGTATCAGAGACTTACCTAAAAGGAAGCAGTATGATGGAACTAGAGGACACAACATGAAACTGTTTAAGAAACAGAATGGGAGACAAAAACAACACTTTTTTAGTGCACGGGTTGTGGACAGATGGAATGAATTGGACGAGAATATAGTAATGGCTACGAGTGTGAATGTTTTTTTAAAAAACCTCAGTACTATAGGGTACTAGATTAGAAGTATACAACAGTGGTTCTCACAACGGGGAAACCTCCTGAATCACCTTAAATCCTATTATTATTATTATTATTATTATTATTATTATTATTATTATTATTATTATTATTATTATTATTATTATTCACAGAACAGCATTGGTGATAGCATTACGATCAAAATGTTAATTTACTGATTGGTCAGACCTGCTTCATACAAAATCAGATTTTGGCTTAATACCTAGGTAGGATGTTATAAAGAAGGCCTTCCACTTTCTTCTTTTCCACGTTCAGTTCAGCAGTTCTGGCAGCCACCAGCTTTTCAAGTTTACGATTGTGTACCTCCAGTCTCTTCAGCATGTTGTCCACAATATTGATTGGTCTTAAGCAAACACACGTCCCCTTTTATCTGTCACTGATACGGAAAATCTTAATATATTATGTTAGAGAAACAATTTTACTGTATGTAGGCAAATTTGATTAGGTTTAGAACTTTAGGCAATAATAGGCGATACCAGTATGAAGTACCTATATTAGAGATATATTTGGTTTCGAATTCTTAAAAGAAAAAAATCTGAACAAAAACACTTAAGGCGCAAATGCAGGCAGGATGGACGAGAGAAAGACATATGGGTAATTAATATAGCCAATTTAATCTAATCTTAAACATATATAGCGTGATTAGCGTCACTTTACAATACACAGAAGGGCCAGCCAATGACACCCCCAAAACAGTTGATACATAGCCAGGTTTCCAGAACATGAGAGCACTTCGACATTTTTCAGCCCAAAAGTCTTGGCAATCATAAAAATAAAAAAGCATATAAGATGCTTTAAAGTCTACTATCTACAGTGTGTAAATGTAAAAAGTGGACCGATGTTTAACATTTAATATCTCGGCCGCGTATGTAGTGATTTCAATAAAATTTATGGGCCATATGCCGGGGAATGTGTCTGATGGATTTGCCAAATTTCATGCTGATATCTTTAGTGTTTACTGAAATATGACCAAAAAACTAGAGGCAAATTTTAAAATTGACAACGGAATATAACGGCATTATAAAATGATGAAAAATTACTATGAATTGTTTTTTCTGGCCTTGAAAGGGGCCGCTTCGAAAGGGTTTTTAGACGATTTGTTGCAGTAGCAGGAGTTCAAAATGCCAACTTTTCTAGCCTTCACACATACCGACAAGCGCTTCTTCACTGACAGTATCGACTTCTTGATCTGGTCCTCAGGCAAACTCTCCCAGATATTCTTCAGCACAGTCTTCAACTCCGTGATGTTCTGTGGCTTTGGCTTATACTTTTGATATCTGTCGAGCATGATTCCCCAGACGTGGATGTCAAGTGGATTGGGAAGTTGGGTGGCCAGTCATCTTTCTTGATGAAATCTGGACAATTTTTCTCCAGAAAATCCTGGGTCCTGAGAGCAGAGTGGGCAGGTGCTCCATCTTGCTGGAATATAAAATCTTCTCCTAGCAAATCATAACAGTCCTGCAGGAGATCTGATAGCAGCTGAGTTGAGTAGCGTTCAGCTCTCACTTTGGCTTTATCTGGTATGAAGTGCAGGCGACCATTGCCCTGATGGCACACTCCAGCAGACACCATGACATGTCTGCAAAACTTTGCCTGCTGCCTGACAAGTCGTTCTGATGGCAAATCTCTTTTCCTTCCAACACCCGACAATCGTTTGCCTTGACTATTGACTGGCGGATCAAAAAGGAAGACCTTTTCATCTCTATTTTTAGACTTAAAAACCATACATTTTACAATGCCGTTAGGCCTATATCCTGTTGTAAATTTTAAAATTTGTATCTCCAGTTTTCTGGCCATATTTCAGCAAACTCTAAAGACATCAGCATGAAATCTGGCAATTACATCAGACATATTCCCAGGTAGGCCTATATGGCATAGAAATTTTATTGAAATCAATACACACGCGGCCGAAATATTAAACGTCAAACATCGGTCGACTTTCTACTTTTACACACTAGTTTGTATTCCACGACCTAATACTAACCCTAGCCCTCCCTCCCCAACTATTCATCGGTTTCGGACGAATCTCACGACCGGTCCCGGTCCGTGGCGACACCAAAGCAACAGTGGACAGTCAACAGGGGGCCTAAGTCAGTTGAAAAAGATGGGGTTTTAATCTCTCGACAAGAGAGAAAGATAGGATGAGTTCACTCACTGTCCTCCGTTGAGCATCTGGGCTCTCTTCAGGACGTCGTCGAATTGCGGTCTTGCCTCCGGAGTTTCGGACCAGCACGTGGTCATCAGACGCATCCATTCAGCAGTACAGGCGTTGTCCGACACCTTCGGTCTGAACGGAGGCGTAGAGCCCTCTCGGACTTTCAGCACTATTTCTAAACGACATGACGAAGAAACCGAACGGTCAATTTTAGTGCAATCGACCGTCCTCGCTCTTTTTCGGAACTTAAGCGCCAAAGAACTTCTATAGCGCCATCGTAGTAATGCACTTGACGTCAGTCGAAGGTCGCTCCGAAGTAGATTATCGTAATCCCTTGCTAAGATAAATTTTCCTGGTCAATCTGTTTTAATAAGATAAATTTCTATGCCCTCTCAATCGCTGCTATTATTATTATTATTATTATTATTATTATTATTATTATTAGTATTATTATTACAGCCGCCATCATCATCATCGTCGATAATAATCATCATCAGCATCATCATTATTATTATTGTCTCTTGTTTGATTTGAAGTTGCAATAGGCTGAGATTTTTATCCCACTGACCCACTATTATTTTGCTTCCTATTTAAGCTGCCAGAATCCCCAGCCAGTTCTCAGGATGGAAGCTACTGACATAGGCTAGGGGCCTACTCTATTAACCTTTCGCTGGGCACCCCTAAACAACCATTTTACATTTGGCCAGCGTCAGCTACACAGGTGTGCATAAATAGCAGAACAGACTAGACCTATCTAAGGGAGTTGTGCAGTAACTCTGTGACAAACTTTTTTAATCCGTAAAAAATTCAAGAGAATCTCTCGTGCCCATGCGTTTTCTTACCCTCATTCGTAAAAAGAAGTTTAGCGCGAGAGTAGGGAAAGTCGCGTGAGGCCAGTTCCTGCAGTATTATCCCGTAGGAATAGACGTCTCCCGTCTGGGATCCGTACATTGGGCGGTGATCTTTGTGCATTCGTAGCAATTCCGGGGCTGTCCAAAACAGATCTGACGCAACGAAAAATCAACAAAAGCTGCTAGAAGACTTGACTTAGAAATGGTCAAAACTAGGATGACACGAGACACGCACTAGAGACATATGCACAGATTTTGAAGTGGGTTTTTAAGAAAACTACCATTCTGAAGTAGCGTCTACAGTAGGCCTACATGTGTCGACACCCCTCGATGGAAACTTCAACCCAAGACGAACTCTCCAAATTCATCCAAATTATTTGAGAATTTCCGGGCAGTTTTGAATTTACTGTACCTCATGCAGATAGGACTAAATAATAGCACCATTTCTAAATCCAAACCGTAAAAGACCAGGCAAATTAGGAAATCAGCCAGAAACGTCGAGCAATGGAAGCCAGGGGATGTCCAGGCATCAGCCAAAATTTTGTTTTGCTTAAAAATTCACAGTATTGAGTGATAAGGAGAAAAATTATCGTTTATAATTACTAAAAGACAGGACCAATTTAATATTAAGATTAATTTCAAATATTACATCAATAATAAAATTATCAATATTTTGATTAATTAATTAATCGTCGGCACAGGAATTCCTCGCCACGCCCGGCAGACGAGCACGCTCAACCACGGCGACGTCATCTGCACCGCCACCGTCAGCTACCCCTGTCGTCTCGTATATACGGTGAGCACTGAGGTACCTAATTAATTAAAATATTGATAATTTTTTATTATTGATGAACTACTTAATATTAAGTGCTAAAAACACTTTGAAATCTGTCAGTCAGTGGGAGACAGCAAGACAAGCTCTGGTGGGAAGGATGGTAACAGGTCTTTTAATCTTTGTCTCTTAATCCCAGTCACTTAATCCTCGTCACTTAATCCAGAAGTCTTTTAACCCCCTAGCAAATAATCCCAAGACACTTAATCCCGTCAATCATCGCCTTGGAGTTTAAGACCAGAGCTGCATAATTAGGTAAGTTTAGGGTTAGGTTTAAGGTTAGGTTTAGGGTTATGTTTTTGTAACACAAATATTTGTTATTTCATTCGTATTACATCATTTAATACGTTTTCTTATATACGGGGATTAAGTGCACATGGATTAAAAGACTTGGGATTAAATTTCGAGGATTAAGTGACTGGGATTAAAAGACCGGGATCAAATGACATGGAACCGGGAAGGATGTAGAAATTATATGCGTTTTGAGTCTTGATTTGATAGCGCTCAGTACTTTGGAAACTCCAAAAGACAGAGGTAGATTCCAAGACCTTGGGCCTGCCACAGAAAAAGCTCTCTTGCCAGTGTCAGTCTACGTCTGGGCAAATTTAGCAACGAGTCGGCAAATCATGTTGAATGATATTGTAGGGCATCGCATTCAATTAGACCTTATGAATTGCCACGTCTTTTATGACTGGTACCAGAGAGCGAAGTGGTTTTGAATTCAGTCGCTATCATTTATCAATATTTCCTAAGAATTAGCAAAAGGCGAATCTAGGCGATAGTTTCAGGACCTATAGTGTATGAAAATTAAAACAGCGTGCGAAATGCGCTCCCCCTCCCATGACGGCGCCCTGGGCAACTTGCCCTCCTGCCTCCTGCCTGCTGGCTCTGATAGTTTTAGGACCTTTGGGGGCAAATTCACATCATTTGGCAGACCGGATATGGCCCGCGGACCGCCCTGTGAATATCCCTGTAATGTAGAGGTAGGTTTCACGTTTCTCGTCCTGCTTAGACAGTTTTCTGACACAGACTTTCAAAACGAACAAGATTTCGCTTAAGCGAATGACGTCGTACTAGAGTAATATTTGTCATCCATTTCCGGATCTTTCGTCGACTGCTTGAAATTTCCCATTCCGTAATCCGTTATCTTGCACGCCCACTTGCTGTCAACGACACAGTTGGAGCTAGTCAGGTGACCATGTGATTGAAGGACCGAGGCATGCAGGTAACTCATGCCCTTAAACACAGACAACACATCTACTATTGTCTACAGAAATAAAACAAGATGTTTAATCAGGTTAAATGTGTGGCATATGTTGGTCATCTTGAGTGGTTCAGTCTCAAACACTAGAGCTCCAAGACACACATTTGCTTTGAAACAATGCAACGAAATCAGGTTGTTCAAAACTTTGGCACGAATCAGTCACAAATAAATACTGTAAGTTCTGGAAACACATGCATACAATTTTGACTCGAGCCCCACCAGACTCGAGCCTTACCCTACCTTTTGAGAGGTTGAGCTTTGTAAAGTAGAGAAAGAGGAGAGTTAGGCCCTATAGGGTTGCCCCCACTTTTCAATCGAAATTCAAGCCCATGTCAGGAGATATTTATATGCATTTAGGAGCACCAGTTATAACTACAACAAAACAGTACACCAAAAAGGAATTTTCCGTGAAAAAATTAATGATAGCTTCGGGTAGAGAAAGTAATCAAAATTAATAATGAGGGAGACGTTGGATGGAAATGAGGGTGGACTAAAAATCGGAAAAAAAGGTTATAAATCTTTGATATACAGATGATATACAGGGTGTCTCAGAAAAAACCCCAGCACAAAAACTATGATTTGTTAAAAATTCATAAATATATTTCTATCAAAATTTTCACAAGTGTACATCACATATTTCCCCAACTTTCTGCTTATTTTCATCTCATTTGCATGTAAGATGGCCATATTGTGAGATATAAAAGTCAAACTTCGATTTTTACTACTCAGTCGCAGCATGACAGGCCTAAATATCTAGCTTCACATAAATTTGGTTTCATGTCAATGTTGGTGGTGGTAGTAGTAGTAGTAGTAGTAGTAGTAGTAATAGTAGTAGTAGTAGTAGTAGTAGCAGCAGCAGCAGCAGCAGCAGTAGTAGTAAAGTTTAAATCGAACGCAAATTTGTAAAAATGTTTTTAAATTCACAGAATTCGACATAACAAGAAAAGTTTTGGATTGGTTGCGGATCCACGATCATTGACCCGTTTGCAAATAATTTCCGCCAAATAAAGGTTCCACCACCCCTTTTCAGGATATTTTGCAACAATTGTTCCGTATCCACAGCCAAGCCCCGGCAATGTCTAAATTCCCATATTATCGTCATTTGATATTTTATCCATTTTTAAAGTTTAAATCGAACTTTTCCTGTTTTGTCGAACTCTGTGAATTTAATTTTTTTAAAAATTTGTGTTCGATTTAAACTTTACTACTATTACTACTATTACTACTACCAACATTGACATGAAACCAAATATATGAAAAACGAGATATTTAGACCGGTCAAGCAGTGGCTGAGTAGTAAAAATCGAAGTTTGACTTCGATATCTCACAATGTGGCCAAAATACATGCAATTGAGATGAAAATATAAAGAAAGGTGGAGAAATATGTGCTGTACACGTGTTGCAAATTTGATAAAAATATATTTAGGAATTTTGAAGAAATCATAGTTTTTCCGCTGTTTTTTCTGAAACACCCTGTAGAGCTTATAACAACAGCGCCACAAGATCTTCGAGAACTAATAACAACATCAACAAGAACAACATGAGCAAGAAGTATGATCTAGTAATAAACGCAAGTAAGACCAAAGTCATGATGACATCTAACTCAGAACAATGCATCAACGTCACCATCAATGGGCTATCACTAGAAAATGCTACATCATTCCCATACCTAGGCTCACTAATCCATGCAAATGCCAGATGCTACACTGTAAATGGAGATTCGAGGACGACTGAACAAAGAAAAAGGAGTCAACGTAGCGCTACTTAAATGGAAGGGTCATAATCTACAAAGCAACACAAAGACCAAATTGTGGAAAGCATTGGTGTAGCCAGTTGCAACATACTGCTCAGAAAGCTGGACACTGATTAAAGAAGACGCACGGAGAATTGAAGACTTTGAAATGAAAGGTTTAAGACAAATTTTAAGTTCCATGGAGACCAAAAAGAACAAATGAGTGGGCACCAGAGCAGGCAGGCGTAACAAGAAGTCTACTGAACAACATTTAAAAAAGGCAGAATATGTTATTTTGGATACGTCATGATAAAACGAGGCTTTTGCTTATAAAAATAACTAACTCAAGGAACACTATCCGGAGGAAGACCACGTGGAAAACCATGAACAGCCTGGCTAGATAACATAACAACATAGACTGGACTTTCTTTTCAAAACATGATTCGGAAACCAGAAGAGCGACGGATATGGAGAGACGTGATACAGAGTGTAGCCACAGTAGCCCAACCTCACATCGGGGATGGCTAAAGAACAGAACAGGCTAAAGAACAGAACAGAACAGAATCAGTTTTCATGGCATAGACGGGAACCTATGCCTAGGGGTAAATCGTGAAATATATTCCTCATTCGATAAAAACTTGTCAAAAAAACACCACTCTGTCTACATTGCACGTAAAAGCGGGTATACAGATCTTTCTTGTCTTGAATCTGAAACCACAGATAATGAGACGAACACATCACTTTATCCCAGAGAAATTAGGAAACAACTTCACCCTACCCTCAGTGACCTGAAGGCCACTGGAGTTGGAGGGGTGGAAAGAGTGGAGGGGTGGAAGTGACGCCATATTCCGATTTCAGCGAACCTTTGGAAGCAATAAATATTAAAGGTAACGCGTCATTCAGGTGTGCGTCTACCTGAGCGATGTCTACGACGAATGAGATCTTAAATTCGTCTCCCAGGTCGAACTTTTCGTCTTGTATGATGTCCTGTAGACTTCCGTTCTTGCAGTAGATCGTAAGGAGGCTGACGTTCGGAGCGACGATGCAGACGCCGATGAACGCGTTCAGGTTCTCGTGTTTTATCATGCGCATCTTGTTTAAAAGAAAACAACAACGCAAAAAGATCAAAGGGAGGTCACAAATTGAAAAGATCACTCTGACGATCTTGTAGCAAGATGAGTAAGCAGCGTTGTATATACTCTTCTCTGCCATGGAGGACTTATGGCAGTTCGGGGGAACAATGACCTCGCGGAAGGAAGTAATGAAAAATTGTCATCACATTACACATTGAAATGTCAATTTTTGGAAGGGGGTGGGACCTAAGACTTTTGAGGGAAGAATTTCCCCCTATTTGGCCTGTATGCAACACAGAGACTTGGACCATATCAAACGCTATGAAAAAGAAACTGGAAGCTGCAAAAATGTGGCTATATGGGTGAATGTTGAAAGTTCCGTGGACGGATGAAAGAACCAACAAAGAAGTTTTACAGATGATGGAAGAACAAACATCGACGGAGGCCATCAAGCTAAGACAGATGAAATTTTTTTTGGACACTTGATGACGAAAAACGGACTCAAGAACTTGGCAGTGACAGCGCAGGGTAAAAGATCAAGAGGAAAACAATGATCAAAATACACAGTAAAACTATGAGATGGACTGGTGGAAATAGACAACAACATCGAACTCCTGAGGAACACCAGAGATCGTGAAAAGTGAAATTCCATGGCCGCCGACGCAACAATGCATGACACCTGAGAAGAAGTAATACTTACCTCTTTTAATTCGGCGAAAAGCACTGGATCCGTACTTTCAATGTTTTGTCTCTCAACTGATTTAATGCAAACTACCGTTCCCTAGAAATTAAACAATAATTCTATATGGAAACTTCTTCAATTTATATAACACTTTGATAACATAACTCGCCGGTGGACATGCGAGTGTCGATAAATCAAATCCAAGTTGATGGCTCATCTAATAAATCTGTCAAAAAATCGAGAATGAAAATAGAGAGTCAAAACTGAAAGTGAAACAAAATACTTGGTACACGAGTTACCCGATAATAGCCAACGAGCGCGAAAGTTTGCGTTTTCAGATTAGTCGATCCAGCAGAAGATCTACGAACAGAACTTGATACTCTCTTCAGTCCAGTCATCTGCGAATATACCATCTCCCGAGTAATGTTTCAATGAATGAATGAATAATAATAATAATAATAATAATAATAATAATAATAATAATAACTTTTAAAGTTCAGTAGGGTCTTGTGGAGAATTTGTGCAGTTTGTATGATTATTGTAATGAACAGTTGAATGATGTTTTACATTATCGGCTTTAGCATGGCTACGAGATTTTACGTTTAATAACGCTGCATATCTACTGAATATAATGTGACACGTAGGCAAAGAATATCTTTACCATTACGGTTTTGAAATGTTCCGTTTTGATACTAAACCATACTTTTGCCCAATTCTGATCGGAATTATTGAGTCACAATAATTAATTCTGTAAGCGTAGCGTAAAACTAGAATTTTAGGACGATTATTAGTTAAGTTTGAAGCAGTTTTGTACGACGCTGATTCTTGCGTCTGCGCCCATAGGCTCCATGTTAAAATTTTAGGCCTATTCGACGGCGCATATCTCCTAATTATAGGCGCTATAGAAGTCCGGTTTAGTTTCGGTTGAAGCTTATTATTTAGTGCATCGATAGGTATAATTGGTATAATTGATTGAAGTATAAATTAATAGTTAGGAACCTTGGAAGTTAGCATGGAAAGAATAGGAGAAGTAACGTAGGTTATTATTGGTTGAGGAAGCCTAATCGTTTCACTATGTGGATTCTGATTGGTTGAACGTCCCCTTCCTCCGGCTCTCCTTTCAGAAAACTATATAAACGCGAGAGCGCACCGTGTTAACCGGTCCGATACTGGGCTCCTGCTGCGACAGCACATACTCCTAGAACATTACGGTTATTGGAGCCTTGTAGCATCGTAGTAGCCTTTCTTAAGCTATCTGGTTTGGTTGTAGACGACATTACGGTTGCTGCAACTTGACTAGTGGCTTGCTAGGATGAGTTGGAGAGATCCGAAACTGGGGCTCTTCAATGACTCTTGGCCATAGCGAAATTACTTTTGCCGTAGAATTTATTCTGCGTTCGGCTGTCTTGAATATGTGTTAGGATTGAATAATGCACTGTTGATATAATGCGTAGTTGATGTAAGATTGTAGCATTATTTAATGGCTGTGACATTAAAATTTTAGCATTGCTAGATTTTGGTTTAGATAAGATTTAGCCTGTATTGTTAATTGTATGAATAAGTGAACTCTAGTAGCTTTGATTGTAGTTCGCTGCTCATATGAATAAGGAAGAAGAATGTTTATTCTGCTGTGTGTAATTAAGTTATAGTGACAATTAACTAGCGACCTTTAATGGCAGTGAAGAATGCTCATTGTTAATTGAAGATATATGTGATGATATGTTGCTGGAATGTTTCATATTAGTTACTTGTGATTGCATAATTGTTCGATGTTGTTGTTGAGGTTTATGTTTTAATCAAGAATAGAAAAATCATATGTGTTGTCTTCTCACAAGCAAGGCCACGCCAGAACCGGGTGGGGACCTAGTTTGCGACAGCCTAAATTCTAAGTAACTCCCCTGGGGTTTTGGAATTTCGCTACAGTCTGCCCTGTGTGAAAACCACTATGTTCCACCCATCCATTCAGTCACAAATGCATAAAGACAGACAGATGAGATGGTGACTCCTATTAGCTAAGGTTGTAAAGAAGGAATAAGGGTGCACATCGACAATTTTCGGGTCAAATAATATTAACGAGCAAAAAAGGTCGTCGTGTCAAGAACTTTGACCTTTCACACATTCTCTTCCATCATACTACCTAGCCCCAGGCTTGTCCATGGGACAGATTTTTCTGTCCCATTCCCATCCCATAGCAATTTAGCCTGTCCCATTCAATCCCGTTGTCGCATGAGATTCCCATTATATATATATATATATATATATATATATATATATATATATATATATATATATATATATATATATATATATATAATATTAATATGAAATATTAATCATGTGTAATACAGTTCGAATGAAATTATGAAATTTATGAAAGTTTAGGTTTAATGTCTACCAAATAGGACTATGTGTACAACCAGACACATAAAACGACAGAACACAGACAACTTCTTGCATTCCGGTTTCATCTTCCCATTAAACTTCTTGACAACAATGCGAACCACCTTATTAACTCTATTAACTTTTATGCCCCACCACAAAATATAGATGTAAATATTATGAATATATGCAGATAAAAGGGTAACAAGTTTCAAAAAGGTAAAAAGTTAAAAAAAGAGTAGATATGTACTGTTAGTCCCATGAAATTGGACGGAACAGTGCTGTCCCATCCCATCCCATTGGGACGAATTCCACTGGTCAACAAATTTTATGCAAGTTTTTGTTTCCTCTACAAATTTTGGTTGAAACTAGTAGATTTTGACTTGCTGAACACAAATATGTAATTAGAATTTCTGTATCACGTAAGGTTTTTAAGAAATCGACAATTTAGCATTCAGTATTGTAACGTCTTCTGCAACATAATCCTACAGAAGGATCTAGGCAATAATGACAAGACATGAGAAAATTAGAAATGTTTTGCTGTAGATTTTCGTTTGTAGTCACTGTCCTGTGCTTCACGTATCAGTGACCAACAGTAGTCTCCGAGCATAGACGGACTCCACTTTCCCTGGTAGCGTTTCTCGATGCTGGCAATGTCTTTGTGAAATCTTTCACCATGTTCATCACTGACGGCGCCGAGATTGTCCGGGAAGAAGTCCAAGTGAGAATGAAGGAAGTGTATCTTCAGTGACATGTTGCATTTCATTGCCTTGTAAGCTTGTAGCAGATTTCCAACTTGTTCAACATAGTTTGGCGCCTTGTAGTTGCCCAGAAAGTTAGCAACAACATCCCTGAAGGCTGTCCAGGCAACATGCTCGGCACCCTGCAGAAGGCCCTCAAAGTGACTGTCCCTGAGCATGTCTCGAATCTGTGGGCCAACAAAAACGCCTTCTTTTATTTTAGCATCACTGGTGCGTGGAAACCTCTGTCGAAAGTATGTAAAGGCTTCACTTTCTTTGTTCATTGCTTTGACAAAGTTTTTCATTAACCCAAGTTTGATGTGCAAAGGTGAGAGATAAATGTTCTTCGGATCAACAAGAGGATCATGTTTAACGTTCTTCTGTCCTGGAACCAAGTCCCTGTGAGGTGGCCAGACCTCTCTCACATAATGTGAATCTCTAGCTCGGATGTCCCACTCGCAAAGAAAGCAGCAGTACTTGGTGTAGCCTAGCTGCAGACCGAGTAGAATTGCAACAACTCAGATCTCCACATATATTCCAGTTGTATCTCGAGTATTCTATGTGTTTCAATAGCAGCTGCATGTTCTCATATGTTTCCTTCATGTAAGCAGCATGTCCAATGGGTACTGATTTAATCAGTACTACTGAAGGGTATGAATTGCCATTGTGCAGCAAAACAGCCTTTAAACTTAACAGCGAAGAGTCAACAAAAAGTCGCCATTCGGATGGATTGTGCTTACAGCCGAAAGCAATCCATCAATGTCAATGCAAAAAGCAAGACTGTCAATTTTTTTGAAGAATCGAGTCGAGTCTTCATGCCGTTTACGAAATACTGAAATTTTTGTACCTGGAGAGAGCAGATTCCATCCTTGCAACCTAGATCCAAGCAATTCTGCTTGATTTTTTGACAAATCTAAGTCTCTGACCAGATCATTGAGCTCTGCCTGAGAAATCAAATGAGGATTGTTGGATGTCGATGGCTCAAACTCTGGGTCTTCCGTAGCTGAATCATCAACTATCTGCAGCATTTCATCTGTCTCTGCATGCTCGTCCTCGTCCTCCAGTGTCCAAAACTCGAAGGGGGGTTGGAACAGGAAGACTCTCGTCGTGTGGAACTGGTCTCATTGCCGAGGCAAGGTTAGGATACTCAATAGACTTCCTATTCTTTGAAGAAATCCTGTAACATTCGTCATGCAGAAATAGCAATCCGTTACATGATTATTCTGCTCCCACCATATCATTGGTATGGCGAATGGCATGGATGGACGCTTACCTGCAAGCCAAGCTCGCAGACTGGTAGCACAAGATGAACAACATATATGAGGTGCCCATACTTTGTCCTGGTCGCCAATTTTGCATCCAAAGTATAACTCATATCCTTTCTTTATGATTGCTGTCATACTCCGCTTCTGTGATTTCAACGTAAACTCTCCACAGATGTAGCAGAACGTGTCACTGCTATTGCGACATCGACGCGACATTTCAGCAGTGATGTTAATCCTTGTCCTGGTCCTTGTCCTTAAGGACTCCTTAAGGACCAATTTGAAGTCCTTGTCCTTGTCCTCGTCCTTGGGGAGTCAGTCCTCGTCCTTATCCTCGTCCTTGGGGGTTCGGGCCTCGTCCTTATCCTCGTCCTTGCAGATCGGTCCTTGTCCTGGTCCTTGTAACTTAGTCCTTGAAAAGTCCTTATAAGGACCAAATTACTTGTATACCATTTTCAATTGTACTGATAATTATGTTCCAAGGTAAGAGTAGTATGTGGATTTATATTTAGGCTACATACTTGCTTTGAGTTACTCTAAAATGTTTAGTCATTGCTTCCTTTATAATACCAGTTGAGGAGTTGATTCTTTAGCAGAATTCTTTGTTGCCCAATGCCCAGCGACGTCGGCTCCAGTTGAACGAGTGTTTTCGCAAAGTGGTTTCATATATAATTAGACCTCACCATGTGTGCATGACTGATCAGCTGCTGGAAACACTTGTTCATTTATTATTATTATTATTATTATTATTATTATTATTATTATTATTAAACTTGACAATTTCTTAAAGCGCAGTAACATAGCTAGGTGGCTAAAGTCAAAGGCGCATATGAAATGCAGCATTGCTGTTGACTACATTATGTTTTACAACATTCTTTTTTTCCTTTTCTAATTTCGTGATTCGAATTGAAATTGTTTGTTTTTTTTCCTTTCTGACTTTTTGTCTGACAGAAGTTGGTCCTTGTCCTTGATCCTTGTCCTTGGGGTCAGTCCTTGTGGTCCTTGTGCTTGCGGGGTAAGTCCTCGTCCTTGTCCTCGTCCTTGGAGGGTCGGTCCTCGCCCTTATCCTCGTCCTTTGGGGTTCAGTCCTTGTCTTTATCCTCGTCCTTGGGGGGTTGGTCCTTGTCCTTATCCTCGTCCTCGGTGGGTCGGTCCTTGTTAACATCACTGCATTTCAGAAACTTTAATTAAATTAGTTAATATATTCAATTCCCAGCCTTTAACTAAACAGCTATATCTCATCAAATAGAAAGACTGCAGCTGCTTCCTAGTACTGCTTGGTATTTATATAGGACTGCGTAACCATAGCAACAATACATGCTAGGCATGTAGTCTTGAAGACAGGTTTGGGCGCGTCTGGGCATGTCTGGACATGCCTAATTATACTAATTTTCAAAATCCATGTAGTTAAGTGAGCCAGCAGTGCATATTACAGCTGTTATGGCGGTCACATAAGATTCTTGCCTAACCTGAATACCCATAACTCAGATAACTCCCGAAAACCACGATTTTAAAATTCTTATAATTTTAAAATTTAAAATCAGCTTTTTCTCAAAAAACTTACGTGATAGGAAAATTTCAAAATTATTCCTGTAATCAGCATGACAAAATCTACCTGGAACACCAGAAATTGCACAGGAAACAAAAACCTTGTTGACCAGTGTTCCATGGGATTCCCATGAGACCCATGAGTCCCATGGACAAGCCTGCCTAGCCTTCACTCCTCAAAAATCTCAGCAATTATGCGCACATCTCACGACCGGTCCAAGCCGGAATAGGGGGGGAATCGGACTCCCTTTCCGTGTCTACGCCAATGACGACTAACCGATTTTCCTTCGAAATTCGTCAACACTTCGTCACAATTAACAATCCACGATATAATTGCGTTGATCTCCGCTTGAGCTTTCGACTGTCTTTGGTTTAAATGTTTCGGGGGAAAAACAAAAAAAAAACAAAAATTAAAAATCAGCAACGAATATATTCACCCAGTTCTTAAGAAACTGACAATGTCAGTATTTTCTATATTCTTTGGATCATAAATATCTTAACGTCTACTGAAATTCGTCCGACTCAATTTCTGTTTAGCAAAAATAAAATAACACAACGCATTATTCGCGCTAATTTGTGTCTGCAAACCTAATTCATATATGTGCAAATAAGACTACATTGTCTTGTCTTGAACTGTCTTTTCTCCGAAGATTGGCTGCACTGTGGACTGTCTTCTTCCAAGGGTTACGATCTTCTGCCGCTCTTGTCGCCTGCTCTACAGTGAGTCCTGTCCATTATTTGACGTTGTCCTTCCCACTTTTTCTTGGTCTACCCTTTTTCGTGATCCTAGCATTGTGCCTTATATTATTCCTTTCTCTAGGTATTCCAGTTTATTTCGCACAATATGTTCCTAGTAATTCAGTTTTCTTTTCTTTACTGTTTCCAGTACGATTGTTTGCACCACTGCTTTATCCAATACCCATTGATTCGTTTTCTTTGCTTTCCAAGAAGCTCTCATTTGTCTTAGGCCTTTCACATTTTAAATGCCTGTATGCGCTGTTCATCTTCTTTCATTATTGTCCAGCCTTCGCAGCCGTATGTAGCGACCGGCCACACCACTCTATAGGTGTTGTAGAACATTAGACTTATATCACACTTGTATAAGTTGTATATATTCAACTCAAGATCCATCTTTTCTGAATGAATGAGGTTTATTATCTCCAAAAGAACGATGAGCAAGTAGCCTATTTAACAATTAAGTAAGTAAGTAAAATCTCGTGGATTTCTATAGGCGCCTTGGAAAGCAGCACAATGTACAATGAATAGTGAATAATAGCAATTACAATAATTGAGGTCAATTCTTATGTCTTATCCACTCTGGGCTGTCAGCCTTTTACGCTCAGCTCTCTGTCTCTCTATCTCATAAATCTGTAATTGCTGAAGTAAAATAATAGCTTACTTGTAGTAACAGAAATACCAAATGGGAATGATTGCACACAGGAGAAGAACGGCCACAACGCAAGCCATGCCGATTTGAAACCCTGAAAAAAAGACGAAAACATCCGAGTCAGTGAAACTTCGCAAATGATGAATCTTAACCCAGAACTTCTTAATAATTTTCAGAAACCGATTTTTCCTACGTGTACACGGTAAAGTCGGTTCACGCTGGGATTTTTTGTGGAGGGTGACCAAATTCGGAGCCTAATCCATTCAGAGGTCAATCAGTATGACTACCGGTACTCAGGACCTGTATAATTGAAACAATAATGTATGAAGAAATGCGTTAACCAAAGTTAATTTGTCTTTACAAGGGCCGCCAATTTTTCTGACAAAACTGCCCGGGTACCCGTCCAAATTTTGCAGGGTACTTGGATACCCAAATTAGCAAAATCTCCACTGTGGCCTCTTATCTCTGCACCCACCTAAATAACCATACTCTCCCTCCGGGCTCTACTCGACCGTTATGTCACACATCTTCTCCGGTCCCGACAACTAATGATTCTATCAGGGATGTATGCGGTGAGTGTGAGGTATGAGGGTGTGAGTGTGACATAATGGCGTCAACTCCTCCTCCGGTCCATATAACTAATGATAGAATCATTAATTTCAGTGACCAGAGGGAAAGTTTTACATAAAGGTCATGTTTCACGATGACCTGGGAAAATGTAGCTTTTTGACTGTAAAGCGCTTTGTCGTTGGCCTTCGTCATGTTTACAGCGCTCTATAAATTGTCATGTATAGAATAGAATAGACCTATATTTAATTTTACTGCTCGGGTGCAGTTGCGTTATTTCACACTTTTCTTGGGGGGGCGAGAAAATTTGTTTTTCAATTTTTCAATTTTTTGCAATTTTTGCGATTTTTCGACCTGACGAGTGTTTGAGTTTCCAAAAAAGTTGACGACCTTTTTTTTGCTTGTCAGTCCTTTTTACGATTAGTTACTTCAGATTTTGCTCGACATCAAGCACATAACACAAACATGCCCCCCAATTCCAAATGACGTCCCTGTTTTTTGCACATTAATACATTAGAAATTAATATTTTCATTTCCTTGGGGGGGGCGTGCTCCCCCCAGCCTTCCCCAAATGACGCCTCTGCTCGGGTGATAGGACTTCAACGGGTACCCGGACCCCAGGTGGGTACCCGTTGACTCCCTTGTGTTTACCGTTAATTTAGTTAGGACATACGAAATAATTCTTGCAAGCTACGCTGAAAATTTGGTACTTGAGGGTCAGACCGCGGACACACTCCCGGTATGGTTGCTCAAGGAGGTCATCGACGTGCTGGCCCCATTCCTCATGACGCTTTTCTCCATTTCCTTGAGGACTGGAGAATTCCCTTCGACCTGTAGGCACACGGCAGTTCTTCCGCATTTTAAGCGCCCTGGTTCTGACTCAAACGAAATGTTCAAATATTGCCCAATATTCAACCTTCCCTTCCTTTCCAAAGCGCTTGAGAGGGCTGTAAATCAGAGTTGTCCAAGATTTGGGGTAACCCATGGGTTGGGTTCAGTTTGTGAAAAAATGAATGGGCTGAGTATAGTGACTCTGTACCTGCTAACTACGTTAAATATAGATTTTCTGTTTACTACTTTGATGATAAGTCGTAGATTAATTATTGTATTATGCCAAATGATAACGCCATGTATGTTAGCCTAGATTTCACCGTAGGCAACGCATTCAATAGTGTGTAGGTCTAAACACCGGACGATGGCAATTCAGACTGATCACGTGGACGGTTGTTGACTTGTCTGAACACTTTCCTTTTCAGGCCTATAAACCGGCCACGGTCAGTTGACAATAGCTGGGCTTCATTAACCATTAAGCACACTAAACACGTGCTTAGGCCCCACGAGGGAAGGGGCACAATGATTTTATCTTTTACTTTTTTCAGTCAAATGTTTTGCGATCTTGTTTAATACCATTTCAAATCTAAATGAAGTGGAAGTATAATAATAATGTGATTTAAAGTGGTTTAGGAGGCGAAGTAAGCCTGTGTGAAAACCACTATAGTAACTCTCGGCATTCAAAAGCCTAGTTTTCCGAGACAGCCTTTGAATCTGTTTAGTGTTTCAACTGTCACTCCCACCTCATCCAAACTGTTCCATTTGTCCACAACTCTTGCATAAATTTGTTTTCTTTCTTGGGCCCATCCCCTGTTTAAACAATTTGCATTTGTGGCCTCTTGTGCTGCTATTGTGTGTCAATGTAAAGAATTGATCACATGGCACATCTACTATCCCAGTTATTATTTTGTATGTTTCTATCAAATCCCCCTCTCTCTCTTCTCTTTTCTAATGTTGTCAGTCCACAATATTGAAGTCTTTTTTCATAGCATTTCATATATTTTGATGGTTTTTGACGTTATAATTCAGCACATTATACACTCGAAAATGGCAATGGCTAGTGCTGTCGAACGTACAGAGTGTTACCGCAGTGAGTCTAAAACTCTAAATAAACACTTACCACAGTGTATATGTGCTTGAATGAAGCTCATACTGAAAACTTTTGGTTACAAGAAAATTGAATTTTGGGCGTTTATCAGACCTCGGGTTGAACACATGTATATTTTAAAAAATGCGATTGACTGTCACATTTTAGTCAGGTCAGGATGGGTTTGGTTGGGTCAGCAGACAAGAATTTCATTTGGGTTGGGTTGAGAAGTTCACGGGCTGGGTTGGGTGTGAGTTCAGAAAACCAATCCATGGACTACTCTGCATTCCTATGCAAATGGTTCGATACTTGGCGTCTAACAGCCTCATGCTCAGGAATCATTCGGCCTACCTACGTGGTCATTCGATGGGAACTGCCTTACTGCGAATATTCAACGACATTGTAAACGCGGTTGCGAATGGCCAGCTGGCCCTACTCTGCTCACTCGACCTTTCCGCAGCGGCAGACTTCGATAATGTAGGTCATAAATCTCATAATGTAATCATTCGTCGACTAGAACTCCCCTACGGTATCGAAGGCAAGCAGTGTTATTTCTAGGATTTTGAATTTGGGGGGTGTCGGGAAAATCTGGGAACGTATCCTGGACTATAACACACTGCTATGTTTTCTTCCGTGTGAAGCGCTACCGTATTGGATATAACGTAATCAATTTTACAGACCTCGTTTGTAGCTAGTTCTACTGTAGAAGGCAGACCTAAAATCATCGCGATTCATGCTTGATGCAGACTTTTCACTGTTCAATAATTTGAATTCAAAAAGACAAAAAGAGAGAATATATGGGATCCGTTATAGACATTGATCTTACCGATCGTCTTATAAAACGGCTCCGGGCAGAACTCGTCGCCGAATCCACAAGGTTCTGGATATCCAGGCGGCACTCCTCTTTTACCTCCAGGCCAAATAACTTCATTGAGGATCTGGCGATTTAGTACAAATTTGTCTGATTGATAATTGTAGGTGCCAATAGTTACGAATCTGTCACCCTGAAGGATCTCCACGACTGACGTCATTATGCGATCGCCCACGAAATCAGTAATCACCTCACCTGTAACTCCTACAATAGCCAACATTAGTCGCTGAGCAATAAATAATCAGGGCCGTTTTCAGGTCTTCGTAGGCCTGGGCACTCTCATATTCGTAGGCCCTCCTCAACTTAAACCTCCAAGTTGCCAACTACTCAATCAAATGTGGATGAAACAGTTTCTAAAGCCAATGCATTAATTATGACGTATCCATGAGATCTGGAAGAGGCATTTGCTGACGAGTTTCTTCTATTTTCACAAATATTTGGTGAGATTAAAAGTGTGGCTGAAATGCTTAGAGCACAAATAGAGAATAAAATGTAAATATTGCTTTGCGAATCTATAGTGTGCCTTTCAATTTTAGGAACAAGTTGTGAAGTTTAACGTTCATTTTTCAAACTGAAACTTATAAAAAACTTATCTTCGGTCAACGATGAGATAAACACATCCTCCCTGGCACTACTTTCAATTGAACAGGACTTGATGTGGGAAATTACATTTGGAAATAACATTCGAGGACGTCATCAGTGACCTTGCTAATGCAAAGAGCCGAAAAGTTTACATATTGTAACACTGCTCAAGTAGGGTGCTCATATTAATAGATATTATACTGTTTGTGATTGCCAGAGTTAAACGTTATTAAATTTGTATCTGCAAGAGTGCAATTTCTGCCATTTTTTTACCCCCTTCATGTTTTCAATAAACATCTGATTTTAGTAGGCCCCTGAAAAGTTCCTAGGCCCTGGGCACAGGGTTCCCGGAAGATTCGGTACCGGAAGATTCGGTACCGGAAGATTCGGTACCGGAGAATTCGGTACCAAAACTTTACTTGTGGAAGATTCGGTACCGGAAGATTCGGTACCGGATAATTCGGTACCGGTTCGACATACACATAAGATGACGCCTCGCCTGCTGCTGGTATTTGTCCGCTTTAACTGTCGCGCGTCATTAGCGTGTTCGGTAGGGGCGCTATTCGTAGTCGCTCGCAGGCGATGTGCCTGCCTAACAGTTTCGCGGTTCTGGAAGTGTTTACCATATGACGGCTATCTGACTCGAGTCAGGCGTAGAGTCAAGGAGGTGAGCTATCGTCTGAACCGAACTGAGGGATATAATCGTGCGTTTCAACGTCGAACTGAGGTGCGATTTGACCGACTCGTTCCGGTACATGTGCCGCCATTGCGTTGCACACAGCAGTCGCTAGGTGGACGTGACGATTGACAGCGTTGTTTACTGTTAGTCTTACTCGTCTCAATGTCTGATGCGCTCGCGAGCCTAAATGCTTTTGGGCTTTGAAGCGTTGAACGGATATATGCCTTTAGGCCAGAGAATATTCCAGCAACTTCTAATTACTAGCATCTTCTAATTTTGACGATCAATCTACGTGGATTATCTGATCGTAGTATATGCGTCGAACTTAGCGTACTCTGTTTGCATAACCGTACGTCGCCGTTACCTAGTCCCTGAGTCGATACTTTGGAAGCTTCACTCATTGTTGTTGCGGGGCTGCTGCTACTTTCTGTGGTTGCTGACGCTGGAGACTCCCAGGACAACCGGTCGAACAGAGCTATGCTCCTATCATACACGCGCGCCGACCTACTGGAATTCAGGTCACTTACTGGCGTACGGCCTACGGCATCGCTGCGGCGTCGCTTAGATCACCTTTTCTTCAGGCCGCTCTGCTGGCGGAGGAGTGGCAGGAGCCGGCGGGCGGGGCAGTCGCGGCAGAGGCCTATCCCGGTAATAGCCTCACAACGACGGCGACAACCTACCAGAGTGGCTCAATTAAAGGCTGAGTCTAATTCTAAACCTCGGCTCGCACTCTTGTACCCGCGATTTCAACGCCACTCCAATGCGCAGATGCGGAAGCTTCGTTTCGGTCTGCAAAACGTACAATCAATCAACAACAAGTTAGACAGTGTAACTGATCTTCTCGAAGACCATCACTTGAATATTCTAATCTTAACTGAAACCTGGCATGAGGACTCGGACTGCGTCGCCATTAAAAGACTCACAAGTTCGGGCCTGAACGTCATTGAAGCAGCTCGACCTACAACGAATAACACTCGTCGAGACGATGCAAATTTCGTCAACCATGGAGGACTTGTCATTATAACAAGACACGGCATTAGCGCCACTAAATTCGACACCAAAATCAGGCCGACAACGTTCGAACACTTATGCTGTAAGGTCGGAAGTGGACAGACACCTATCATACTAGCGGCTATCTATCGACCAGGATCACAGCGGGTCTGTGACCTGTTCTTCAAGGAGCTCTCCACTCTATTCGAATCGTTAGCTACTTACAGTTGTAAGTTCTACGTCGTCGGTGACCTCAATATACATCTCGAGAGGCCTGCGGATAGCGACTGTCTGAGACTTAACCAAGTCTTCGATACCTTCGACCTGCAACAACACGTGACAGAGCCGACTCACGACCTTGGAGGCTTATTAGACGTGATCATCACGTCCAGGAACTCATACACAGACGACGTCTCCGTCGACGAGTCGGGCCTGTCAGATCATAAATTCATTCACTGGACGACTCAGGCCGTGAATCCCCCGCCAGAGTTTAGAAGAGTCGAGCGGAGGAACTGGAAGCACTTTAACCTCGATCAATTCATCTTGCGTCTCAAGGCGTCAGTGCTGGCCTCCAGTTGATCCCGGAAGAACAGCATCCGAGCTGGCTGAATGCTATAAATCGGTGATAACGCAAATCTTAGACGATCTCGCTCCAGTGACGGTGATGTCGGTTCGTGTGCGGCCGTACTGTCCGTTCTTTGACGAAGAGTGCCGGCAGGCGCGCCAAAGAACACGTCGCGCAGAACGTGTTTTCAGAAGGAATAGAGACACAGCCAAAGAAGCCGAAGCGCGGAAGTCCTGGCGTTCCGCCCTCAAATCCAGGCGGCATCTCGTCAAAGCGAAAGGCCGGCAATACTGGCGGCAGTCCTTACATTCGGTCGAGTCGGACAGTAAGGAGTCGTGGGAACTGCTCAACAAGCTACTAGGAGAGGACAGCACCAGCACGTGGTCGTGCTCCAATTTTAAGGCCGAGGATTATCATAATTACATCGACGGCAAGATTGACAGCATACGAAATAGGACGGCCACAGCTGGAACGGCGACCTACTCCCTGTACGGCGGGCCTTCCCTTGCGACGTACTCGGTCCCTACTGTTGAAGAAGTCACAGCCATGGTAATGTCGTCTCCGAATAAGCAGTGTTGCACAGATCCAATGCCGATGTGGCTCCTCAAAGAGTCGATCGGCGTGCTAGCCCCATTTCTGAGAACGCTCATGTCCATCTCACTCGAGACTGGAGAATTTCCATCGGCCTGGAAGCACGCTATCGTGACGCCACATCTCAAGCGACCGGGCCTTGATCAATCGGATGAACACAACTACAGGCCGGTATCAAACGTTCCTTTCCTATCGAAACTATTGGAGAGGATCGTTAACAAACAGCTGGTCGCATTTCTGATCTCGAATGGTCTGATGCCCAAAGATCAGTCCGCCTATCGGCTGGGCCATTCTACGGAGACAGCTGTCCTAAAGATTTTCAGCGACATTATCGATGCAATAACAAATGGGCGTATGGCACTTCTATGCCTACTCGATCTTTCCGCTGCCTTCGACGTAGTCGACCACGAGATTCTGATTCGTCGCCTCGAGGTATCCTACGGCCTGAAGGGCCTCGCCTTGACCTGGATTAAGAGCTACCTCACCAACCGAACGCAGTCAGTCTGGTGGAACGATTGTATGTCTGACTCGCGTCGGGTCTATCACGGAGTTCCGCAAGGGTCCGTCTTAGGCCCTTTGCTCTTCATCCTATACATTGCTGACATCAGACAGATTACAGAAGCCTTCGGTCTAGAGTCACATAGCTACGCTGATGACGGACAGATATACTCCTCATGCCTGCCTTCCGACACCGAGCGACTACGTGCGCGAATCACTGATTGCATATCAGCGATTGCTGAGTGGACCGCTGCGAATCGACTCGCTTTAAACCCTGAGAAGACGGAATTCCTATGGCTCTGCACTCCACGAAGGCAGCACCTCATCAGTCGGACCCCGTTCGTAGTAGGTGATGCCGCCATCGCCCCGTCGTCGACGATACGCCTATTGGGAGTCCAAAGAGACGAGATCCTGTCCTTCGAAGCGCATATCAGCAGCATGACCCGCTGCTGTCACCACCAACTGCGAAGGATCAAGATGATTCGACAGTACATACCAGCGCAGGCAGCCTCACAGCTCGTACGGGCACTAATACTGTCAAGGATCGATTACTGCAATAGTCTATTATTCGGTCTTCCGGAGCGTCAGTTAAATCGTTTACAGTCGGTACTAAACCTATCTGCACGGCTAGTCTTTCGAAGCCGCTGGCGCGAGCACGTCACGCCGCTGTTGCGAGACCGCCTTCACTGGCTTCGAGTCCAGGAACGAATCGTTTATAAGCGTTGCTGGCTCACTCATCGAGCTTTATACGATCCCTTCTGCCCCGACTACCTAGCCACGCTGATACAGCGATCCACGGTGAACGAACGACGATCGCAGCTACGGTCTGGAAGTCGGGTCCAGCTGCTCGTCCCTGCTCCATCCAAGACCTCTAAGTTCGGCGAACGATCGGTCAGGCGGGGCAATCCGCTCCTGTGGAACTCTCTGCCAGATCGTGTGACTAATTCTGACTCTGTTGAGACTTTCAGAAGGAACCTAAAAACACACTTATTTAACATCTCATATAAGTGACACGTGTCAAAGCGCTCTTGTTTTTAGCCTAAGCTATGCTTACTGCGCTATATAAGTTGTCTGCTAATAATAATAATAATAATAGCGGACACCCAGCGTTCAGGCGCGCTTTTGCTCCTCCCAGCCGCGCTTTTGCTCCTCGCAGCGACTTAATGGAACACGCCGAACACTTGTAATCGGCCAGATCTCTGACGTCAGCGCGACAACCCACGTGACCGTAGTCGTGCTTGACGCAACCACACACACACAAATACACACCCATCCATCCACACAGCCTCCGAAATCGATTCGGTACCGAATCTTCCGTGACTGGTACCGAATTATCCGTCCCGAATCTTCCGGTACCAAATCTTCCGGTCACCGGGCACTGTGCTCAGTGGATAAAACGGCCCTGATAATAATAGTAATAATAATAATAATAATAATAATAATAATCATCATCATCATCATCAGTGCTTTTTCAGTGGAAATGCACGGAACGGCGTTCCCACGACTTTTGCAAGGTTCCTTTATATAAGGGGTCGACAACCTTTTGGACAGCGAGGACCAAAATGCTATGGAAGTGTCTGTAGGAGGGCCATGTAATTAAAAAATTTTCAACGGTCCCCAAATAAGGGTTGGGGATTCACCCTCCCTCACTGGTTGGGATACTTTGATTGCAGAGGTGTAGTATTTGGTACTTGTACATGTACTCGAGTTGTACTCGAGTACAAATTTTCAGCACTTGTACTTGTACTTGGAGGCCAAGTACTTGCACTTGTACTTGAAGCATTGTGTACTTGCTACATTTCTGTCACTAAGCACTAAGCAGGCAGCTGCTAGGTTGCTGAAGAACTACTGTATGTGGACCTGTCCATTGGTCAGGCAGAGCATTGAAATTAAATACAGCTTAGAAAAACATTCTGTTGCATAGGTAAACAATAACAAAATCAACATGGCTGAAGATAAAGCATTTGAGTGCAAAGTGCCTCGTGTCATTAAGTTTGCATTTACTGATTATAAAGATGAGAAAAAGACTTAGAGGTAAATATAAATTGTACAAATAAAGTGAGTTATAACAAACAAATGCGGTAGGACGTCGAAATTTGTGAAACATTTAGAAAGGAGGCACACTGACAGGCTGGTAAAAATTATTACTAATCATATAATTTATTAAGCATTCCGGGGTAGCCAAACAAGCCGTTCAACGCCTAGGCAACAGTGATGGTATTTAGATTGTTCACCACTGTAATGAACTAATGAACTGACATTATGACTAAGCGTCTTTGCTAATTGTGTCCATTTTATTGAATAACTGTGACAGACAGCTACTTGTTAATAAAGTGTAGGACTACTGTACTTGCTGTTTGTACTTGGCTATGAGCATCGGTACTTGTACATGTACTTGAGGTTTTGGTACTTGTACTTGGAGGCCAGGTACTTGTACTCGTACTCGAAGTTTTTAGAATGCATGTACTTGTACTTGTACACCAGGTACTTGTACTCAGTGTTGTTAAGTATCTAAGATACTTGTATCTAGATATGTATCTTAGATACTAAAAAGTATCTTGTATCAAGATACATTTTTAAAAGTTTCTAGTATCAGTATCTTAGATACAAACAAAGTGTATCTGTATCTTTATTTTAAAATTAGATACAAGATACTTTTAAACTCTCAATAGAGGTTGACTATAGTTTATAGTGGATATTGTTGAATGGTGATACATGGACATTTCAAATATTTCAAATATACTTTACGAGATTTTATGAAAATTTACGAGATTTTACTTACTTGCTTACTTAAAATATCTATGGTTGTAGATTTGTGTGGCATCTATGACCTGGATATATTTAGCAAAATGGCCGATAATGATAATCAACATGTGACTGTGATATTAGATGGAAAATATTTCAAAATAGTTAGTGTAGAAGGTGGCAAAGTTCTCGGAAAATGTGTAAATTGTGTCAATAAGACTATTTCTGGAGGATTTGCATCAACGTCAAATTTTAAGCTGCATCTCATCTGCATTTCAAATATACTTTAAGCTACATTAATCTTAGGCCCTAGAGTCATATTAAGAGATATATAATTTGATTAATATGACAACCTCTTTGGTTGCAAATTTACATTGCATCTATGACTTTTTTCCATACTAGGTTTATTTTGAAACAAACTCTTCTTGGATATTTTTTCTCAATACTAACTTCTAAAAAAAGTATCTTAAAAAGTATCTTGTATCTAGATACTTTCTATTTGTATTTGTATCTTGATACTTTTGATTTCATGTATCTAGTATCAGTATCTTTGATACATTTCCTCACATGTATCTGTATCTGTATCTAAGATACATTTGAAAAGTATCTTTAACAGCACTGCTTGTACTTGTACTTGAAGTATTGTGTACATGCTACATCTCTGTTTGATTGTATCCATCCCTCTACACTTGAGTCAAGAAATGTTGAAATAGGGGGCGCTTCGACCGCAGTTTTTTTTATTCAACCTCTGTTGCATCGTTTAAGATGCACGGTGTTTTTCGGCTCTGGTTAATCGATACATTTAGTCAAACCCGGAGCAGATGTTTGCAGCAGTGTACCTAGTGGCGCCATCCTCCTGAGTAATTTTAGTCACCGCTTCTTTTCAATTAGGTAAAGATAACGGCAACTGGACGCCGACCCAAGAATTTATTAACTTCCAAACTTTCAGACTTTTTTGTTTCTCGATCGGTCCCAGAAACGAAGATACTCTTTGGTGTCAGCATGCGAAAATTCTCACGACTGATTCCAATCCAGAACCAAAAGAGCAGAGAATTGTCCAAGCTCATGATCATCAGTAGTTAATTTTACACAAAGAATAGAGGAACACGCACACACACAGATATATATATATATATATATATATATATTTTTTTTTTATGCCCTCGGTACTTCATTCCCGAAGGTCTCATGAGAAAAAAAAATTGTCCGGAGACAAAAATTAATGTGTGTTAACTCTCGTCAGGTTCTTCGAGGTCAGCCACAGAAAAAGTTCCTCGAAACGATATTGCGTTGAAGCGCTGTATGGCCATAGACAAGCGCTGAAACAAAAAGCTTCCTTCCCTTTTGTCTCCGATAGACTCTGAAATTCGACGACCTAGTTGTCTGATGAAAATCTGTGCGTCGAGACTTATTGGCCCGAAGGACTCAAAGGCCAATGGCAGGAAATTGTAATCTGTTGTCAGATCTGCGTATTTAGTATTTTTGCGAACTGCTGCCGCCTCAGCAGACGCACCTGCCAACAAAGACGTGATGGGTAGATGGGTGGCAGCGACTGTGTCTGCCACGGTTACGTCCCAAATCAGGCTACGGCCGGCGTGCCACGGGATCAGAGTGAGGCCGTCCGGTCTTCTACCGTCAGAACGCGAGAGATCGGGTGGTTCTTTGACAGATGGAATGCCCGCTCGAAGAAGCGCCCAGTAGACCACGTCATTAATCATTGTGTGGCGTGGAACACGACCTGGGCCGAGTGAGCAAGACAGACCGTGAGAGCCGACTTCCAACACCTGTTCCCCACACTGGCAGACGTGCCGTTCACAGGTGTTGGCACCGAGGCGGAGGCCGACGACGATTCTGACTGCCTCGTCGTCCATGCGCAGTCCACAGGAAGCGATGGGCAGCGCATAAAGCCAGTCCCCGGCGTGCTCCACTGAAACGGCCCTTAGACGTGCCTGATGGTACTGCCGTTGGTCAGATTGGAGCAGGTGGTTAAACTCCCTGAGAATCAGAGGACGATCCCAAGTGGACTGCTTGTGGAGAGGGCCCGAACCAGGATTATCCATTTGGCTCATTTCCCTCCACTGGGCGATGATCTCGGTCTCACGTGGGTCCGTAGGCAGACTTGCCTTCAGAAGAATGGACGACTGGAGATCTCGGGTGCTCGCAGCTGAAGCCAAGAAGGCAGACGGTGCAAGCGCAGACACCCGGCGAATCCCCAGTCCCCCATCTCTGATTGGGAGCGTAGCCTGTACCCATTGACTGTCTGACAGACGCAGATTAAGGATTTGGTTCAGTCCCTCACGCATAGCGTCGTCGAAGTTTTCTAATAGTGGATGGCCTGTGCATGGAGTGCATCGTAAAAGGTGCAAAAGTTTAGAATGGGTGAGCGACATTCTAAGCAAAATTAGGGCGTCCTGTTTAGCGATCAGCGTCAAGCGGTTCAGTGCCAAGTTTAGCTCGTTAGAGCGGTGTGACATAAGGGACCCAAAGGCCTGAGTGATGGAAAGAGGAGCCCCAAGGAGAATAGCGTCTTGGGGCTCTATGCGTTGAAAGCTGTCAAGCGAAGTGTCAGTAGCTGGGATTGGGCCTTTGGATATAATCTCGCATTTGCGATGGTTCAGAGATAGGCCCAGCTCTTTACATTCCCGCTCAATAACTGAAACATCGCTTGCGACGCTGTCTGCGTCCCCGCCCAAGGTGACGTCATCAAGATACCCCAGAATAAGCGCGGCTGTTAACTTTCTCAGGATGGGCTGCAGCGGCAGGCAAAAAAGCAGTGGGCCCAAAGGGTCGCCTTGTTGGGGGCCCATTTGCGAGGACAGCCGAAATTTGCCAAATTTTAGAAGACTTGGACTTCCGTAGGACAAAAGACCGTACTTCGAGAGTTCTGGCAGAATGTTCGTTAGTGCGGTAAGCATTCTGTCTCTCTGCACGCTATTGAAAGCATTGCTGAAGTCCAGTTTTACGATAACGTTGTCATCTGGCATTGCGTCCAAGAAACGTCTGGTTGCGTGCACTGCCGCTTCGCAGCCCCCTGGGCATCCAACCCCGACCTGTAGGGGGGCCAGATAGTCCGATACCCTGGACAGTGCAAAGTTTGCGGCACATTTGGAGGCTAGGCGGCGCCAAAAATAGCCTATTGCGATTGGGCGCAATCCCCCGGCTTTTTTCCTGAGGGCCAGGAGGGTTCCATCAAAGAGGATGGGCCTGACCTGATCAGGACATGTGCCAGAAAGTAAAAGGTTAATTAGGCCCGTTATAGCAGAGACCAGTCTGCCGCCAGCCTCTGGACAGGTGATAAGCTCAGCCACAATTTGTGGCCTCAGTCCATCTGGGCCTCCGGATGATCCAGCTGGAAAGGAGCGAATTCTGGCCCTAACGTCCTCTTCAGACACCCGGAGTGGAGTGCAATCACTGGCTGGTGGCATGTGGACCCGGTCTTCCGGTGGTGAAGGATGCTTCCCAAGCAGCTCCTGGTAGGTCTGAGGGTCGGGAGTAACCGGTTCTTCATCTGACATTAGGATCCTGACCGCGGCCCTTATATTCCCGTCCTCTAGTTTGGATGACACTGAGGCTGCCAGCATCTGGTCTCTGCTTTTCCTCGTCGCTGCTTTGCTGGAGAGAGTTTGGCTGGCGTCTGAGAGGATCTCAATGTTCTCGTGTAGCTCCGCATAAAAATTCTGCGTGCGTTTTTTAAACGCTGAAGCCTGGTTATGCCTCTTTCCCCCTCTAGCCGTTTGCTTCAGAATTATGGGGGCGAAGCAGATTAAATCCCGCCAGTGGTCAATGATGGAGGGGTTAGCTAGAATTTTATTTATAATGTCGATTAGCAACTGACAAACGGTGGTTCTAGCCGACTTAGGTACATGTTTATATATATACATATATATACATATATATGTATATATATATATATATATATATACACACACACGAACCTTGAAATCTCTGATTAAACATTCTGCGAGCGACCTCCATTCTCTTTTCGATGCTCAACGTTTTATTACTGGGATCCACTTTAACGAAGGCGTTGGCATCGTTGGCCGCACGAGCCCACAGCATCATCGCGTCGTAGAGCAAACCACCAGCCAAATGCATCTGCAACGACAACGCACTTGCAGTCAGTTTCTTTCACAAACTAATTATTATTATTATTATTATTATTATTATTACATGGTTGTTAACGCACATTAAGTCATTCACTAAATGAAGAATTATAAGTGCGGGGTGAGTCACGTGACCTAAACAGTGGAGGCCAAACTGCAGAGTGCAGTTTTCAGTCGGCGTTTAAAAACAATCAACAAAACAGTTAAGTTTGAAGTGACAGATTCCAGTAGACTGTTCCAAACAGACAGAGCAGCGATTGCGAAGGAATGGTCGGTGAGAGAAAGGCGAGTGTGCTGCTTTATCAGTTTATTAGCACCAAGTGATCTCAGTAGGCGAGACTGTTCCTGCAGTTGAATGACGTCTGCCAGGTAACTGGGCTGTTGTGTTGCTATTGTCTTGAAGGTAATTAGTGCGATCTTGTTCTGAATGCGGTATCGTATTGGTAGCCAATGGAGACGAGCAAGGATCGGTGTAATATGTTCTGTTCGGCGCACTTTACAAACAGTCCTGGCCAGTGAGTTCTGTACCTGTTGCAGCTTCTGTAAGTTTCTTCCCGAGGTGCTGTAAAGTACAGAGTTGCAGTAGTCCAGTCCACTGCTAACCACGGAACAGGTTATTGAGGTGGCTGTGTCAAAATCGATGCTGTTACAGATGTGCCTTAGAGCCCGCATGTGACATTATGTTGACTTGCAGATTGTGTCAACGTGGTCATTAAATGACAATGTGTCGTCAATGGTTACACCCAGACTGCAGCTGTTGCTTTTCGTTTGAATACAATGGGTGCCTATCATAATGGATGATATCCTGCCATCTGTGCGCTGCCGCAAGCTAGTTCCGACGACAATGGCTTCCGTCTTGTCCGGAGATGCCAAACATGAAGCCCGCACAGCAAAGTATTAATATCAACTGTGTCGAAGGCAACTGACAGGACCAGTTGCAGTAGGGCTGTTCGATGGCCAGCATTGGCTGCGCCGTACAAGTCATTCAGCATTTTCAGAAATGTTGTTTTCATTGAGTGATGGCGCCGGTAGGCCGACTGGAACTTACTGAAGCTTGACGATTGTTGGTTGTGGCGAATGAGTCGGGTCAGAAAGAGCCTTTCTACTATTTTCGAAATGCTGTGCAGGTTTCAGATTGGCCTGTAGTTGCAGAACTCTGATCGATCCAGGCCCTGTTTCTTGATGAGTGGTGTTACAAAAGATCTTTTGTAACCCTCAGGAAATATAAATATAATAAATATAAATTAAAAAATACAATAATTAACATATCTTGAACTAAACGATCACGACAGTTTTCACAGCGATTCATTACGCCTCTACAGCCAGATGGCAGCCTCAATTTTATTTCTGGAACGCTTTCCTCTATTGCAAACGCGTATAGATTTTTGGTTTGTAATCAAAGAGGATTTCCAAACCAAGGTCCACCACTACGCCATTGCAAAGAACTACAAACATTGCATTTAATTCTATAATTTGAGCACCTACTTGTCCCCCGGGGTCATCGATGGTTATTAGTTTATCCACGTTACTTTTCAACTCCTCCCTAACTCTTGGTACAGCAGCTATAACTCTTTGTCTGAAATTCTCCCACAGCTTAGGCTCTGGTTTCACAAAGTTAAAGTTGACGAGACCTTGCTGTGCATTACGTATTTCAGTAGAATTAGGCCATCGTGCACTTCCCAAGTCTAAACAAAAACAAACTAGTAATTATGAATGAATGAATGAGTTTGAATGAATGAGTTTATTTATTTCCAAAATTTATTACCAAATTACGTCTCATGTGAAAAATCGTTCAATTCACGGGCAAGGCTGAAATTCGTTAGCGTGCCCCACAAAATAGGCAAAAATCAGGGATGACAGTCGTTTATCGTTTCTGATAACATAGGTCATAGGATAACCAAGCTAAGAAAATATTAAAAGAAAATTAATCTATATTTATCTTAGAGCGCATAATGGACACGCAATAGTGTTTCTGAAAATTGTACTGAGCTCACTAATGTTTTTTCAACACTTACAGAGCTTATACGAAATGTAGTTCAATCGGGACCCTTTTTGTTTGGGTTATAGCTTTTGCAGATTCAAGCCAATTTATTTTAAAATATACAAGCTTACACCAATTCAGTGGCGGATCCAGGATTTGGCAAGTGTGGGGAGTGGCAACTTCTGATCATGGGGGCCAACCATTTGTTGTTTAATGTATGTAGCATTAAGTATAGGGTCCCAAGAGAGTGGCCACTGGGGGGGCAGGCACTCAATAGGGGGCACGGGCCCCTGGCCTCCCTGGTGGAGCCGCCACTGCACCAATTTACTTTTAGAAGACATGACTTTCATTTGCATACTTTTTCTTGCAGCTATATAGAATTTCAGTCTTCTTTACTTGAAGATGGCAGATTGGTATGACGCTAGAACGGCACGATGGCAGAACGGATTCGACTCCCACAGGAGCCCCTAAGCTCTACTCAAACTTCATTCATCAAAGAGCGGTGGCAAGTGAGTAGCAGCTTTGGCTGCGAAGGTAAAATGCGGGTCTGGAGAAAGCAATGGCAAACTACTATTATTATTATTATTATAAGACGGGTCTCGAATGTAAGCCGAGTTTCCAATTCAGGCCGAGGGCTTCTGCTAGAAGATTTATGGTAGGCTTTCTAGAAAATTAATCCGCCTTTCAGGAACTTTTCTATACCTGATATCATTGCATTTTTTAAAACTCCTCAGCACCCTTAAAGCTCATCGCCGTTGTATGTCTCATTAGGATCTAAAATTGGTGCAGAGGTGGTTCTTAAAAAAGCTCTTCACTGCGTCAAAGTGGCAAAACCAGTGGCGGTTCCAGGAATTCTTGGCGGTGCGGAGATGAAATTTTTTAGGAAGTTGGTGGTGGGATGCAAAGTGAAGAAAAAAACAAAAGAAAGGATACAAAAAAGGTCATTGTTATTGTTTTCCCCACTAAATCTTAATAAACCTTGTAAAAAAAAAGGCTGACAAGCAAGAAAAAGGTCATTTGCAATATTTTACACTTTTTTTAAACTCACCGGAAAATAGGTTGACAAGCAAAAAGGTCATCCGGAACCCCAGTGAAAGGGATGCATCCCCAGTCATCAACATGGTGGAACCGCCACTGGGCAAAACACTTACTATGCATGCAGACTTACCTCGATTGTAGGTGATGGCAATGTATATGTAATCTGTAAGCATGTTCAGACGACTTGCAGCTATGAGAGTACAAAGTACTGCAGTGTCGTACACCAGCAATACTATCACTAGAAAAAGTCAAAAACAATTACCACGCTTTTACCTTCCAAAAGTCGCAAAAGCAATAATAATGAAAAATTAACTACAGGTACAGAAAGAATAATTGTATTCAAAACGATTATCCTCAGACCTAATGTAGCATGACACAACGTTTGGCCTAAGCATTGGCTGTGTTATCTGAAGTTGTTGAGGTCATAAATTTTAGATTAGATATTCCCAAAGGTTTAAGAAAAAATCGCCCCCAGTAACTCGCCCCCGGAAAACTCGCCCCAGTAACTCGCCCCTGACAAATTCGTATGCATGTACATCACACCCCCCAAACAACTCACCTCCAATAACTCACCCCCAACGGAAAATTTAAAACCAAAGTACGAATGTCAAAATGTTAAACCAATGTACACTTAATGCTATCTAGAAATCCAAAGCAAGATAAAGTCAACATTTAAAGTCAGTGTAGGCCTAGTATTTATAATTTATACTTAACTGTAGCGAAAGTTGGGTTACGCCATGTATATATAGTAGACCTCTAAGATCGCCAAGCCATAAAGGCTTATGGTGTCTGCAGTTAGGCCTACTCACCCCTATTGCTGTAGTCCAGTTTAAGCTAGTTCTTAACTGCTCGATGTGTGGCCCATAACGACTGAGACAATTGCATACTGAAATTGAAGTTTGAACTCAGACCTGATTTGTTAGAGAGTTGGCGAATTGGGGGAGAGGGCGAATTGCTGGGGACGAAATTTCCTCAAAACGTCTTTAATTCGGGGGATGAATTGTCGAGGGCGAGAAAATGGGGGGCGAGTTTTCCAAGGGCGAGTTTTCCAAGGGCGAGTTACTTGGGCGATTTGTCAGTATCTCGTTGTCAAAGCATGGCTCGTGGGCAACCTTCTTGCCCGGGATCTATCATAAAATGGCCCGCGAGGCTTCATTGCTTGATATAATGACTGGACTTATCAGAGTTGTCCATGTGTTGGGTTAACCCATGGGTTGAGTTGGATTGGGTCAAGATTATGAAAACATTAACGGGCTAGGTTCGGTTTTGTGAGCCTATACCTGTTAACAACGTTACATAGGGTACTTTCCCATTATCCGGACCCCAGTGAAGAGATACTAAGAAATGCTTAGGGTTAGGGTGGCGGTTAGTGTTAGGGTGAGGGTTATGGTTAGACTAAAACTCTAACACTCACCAGGACCCTCACCCTAACCCTAACCCTAATATCTCTTCACTGGGGTCCGGATAACGGGAAAGTACCGTTTTCTGTTTCCTGCTTTGACTATAGCCATAGATTCTTGTATTGTAATATGGAAGCCATGTGCGTTAGCCCAGATTCCATCGTAGGCAACGCATTCAGTCATCTGTACATTCCGGTCAATAGCAATTCAGACTGATCAAATCACGTGGACGGAAAAAACGACTCAGCTGTTGTTTACTTGTCTGAACAAGTTCCTTAAACCGACCACAGCTACAGTAGTTGGCAAGAGGAATGATAAAAAGATATTTCCATGTTGTTCAACTTTATAATTCAGTACGTTATAGCTACACTCAAAATGACAATGGCAAGTGATGCTGAACTTCATCTGAGAGGTTGGACTTTTAAAAACTAGTAGGGTAACACTGCAATCTTCGTATCAGCCAGTCTGGCACATTCAGAGCATGATTTTTCATCTGGAGGAAAGACTAAGATGCTACATCGCTGCTGTGGGCATCTAAAGTAGAAAGCATTGAAATAGCCCAATGAGATTACATACAGGATTGTTGTAGTAATGAAGTAACATCTCTAACTAAACTCTTTTTGTGCTTGAATTTATGTATCTTTTTAAACACGCGATTGTACTTTCACCTTTATTGTCAACGTTGGGTTGGGTCAGCAGAAAGAAATTTCATTTCGGTTGGGAAGTTGATGGGTTGGGTTAGGCTTGGGTTCAAAAAACCGACCCATGAAAAACTCTAACTGACTGCTTTTACAGTTTTAGAATTTGGTTTTCAGAAAGTGAAGAATGGTACTACACAACTTCTATAATTTTATTAACATTTAGATTCCATATGTATTGAAATTATTTTTCTTTACAAAAACCCGGATCAGAATCATCCATAACATGCCTGTAGTATAAATTTTAAAATGTTATCAATCAATCAAATTAATTAATTTAATTTTATCGTCCATTTCAAACACATCGGTGTTCATCGGGGACGCCTGTTAAAATGTGACACGCTAAATATAGAAAATAGTAGATATGACCCTCTACTTGAGAAGCTTAGGGGAAAGATGCATTAAGATTTGTATTTATGTTTTATTGATTATGAAAAAGCATGTTATAGTGTGGAGCACGAAACCCTATTTACAGTATTGGAGAATTCAGGAATAGATTAGAAAGACTTAAGACTGCTGCAGGATTTATATTGGAAACAGGAAACTGCAATAAGGATAAACGGAACCAAGAGAAATCAAAGGAATCCATAGGAAAATGGATTAAGATACGGAAAGGGGCAAGAAAGGGGTGCGGAATGTCACCAGACTTGTTCAACCTATATGGAGAGGAAATCATAAAAGTAATCAAAGATGTAAAAGGTGTCAAACTTGGAGGAAGAAATGTAAATAATCTTAGATTTGCAGATGATGCCACTTTAATAACTGACTCAGAGGAAAAACTTCAGGAACTTTTAACTAAATTAGCATTAGAAAGCAAAAAGACAGGTTTAAGGATTAATATAAAAAAGACTTTCTGCATGGTGATTACCAAGAGCAAAGTAACACTCACATGCAGTATAAGACTAAATGGCAATGAAATCAAACAAGTGGCACAGTTCAAATACTTAGGCAGTATGATAACCAGTGATGGGAAATGTGAGAAAGACTAACATCAAGAATAGGAATGGCCAAAGCAGCATTCTGGGAACTCAAAACGATACTTACAAATAGGCATATCTCTTACGAGACACGATTAAGAGTGCTCAGAAGCTACGTTTGGTCAGTCCTCTTGTAAGGAGCAGAGACATGGTTCATATTCAAGGCCATGCAGAAGAAATCGGAAGCCACAGAAATGGGGTTTTTACAAAAGATGCTGATGATTTCATGCATGGAAAAGAAAACCAATGAAGAGATTTTAAATGAATTTGGAATAAAAAGAAGTCTGATGGTAACCACTAAAAAAGACAGCTTTCCTTCATTGGACACATGCCCTAATGAGGATGGAAGGCCTGGAGCATTTGGCAATAACTGGAAAAGTGAAGGGGAAAAAGCAAGAGGAAGGAATAGAAACACCTATGCAGACTGCCTACAAGAAGGAATTCAGGGAGTAAAGAACATCGAATTAATAAGAGGATGTCAAGATCGAACAAAGTGGAAATCCATGGTCGCTAACGTAGAAATACGCACACCTAAAGAAGAAGAAGAAGAAGAAGCCTGTCATAATCTCCCCCCAAAAAGATATGTTTCGTATCGAACTATTGCCGCAATGCAGGCAGAGAGTGAAGATGAAGATGACTTACCCATTGCCTTTCCTTTAATCTTCTGCAAAACTGCCTGAACACCCACAACTGCTTTTGTCGATATGTTAATGGAGGACGTCGGTATCGAGACAGTGTACGATTCGATTTTTAGGTCCATTTTCTTGCTGGCGATTGAGTTCTTCAGAGTCTCCTGGAACTCCAGCCAATCTGCATCCGATTGACCCATGATGAACGCGACTCTTTTCCACTTCATCTCTACGATGAATTTCACCAATCCCGATTTCATGATCTGCCAATGGCCGACCACTCTGGCGGCCGTCGGGTATCCGACGTATTGGTCTTTGTCCGACAGTTCCTTCGTTATGCACCCGGTCGACACGAAAGAGACGCTGAACGTTCTGAAAATGAATGTTACAATTGCTTGCTTAGTACGCACGGCAAGCGAAGTGGCGGGATGGTGTAGCAAGGCTACACTAGGGGCACATATCAGCATTTTCGGGTGGTCAGGTAAAAGTCTCTCATGAGCAAAAATGCTCATAAAGGATTTCTTCGCCCATTTACGTATGCTCTTCGATCAGGCAACCTAGAGCAGGGATTCCCAACCTTTTTTTTAAATTGTACCCCATCCCAAAAAAAATTTGTCGCTTGTACCCCAACCCAGGACCGACCAAAAACAACACTGACAAGAACTATACGAGTATACTCAAACAAATTATGACACTAGAAATGACTAGAATCACTAGAATAGAATCCAAATTCTACATTCTACAAGTCAGTAGTTGACTAGATTAGAATAGAACAGATTACTTATTAGGTTTCGGTACTTGGGCCGCTTCTGTTTATACTATATACTGCTGATGTTGCACGCTTGTTTGCGCCATATAATTTTAAAACACATATGTACGCTGATGATATTCAGGCCTATTCACATTCAAGCCCCACTAATGCGCTGCAGATCACTCGTGAATTTGTTGAAGCCTCTGACTTACTTCATTCATGGATGCACTCAAATTGTCTTTTACTTAATCCAGCTAAAACTCAGCTCATCTGGTTTGGTACTCGAGGTCAGCTCTCAATAATTGATCATCTGTCTATGCAGTCTGCCTTCCCTGGCCTATCTTTCTCCTCTTCTGCCCGTGATCTTGGTATAATTCTTGACTCTGAGTTAACCTTTATGGATCATATTAACTCACTTTGTCGCAGTTGCTTCTATCATCTCTGCTAGCTTAGAGTGATTCGACGTAAACTAGACATGCCATCTGCTTCTACTTTGATTCATGCATTTATTTGCTTAAGGCTTGACTATTGTGGTTCACTTTTTGCTGGTCGTCCATCGGTGCGACTTGATAAACTCCAGATGGTTCTTCATTCGGCAGCCAGGGTGATTGCTGGTGTCACAAGATGAGATCACATTAGTGATTATATGATGTCTGTTTTACACTGGCTGCCTTATCCTGCTCGAGTCGAGTTTCGTGTGTTGAGAGCGGTTGCACTCTCTCTTTATGGTGCCACTCCATCTTACCTTTCAGAGCTACTCCATCCTCTTAGCTCTATCCCTGGTCGGCCATGTCTTCGGTCCACAACCAATGGTCTTCTCAGTGTGCCCCAAGCACGAACCTCCTTGTTCCTGAAGCGAGGTTTTGAATCAGTTGGCCCTATCCATTGGAATGCTCTTGACACCAGTATGCGTGGCTTAGCAACTCCTAATTCTATGGCCCTCTTTTTGAAACAATTTAACCTCTTAACTGGGGATCCCAGATATATCCGTCCAGTTTACATTGAGTTACAGTTAAATACCCAGTTAAGGGGTTAAAACTTATCTCTTTGTCAATATACAGTAATTTGCTGTGGGAGCGCTTCTGAGACATTTTTCAGAAGAGGCGCTATACAAATATTTTGTTACATTACATTACCGTTACTACAAAAACCAAAATGTTTATTCAATGTGAGCACTGAGGTTGTTTTTCCACGATTTTGGAGTAAATTTGCGACCAGTCGCAGGCAGAGGGGGCCGCCTTCTCCACGTGCACCCATACGTGGCTACGCCAATGGCAATACATTATAATGATAATAATCAAAAATTAAAGTCAAAGCCCTTCCCGGGCCTCACAGGCTCATAGAGCGGCGCTGATCTTCATTGCTATAGCCCTCAGCCAGGCGTGCAATGCCACGGATACGGGGCTAGTGTATCGCGTAGCGTACCTGCTTGACCTGTCGCAGAGATTTTTACCACTGCTCCCCATTTAACCACCGTGAAAAAGGCTGAGTCGACCCTTAGGGCTCCTGCGGGACTCGAACTCGCGACTTCCTGCTCCATCACCCAATGTTGTTACCATTCTGCTAACTTCCCGCCCCATAAATTCCATAATAATAATAATAATAAGCGATAGCAGTAGTAATAGTAGTAGTAGTAGTTGTAGTAGTACAAGTAATAATACAAGTAGTAATAGTATAACTGTACTTTAAGTGGTTTATTTAACATTTCTCCTGTGCTGAGATCAATGGGGAATAACCGTAGGCCGGTGTCCCGTCACTTCCTGGACCGTCACTTCCTGGACCGTTCCTAATGTTCTATCTGTTATGTGTATGTAAACAAGTGTATACACTATGATATACAAATCGTTGTGATCTGCAATAATACTTAGAATTACTTACTTAGAATATATAATATAGAAATTCGAGATATTTTACTTACTTCCTTACAATGGTTTGAGTAAGCAGTGGACCAGTGACGCAGACTAGAACTATTCAAATTTTGAATCGTTGGATTACGGTTACGGTTATTTTTTTGACCACCTACACTGGGCGGAAGGGTCAAAAACTGCCCAAAGATTGTTGACACAATGGACAGCCCCCAAAATACCTACCTACCTACCTATATACCTATTTACTTCCATTTACAATGACGGTCCAGGAAGTGACGGTCCAGGAAGTGACAGGGAACCCCGTAGGCCTACTAAGAGAGGGTGGATTTAAGTTGCCTCGTTATATCAAACAAGTTAGTCAATTAAGTTAGACCTAATCATGGCAATCAACTCCCCACTAACATGAATAGAGTGGACCAGTGGGATTGGGAGGGGAGTCAGCAAACGGTGACCAAGAACCTTCCACATTCCTCTACAGATGCCAGACTGTTGCTACAGCTTGATCGGGTGACGCCACCGTGTCTTAGTTTAGTGTAGGGCTGCCCCGAGTAACTCGAGTAACCCGAGTACTCGACTCCAAATTGGAGTCGAGTAATTTTTTTTGGAGTCGAGTACTCGCATAGAATAACTAAACAAAGAATAGAATAGATAAATAAAGAATAACCAAAGAATTTCATTAAAATTTGGCCTACCGTTATTTGTTACAAATAATTATTAATCAGTCTTATTTAGGTTATTCTTATTCGTTATGCCCCAGTTGGTTAAGATGTTGTCCACAGTGGGCCAACTCTAGTGAAGACCTCATATTTTTTGCCAGTACCGGTAAAATAGTTTCTGTTCTGTAACTTCTGTTATTTATAATATTAAGATTCTTGCTCTGTTTGTCCAGTTTGTCTGTTACCTTCAAGCGTTCTGATTGGTCACCAATCGACGTTGCGAAGTCGAATGCGTAACCTCTATCCTGGGCTGTGCACGAGACTGTTGCCATTGACAACCATTGTCTATTGTTTAATCAAAACTGTGTAACAATCGAATTGCGTAACCTCTGTCCTGGGCTGTGCACGAGGCTGTTGCCATTGACAACCATTGTCTTATTTTCTAATCAACGGAGCGTTCGAAGCGTCTTAATTGCAGCTCAAACCCCCGTTCCCTTTCCTTCTCCCCATCCCTCTCTCAAACAAACCCCCTCCCCTCCCCACCCCCTTCTTCTCCCCACCCTCTTTCCACCCCCTCCCTCCCAACCCCCTTCCTCCCCTCCCAACCCCCAAACCCTCTCCCCTCCCCTCCCAACCCCCAAACCCTCTCACATACCCCCTTCCCTCTGAAATCTACCGCAATCTGACGCAAATGTGCAACGTCGTGCCCTATAGATTAGCATTTTGAGATTTTTGCATAGCTACGGAAATCTACAGCAATCTGACACAAATGTGCAACGTCAAGCCCTATAGATTAGCATTATGAGTTTCAAATGTTCCGTTTAGTACTTTAAACTTTAAAGGTCCCATTTTATAATTCCTTACGTTTCCATCGATTCCTGAAATTTTTATCCCCGGGTTTCTTGCAAGGGAATTAATTATTCATCGATTATTAGTTAAATTAAATGCATGTTTGTGCAACGCCGAATGGTGAACAGGAGCTTCGTATAGCACCTATATCTCAGCGGTTATAAACGTTAGAAAGACGCGGTTACGCATCGATTAAGGCTAATTTTATAGAGCACATTTAGGCCCGATTTGTGTAAGCAGTTTATGTTTAATTTGTTTGTTGGAATATTCGTTGCCTCGAACGAAGCGAGCCTGCACTGCGAGCGAAGAGAGAAGCGAGTGCGAGCGAAGCGAGCATTTTTTGTATAATATTAAGATCCTTGCTCTGTATGTCTGTTACCTTCAAGCGTTCTGATTGGTTGGCTGTGTGAGCGTTCTGATTGGTTGGCTGTGTGACGTTCTCATTCGTTACCTTCAAGCGTTCTGATTGGTTAGCTGGGTGAGCGTTCTGATTGGTCGTTCTGGAATCTTAGGCTTCGCGAAGCGAAATGCGACGCGAAGCGAACGGCGACACGAAGCGAAGCGAACGGCTTCGCGAAGCGAACGGCCACGCGAAGCGAACGGCCACGCGAAGCGTTTGACGAAGCGTACGTTGCAGCGTCAGAGCTTGGCTACGTGGCGTATGTACGTCATTGAAACGTTGTTCAGCAGCATGAATTCAATGATTGGGTTTTAGTATTATCCTGCACTGCGAGCGAAGCATCTTTCTAGTACTAAATTTGAAAACGCTTGAATATCCGAAAAATTGGCATGTAACTGTATCTAATGTTCTGCTTTGGTTAAATGAGGGCCATGAGGCAAATAATAAGCATTATGTCACGTGTAACGTTTGCAAATCATGTATTTCCGGTTTTACGCGAGTACTCGAGTACTCTCTAAGCTACTCACTCGACTCCTAAACTACTCGGTTAGCGCAGCCCTAGTTTAGTGTTTAGAGACTTAGTATAAAGGTTAGGGAATGAAAGTGAAGACTGTCAATTTCTGCACACAGAGGAACGCTTATAATATCATGCTTTGGTTGATTCGTTTTCAGGTATTGTTGACAGAAACATTATCATCATAGTACAGAATATTATATATAAGTATTATATTCCGATTATATATGCCTTGCTATCATCGATTTATTGCAGCCGTATTAGAGATCATATGATTGAGTGACAATGTCATCGGAGATCCAACTAAACCACGTAAACCCAGTAACAAGAATAATTACATGTATAATAATAATCATTGCTGTCAGTATCATTATTATCATAATATCGGTTATATATATATATATACACTATGTTGCAATTGCAGTGACACCATTTTTAGAAGTTACCATAATTTCAACATATTTTACCCAAAATATATATAATTTTACCAGGAGTAAATGGTATGGTATCGTCCATCCTCATTGCTGAGGGTCGGACGCTATGCAGGCTGACGACAAGGTTCTCCACGTGACTCTGTCTTTTGCAGTTCTGATGCAGTTGATAATTGGTTGTTTGGTCCATTCCACAATATCATCCGTCCATCGTCTACGAGGCCGGCCTCTCTTCCTCTTGTCGTTAATTCTGCCATGCAGTATCGTCGTACATAAATTGTCTGCTCGTACTATGTGACCAAAGTATTTCAGTTTCCTAAATTTGATAACTGAGTATAGATGCCTATTTTCCCCAAGTTCTTCTATGATTGAGGCATTTGTTCTATGTTCTATCCAGCTGATGGACATCATTCTTCTGAAAGCTGTAATCTCAAAAGCAGCGATTCTTTTCTGATCTGTCTTTCTCACTGTCCAAGCTTCAGCTCCATACGTTGCAATGAGCCAGACCAATGCTTCCATCAGGCGTTTCTTTAAATATACCGGTATATATATATATATAATTATTATATATATATATATATATATATATATATATATATATATATATATATATATATATATATATCGCTGTCAGCCTATTGCGAACTGTCGTACTGCGAGCCCAGCTCCCTTAAATTTGGCAGCTTCGCAGTACAGTCTCAGTTAGGCGATCACAGCAGGGCGATCCCCTGGGCCTCTCCTCTTTTGTCTTCCACTTCAGAACATCCTGAAAAACCTATCGGCAACCTTCACGGTGGGTTAACTCGACGATCTGACTCTGGGCGGGCCCACAAATATAGTCGCAGCAGACATCACAGCCATCGAAAGAGGGTGTAAAAATTTGGGGTTGTCCTTGAACCACGACAAATGCGAAGCCATTCACAGAGGTCCAATGCCGATAACCAACACATCCCTGGACCGGTTTTCGCGGGTCAGTATTCAAGACGCCACCTTGCTGGACGCAGCGCTGAAAGTTTCAACCGCCTTTGAGGAGCTCATGTCCAGCCGAATAGCGGAATTACAGACGGCCCTCAGTCGCTTGCTCTTAATTCCAAGGCAATACGTTCTCTTTCTGCTTCGGAGTTCCCTGAGTCATTCAAAGCTCCTCTATTCGCTGCGATGCACTCCTTGCGCCGAACATCCGCTTTTAGAGAGTTTTGAGGACTTTTGACGCAACCATGCACGAGGGTTTGAACAGCATACTAAACATTCAGCTTTCTGACAGCCAGTGCCGTCAGGCGACACTACCCATTGGAGACATTACCCACTACCCACTACCCTACTCCAGACCTCCATTACCATGCTTGCACCGTCTGCCTTCTTGGCTTCAGCTGCAGGCATCCGACTCCTCCAGTCTTCCATGCTAGAGAAAGTCTGTGTAAGCACTGACGCACATGAATTGCAGGTCAGGAACCAGTGGTCCTCGATGAGTCAGCTGCCGAGCCCAACGTCCGGCTCCCTCACCAAGCAAAGCACCTGAGATCGTCCTTTTATTCAAAGGGAAGTAGCATATCTACTTCAGATCCATCAAGGGCAATACCACCAAGCCTGTCTGCAAGCTGTCTCAACACGACATGCCAGCGACTGGCTCCATGCACTTCCAATCACCAGCTGCGGCCTTCGCGTGGACGATGAAACAATCAGAGTCATCGTCGGCCTACGACTAGGAGTCACAATCTGTGAGGAGCACCTTTGCCCTTGTGGTGCTATGGTCTCGGAGGACGGCGCACATGGGCTCTCATGTCACTTAGGCCCAGGTTGGGTCCCTCGACACTGCATGCTGAACGACCTAATTCAGAGGGCCTTGGGTAGGGCGGGGATCCCTTCTTTCAAGGAGCCACCGGGTCTCTGCCGAACCGATGGGAAAAAACCAGACGGCATGACCCTGATCCCATGGCGGACAGGCCGAAGCCTAATCTGGGATGCAACCATGGGACACTGTTGCCCCACGTATTTGCCAACCACAGCACTCGCAGTAGGAGCCACTGCAGAAGCAGCTATGGCCAGAAAGAGTTCAAAATATCAGGCCCTCTCATCCACCCATTTCTTCTTGCCGCTGGCGCTGGCATTTGAGACATTTGGCCCCATCAATAACGACGCCCTCTGCTTCATCAAAGATTTGGGTCGACTCATTGCCCTTCAATCCGGGGACAAGAGAGAAGGAAACTATCTATTTCAAAGAATATCTGTCACAATTCAGCGTTTCAACGCCATCGTATTCCGAGGAACATTTCCAAATATGCAACCGAACGAGAGCTAGCACACTATAATATTTCATGTCTCCAGACAATTTTTTATCATAAGTTCCACGGGAATGAAGTACCGAGGGCATAAATTTTTTAAAAATATATATATGTATATGTGGGGGGGGGAGTTAATTGCCACGATTAGGCCTAACTTACTTGACTAACTTATATATATATATATATATATATATATATATATATATATATATATATATATATACATATATATATACACACATAATGACGCTCTCTGTTTTCTTTGCGAGCTGGGTCGACGATTAGCTCAACAATCCGGAGACAAAATGGAAGGATGTTTCTTGTTCCAGCATTTGTCAGTTACAATTCAACGCTTCAACTCAATTGCCTTCCGAGGTTCTTTTCCACACCTCGAACCGGACGAGAGTTAGCAGCACACTATTTCTATGTCTGCGGACATTTTTTTCATAAGTCCCTCAGGAATGAAGTACCGAGGGCATAAAAAAATAAAATTAAAAATTAATATATATATATATACTATGTTGCAATTGCAGGGGCACCATTTTTAGAAGTCACTAAAATTTCAACATATTTACCCAAAATATATATAATTTTACCAGGAGTAAATATCATCTATTTATGACTTCGTTGTTTGTTTGTCTTTTTGTCCATGATATTCTTTGCATTGTTCTGAGAGAAAACATTTAGAAGGCATCTACCGGTAGTTTTTGTCTTATTTTCTTTTTGATGGTCCAGCTTTCACATCCATATGTTGCTACACTCCATGCCATACATTCCATCAATCTTCGTTAGTTTTTCATGCTGATGTTGTTGCTTTTCCAGACAATTTTTAATCTCCTCATTACCTCTCTGCCTTTTCCTAATCGCAAATTTATTTCGTCTTCAAGATTTCCATCACTGCTGATTATTGCTCATATGTGTGTGTGTGTGTGTATGTATGTGTGTGTGAATTTGTCTACCTGTTCAAGATTCTTTCCATTGATAGTAATCTAAATTTTCTTTCCACTTGTTGTCATGACTTTTGTTTTAGCTTCATTGAAGCATAGGCCATATTTTTTTGCTTTTGAAACTAATTCTGTCAACCAGTTGTAATTGTTCTTCTTATGTAATTGTTCTTCTGATGTTGCTATTAAGATTACATCATCAGTATAATATTTATTGTATCATGCATGAGGTATGATATGGTACAAATGTGCACTGTACTATGCATGTAAACTTTTGTAATACTAATAAACACAACCTTGTGGTATTCAGCAAGACAGTGACTGTACTAGCCTTGAGGTGTCAGAGAAAATTGCTTGTATGCAAGCCACCGAAAATTTTCTTTTTTACACAGTAACAGCAATCAGCTACAACTATTTCATTATCAATCTTATATATTTTGAAAAAAAATTTAATCTAAAATGCAAGGAATGTTTCATTTTTCTGCCATTTTGCTCAATACACGGAAACAACAACAACATAGAATACATAAAATTAAAGGAATGTATGATTTTGCCGCCATTTTACTCAATACACTGAAACAATAACATAGAATACATAATCTTCATCATCATCATCATCATCATCATCATAATTACTCTCTGCCAACTCATCAAGTAAAGTAAAGTAAAGTAAAATCTTGTGGATTTCTATAGCGCCTTGGAGAGCAGCACAACAGTAGCTGCTTATTCTTAGGCGCTCAGCCTTTCTTAAAATAGCTATGGAGAAGGTATATGATCAGCCAGGCAATAGTCAACATCCAAAGGGCAGTGAGGCAATAGTGTTAGCATTAGTGGCAATAGCTAGTCAGAAAACATTTCCAGGCTTTTTTGTCAAATGTTAATTTTCCTCCTTCTGCAATTGTCAGTTGTCTTTCTTTAAATTCTTATTTTGTGTTGTCTATCAATTTTTCCTGGGCCTGCCCCTTCCTTTTTTGCCTTCCTTGTATGCATAGAGTGCTTTTTGGGAAGTCTCAAGCCTTCCATCCTGTTAACATGTCCATATCATGTAAACCTCCTTTTTCTGAGTTTGTCCATGATGGTATTCTTTAGCCCAAATCTGCTGACGTATATCTTCATTTCTAAGTTTTTCAAGTCTGCTAACTCCAAGAATTCTTCTTAGGCAGCTCATTTCAGCAACGAGTAATCTTTTTTCATCTTCTCTTTTTGTGACCCAGGCTTCAGATCCATATAGTACACATACCATATGATCACTTAATTGTGAGAATACATATAATTTGATCTTTGGCTAAAAGATCAAAATCACCGAAGTGATTAGGCTAAAAGTCAGTCAAAGATCACTATTAAAAACTGATCCTAAACAAAAGTAAAAAATCACAACTTGTGATCTTAGATCATTTAATCTAAGATCATTCCCAACACTGCTGATTTTCTTGAAATTTGTGTATTTGTGTAGAAGAGAGATCTTATTTAATGCAAGTAAAGATTTAAAATTTTGAATAAAGTTTGTTGAATTTATATTTATTTCTAAAACAGTGCCACTTCAATTGGGACACAGGGTATATAATTTATAGGCATTTGCTTTACTTCAACTATCTGATTGCGATATCGAATAAGGCAGTCTAAAGCCATTGACCAGTACATAATTAAGGGAATCTGAGAGGAAGCTATTTGCAAATCTATACCTTATAAGCACAGTGTCCTATGAAGCTCTTTTGCTACGTAGAACTATAAGATATAGTAATCAATACGACAAAAAATGGAATCTGAAAATCGAATTAATTTAATACACCTATCCCATTGTTCCTGATACCATCCTGATTTTCTGAAAATCATCAAACATCTCTCGATCATAGACCTTATTAATAATATCCAGCTTAATTTCAAATGTTTGGGGTGAATTATATTTTAGAAGTCACACTGATCCAAGTTGTTTGTGCGTGTGTGCATGTTTACGCATGCGTCTCTGTATTAGAGCAAGATTTAAAATCCTTCTTTGGACCAACTTGGCTTATGCACTGTAGAATGTCACGTGGTTGCCCAGCCCAGTGTTTATTCTAGCCACCCTTGACATTGGGGGGGCTTTGAAATGTTTGGGGGACAAGGTCTGAGTCGTCACACTTTTGGGGGGAATTTGCCATCCCCCATGCAACATATAAAAAATTTGGGGGATTTTAAAACTGGGGGAATCCCCCCCCAGAGAAGGCCTAGAATAAACACTGGCCCAGCCGGATGTCCTGGATTTTACCTGGGTCTCGTCTGTGCATTATGAAGTGGCGCTATAGAAATCTAAGAGTAGATTAGATTACATGCAGTATATAAATACGAAGAGAGATATAGTCAACGAACGCAAAGTAATTCGCAAGAGGGCGACAGGTCACGCCGCACGTTCCCCCCACCGCGAACAGCACGAAGTCGTCCGGTTTCGTGGCAAGAGGAACAGAGCCGTCGTTGGTAGCGTTGTACCAGGCCTCCGTCACCGCCTTGAGGGCGGTCGTTCCCGTGCAGCGATCGTCTACGACGAACGACTTCAACGGGAAATCTGGCGGAATCAGATTCTCTTTGACCATGTCTTCTTCTGCCACAGCCTTGGCAGCCAGGGCGTACTGCGTGAATGATAAAAAAACAGCATTGGAAATTATTCAACTAATATGGTGACGGGCGTCATCTAGCCTACGCGTTAGAAATCAATTTCTCTCCCCAACACATGAATGGATACACAATGTGGAACTGAGACATGAGTTCACGAACACGGATCGGCAATTACCCTGGAGCAGTGTTGGGAAAATTCATGCAATAAATGATTTAACTCAAACTCTCAACTCATGCTCAATGAAATAAGTTTAAACTCAAACTCAAATCACTGTGTTTTGAATGAGTTAAATCAAACTCTTTAATTATGTGAGTTAACTCATCAACTCATGTTCACAATATACAAGATTGCTATTTTATATTTGAGTAATAAGCTTACAGTGACGTAGCTGTTTTAACTTTGCTATAGGGGCTGTTCATTAATTACATCAACAAAATAGAGGAGGGGTCTGAAAAAGTTTGACAGTTTTAACATGGGTAAGAGGGGTCAAGAGACAGATAATAAAAAATAGGAAATTTCATGGAATACTATTTATTATAGTGGGGAAAACCCTGAGAAGCAAAAAAGGTAATCACCACACCACATTTTGACACTTGGTGAGCAAGAAAGGGAAAAAATGTCCATCACCACAAAATAATAACCTTCCAAAAAACATTTTATGGGGATCCATCACTGTTCTATAGGGGACATCAAAAGTTTTTGACATAACTATAGGGGATCACTGAAAATTTGACCGTTGTTGACAAGGGCAAGTGGGTCAAAAATTGTCTAAAAATTGTTAACATAATTAATGGATAAGCATTAATGGATAAGCATACTATAAAAGCATTAATTCTGATGTTGAAGTGTATCAAGAGTTGATGCTAGCGGTTGTAACAAACGGATACATTCATTCGAAAAACATCAATATCAGTTGGCTTGAGTTTAGGGAGTTACAATGCTGAACAAATGTCATTTAATTTTCCTTCACCTCCGACATTTGGCAAACAGTATTAATCATAGAATTTCATCTTGTTGGGAATGGAAATAGCATACCTTTTCCCACATTACTGCAGATGTGCTGAACTGCATTGACAGCTTTGGAGCTCCTATGCACACTATTCCAAGCAGCTTGACATTTACCCACCACTGAATTGTACTGTTTGCTGTACAATGGAGTTGACTTTACCTTATCAGCATCAGATGAAGTAATAATATTGATGGAAAGTGAACACAATCTCTGTTGTTTCGGAAGCACTCTTAACATTCTCTTCTGAATCCTGAGCATTGTCATACTCTTCTTTTTAAATAATAGAATCAATGCTAATAAACTCTACCTCATCTTCTTCATGTTCCTGAAAAACTTCAAATTCTTTCCAAAAATTGCTATCACCATCAGTTATGGTGTGTCAGTTTTGAAACTTCAATCCAAAAAATGTGCGTGAACTCAACTGATAGGCTGCTGTGATAGCCTCAGCAATATTGTCAAATGTGTGGCTACCTATTAAAATTAATGTCTACCTGACAGTGCTACTGAATGTAATGCAAGATTATTGTCAACCCAGTGATTAGTCATACCCATATAGCTCTGATTAATTATTCACAGACCATATACCTGCTGTTGCACAGATATAAATGACTTTATTATTTCAATGAAATGGCTTATCATGTTGCAAATGAGTTTAATTTGTGAGTTTAAGATAGGACATTTATAACTCAAAGTCACAGAAATAATGAGTTAATTCAAACTCGTAATTCACATCAGTTGAAAAGAGTTAACTCAAACTCACAATTCACTATATATGAGTCAATTCGTGAGTTTCAACTCACTTGAATTAACTCGTACCAAACACTGCACTGGAGTCAAACGCATATAGCGGCACACTACCGGCCCTGACAGTGATTTGCCGCATAAAACGACACACTACTAGCTCCGGCTGGTGCTTCCTCAAAGCGTATAGTTTCCGTAGATGTAGTTGTATAATGTATAAGTACTGCCTTTCGCCTTCATTCTCTCACCTTTTGTGTGTAATGCTTCAGGACAGTTCATAGTCAGTCACTGTCATCTCCCAGTTGCATTTGATTGCTTCCTATTAGTATTCTAATCCAGACTTAGAGTCCTTGAGGCCATAGCCTTGGCCTCGAGGCACCTTGAGGCCAAGTGACGATGTCCTTGGCCTTGGGATACAAGTCCTTGGCCTTGGCCTCAGATCTGATGTCCTTGGCCTCTGGAGCAAAGTCCTTGACCTTGTACTTGGGGCCAAGCCATCACACCACGGAATTAAACAAGAAAATCGGGCATTCACACTGTTGGATCATCAGCTTGAAGTGTGCCTGAGCCCTCAAGGGCTGAAGCACACTTCAAGTTGATAGTCCAACTTGTCATTGTCAAGAAGACAAATAATACCTCAACACATACCGGTAGTTTAGTCTCCTTACTTATTTATTAATCCTGACTTCCTTTTAACCCCTGTTGTTTAGTATTTCTGAAATGTTACTTAGCACATTTAGTGTGAATGGCCATAACATTTAACTTTTGCTTGAAAAACATCGAATTTATGCTAGTAATAGCATAACTGAAAGTGGCATTTTGTGTTCTGTTGATGTTGGTAATATATGGTTTTGCAGCATTTTCGTCAATATACTTTGAAAATATATTTGTCACTTTCAAAGATTTAGATTTTGCTTATATACTGAAGTGCCAGTTCTGTCCTTTGCCAGTTCACCACAACATATCAACTTGGGTGTCTCAGTCTATCATTTGTCTTTAGCAACTGTCAAAAATTAAACTTTGTAGTGCAAAAGCCTACGTGCGATGTCCTCGGCCCCGGACCTGCCTTGGCCTCGACCCTGATGTCCCTGTCCTTGGCCTTGGCCCCGGACCTGCTGTCACTGGCCTTGAGCAGCATCCTAACCCTTTTAGCATAATTCTTATTACTTATTAATTTTTTAAAATACCACTTGCTGAGAATATGAGAATATCTACGTGTATTATCCATCCAGCACAACAATTTATTAAATAATCGTACAATGGTACAATATAGATTTATTCAGATTTTTGTTAGGGTCCAATGCTTTATGGACCCTCACAACAAATTTTTGTGAGGGTCCGAACCCTGGACCCTCACGGGATTGATGCCTATGCTTCATCCGTGATTTCGATAAACCCATACGATTGATCTAAAGAGTCAAACCCCATTCTCTCAGCAGGGTGGCGTAGTTCCGACGTTACTAACGCATCAACTCTGTTGTACAACCATCAACTATCTAAATCTAGTAATTTCGGTTTACAAGCCTCACATCTTGACATCGTTCCCAAGATGACTGTTAAGTGACATGACAGTTCCACTTAGGGTTAATCAACCAGCGACCAGATTTCTACAGTTTGATAGCTAGACTGTTTGTTTGCCTCAGTAGAATAACTAAGAGGTTTAAATGGTTCACTTTTGCAGGCAATTTTATATAAATGCAGTCACAGTCACGGTACTCCAGTTAATAAGCCCATGGACTACTAGGAGTTGATGACAAGCATCAAACTATTGAGTTATAGATGTTGGAGTGGAGCAACATATGTTCAACATTTGATGAACAATTGCTGAACCCACTCTAAATCAATGGAGGTATTCGGGCCTCTGTGGATCGCCATCTCTGAACTGAAATTCTGAAAATATGGAATTTCACAAATAGAAATTTCATGAAGAACTTGTATTGAGACTGGGAAATGTGTTAAATGGTAGAACAAAATATTGGGGGTCCAACAAGTGCTGGGCCCCTATCCTAATTGTTGGGTGGCCCGGGCCCCTATGGATTGATGCCCATAAAGAAGACCTACTGTAATTTTAAACATAACTAAAATTTCACAAATTGAAAATGTAATCAAACAATTAAAATTCTTACTTCATAAGAAGTACCTCGGCATTGGCCAATGGAGGGCCGGGATACTTTTAAAAGTACCCCGGTCTAGGCTGACGGGGCCGAAAGGAGTGCCCACCTTATGTCTACGTAGTATCCTATAGCACTAAGGCTTATTTTGAAATTGCCCACACTAGTAGCCATCACTATCGTCTTGTCCAATTCATTCCAGCTGTCCACCACCGTCGTAGTAAAGAAATGCTGTTTGTATCTCCCAAACCATCTCTTAAACAGTTTCATGTTGTGTCTTCTCATTCTATCACACTGTTTTGCTGTAAAAAAAACATTTTCTTGGCACTTCCACTTTCTTTGCTAGTATTTTGTATTTCTCAATTAAATCCCCTCTTGTTCTCCTTTGTCCAAAGTTTTCAATCCACAGTGTTTTAGCCTTTCTTCATAGGTTAATTTCTGATATCCATTGATCATCTTTGTTGCTCTGTGTTGTACTCTCCATAGAGTCTCTATGTCTTTCTTCAGGAATGGACACCAAACTTGGACACAATACTCTAGATGTGGGTATACCAATGTCTTGTAAAGTCTTATTATTACCTCCTTCTCTCTGCTCACTACTGTTCTTTTGACCATACCTAGAATTCTATTGGCCTTCTTAGCTGTCTCTGCACATTGCCTCGATGGTTTTAAACTGCTATGCCTGATGACTCCAAGATCTTTCTCCTCGGTTGTAACTTTTAGTCCCTTCCCAGTCCCACATAGCTCAAACTCATGATCATGATCTGCTCCCTTCTTTCCAATATGCATCACTGAGCATTTATCTGTGCTAAAAAGCATTTGCCAATCCAATGACCACTGAGATAGTCTATTTAGGACACCTTGTAAAACTTTTGCCTCTGCTTCACAGTTTCACTACCAATTTTTCCACACAGTTTGTGTCATCAGCATATTTTAAAATTTTGATATTGACTACAAGGGCATAGCCAGAAATTTGATTTGGGAGGGCATAAATATTTTGGGTGGGTATAAATTTGAACTATAACCCACATAAACCATATAAACCACATATAACCACATGTAGTTCACATAAAAACCTTTAAGGTAGATTAATTTTTTTGGGGGGAGTATATATACCGATATACCCCGTCGCTACGCCCCTGATTGGCTTCTTGATTTACAAGCTTGCACGCAGTGGCGGTTCCAGGATTTCTTGGCGGGGGGGATGAAACGAATTCATAGAAAATTGGTGTGGGATGAAAATAGAAGGAAAATCAATAAACTTTGCCGAAAAAGGGTGAAAAAAGAGAATTTCCCCTAATTTGACTATACTTTTACCCAAAAAAGTCATTCGCAGTTAGTTTTACTAAACTTGTACCCAAAAATAGGTTTCTGTAGCAAAAAAAGTAAGTCCGGAACTCCGGTGGGGGGATGCATCTCCATTCTCCATTCATCCCCCACGTGGAACCGCCATTGTTTGCACGATCGAACATACCTACTGGAATACTACACTGACGACACTTTATTATCCGAGCAACGAACAAACTAAGCTTTAAAACAACGTTATTATGAAATAATCTCATCTCTTACCCTTCCCACTATTGATTTTCCATTGAACGGGAGAGATACCATGTAGTTGATTGGGAAGCCGCCGAAAACAACGTGCAAGGATGCAACCAGCATCGATGTCATCAGAAGCCGAGCTTTGACAGGTAGGCCTACAATTTCTACTCTATTCTCAAGATTCATATTGAATTTCGTCGCTTATTTCGTGAAAATATTGAAAAAACGATCAGATCGTATTCGAAGTTCTCATATCCGCTGCCATGGAGATTTAACAGTCGGCTACGAATATTTTAAACTCATGATGTTCGGCGTAACACCATTAAAGTAAATATTAGTGCAGAGCATTCGTCTATACTACCCTATAGCGCCTTTCCTTAAACGTGACTCAAAAGTTCCTCTATGCAGTGGCGTCGCCAGGAATTTGGGATTGGTGTGGGAAAATGATGACAGCTAGTTGACATTTGAAAACAATTAACGACTCACTTGTTTACACCGATGATTGGTTAATAATAATAATTGTAATAATAATAATAAGGAGGGAAGGAGTCTGAGGAAGCGGACAGCTGCTCCACCCAGCAATGCTCCAAAGACATCAACGAAAGCTGTCACGAAGAGACAGGCAGCAGGGCCTAAGAAAGCAAAGGGCTCTCAGGACACGAAGGACAGCAAGACTTCTGCTGTCAAGTCCGAATAGCAGATCTTTCATGAAAACAATAACAATAACACATAAAAAAAATAATTAATTAATTAATAATAATAATAATAATAATAATAATAATAATAATAATAATAATATGGCTAAACGAACAAGCCATTGGGAACTGAGGCAGATAAGACTTGAAACCATAATAGAAACAGTCAGGGACGTCATTTGGGGGGCAGGGGAAGGGGGCATTTGCCCCCCTGATTTTGAGGGAAAAAATTTTTTTCTTGTGTTATTTAGTATTTAGTTTTTTACATGTCCTAAAGGACCCTGATATGATGTGGAGTAGTCTAGTCTGAAAAGTAACTAACCGTTATAAACGGCTGACGAGCAAAAAAAAAAGGTCGTCAACTTTTTCGCAACCTTGTAACTTGTCAGGTCAAAAGTGTTTTGCCCCCCCCCCTGAAAAACAGTGAAATGACGTCTCTGGAAACAGTAGGCCTATGTAAGTTAATCCAAAGCGCTTTCGAAGCAGGTACTGTTTTAACTGGGCCGCTCGTTGAAACAGGTTGCTGCAGGAATAGTCGAAGTTCAGTGGTTAGCCAGATAAAGTCAATCACATAGATCAGTCAGAAATGGGAATGGGAAAGCAGCAAGACAGACTTTGACAAAAATCATCCTGTGTATGATGCTTAATAATTAAAAATTACGCCAAAGAAAAGTCTGGGATGGGATCGTGTTTCGCGCGATCGCATTTCGATTTTCGAGCGAAATTCACCGATCGACATTAAATTCCAAACAGCTACGGCCTACGGTTACGGTAGCTTGTTTGTAAGAGCTACGGTGGCTACACCTCAGATTCTAAGCTCACTTCCGTCGTCTAGTCTTGTGTTTATTGTATGTCATTCAATTCTGTTAGGGAATTAAATCAATTTTTTAAATATTTAAATCGCTTAATTCGAATTAATTCGACGCAAAATGTTCGGCGGATTTGGAAGGGCGTTGGTTCTGCAGTGCACCGTTTTCGTGTCTTTGTCCATCGGTTAGTTGGCCTCCGGGGCGTAGCGACGGGGCGGTAGGCCTATATAGGGTATTATATTATATACCCCATAATAAGTATTTATAATAAGTATATGTATATACCATACAGTATATATAACATATATGCATATATAACATATATAATATAAACTAGGGCTGCGCTAACCGAGTAGTTTAGGAGTCGAGTAGGAGTCGAGTAGCTTAGCGAGTACTCGAGTACTCGCGTAAAACCGGAAATACATGATTTGCAAACGTTACACGTCACATAATACGTATTATTTGCCTCATGGCCCTCATTTAACCAAAGCAGAACACTAGATACAGTTACATATCAATTTCTTCGGATATTCAAGCGTGTATTCACAAAACGGTAGGCCAAATTTTAATGAAATTCTTTGGTTATTCTTTATTTATCTATTAAATTCTTTATTTAGTTATTCTATGCGAGTACTCGACTCCAAAAAATTACTCGACTCCAATTTGGATTCGAGTACTCGCGTTACTCGAGTTACTCGGCGCAGCCCTAATATAAACTGAGGAACAAGAAGGAGCTTGATGGCAACAATAGGCCTAACAACAAGACATGTAATTTTTTGGTCTTATAATGATGAAAGATGGATTAGAGAAGTTTGTTAACACAGGAAAGATTGAGGGGAACAGAAATAGAAGAAGACAAAGGAGAAAATATTTGGACAGTTTATGCTATCTACAGGGAGGAAACTACAGAACAATTGACATTATTCGCACAACAGATGACAGAGGGAAATGGAGGTCCATGATCGCCGACGTAGTCAACCTGCATGGCACCTAGAAGAAGAAGAAGAGAAGAATATAAACTGAAAACTGCTCTGTTTGTTCGTAGTTATCCAGAACATTCATCGCTGTAAGATATAGAACCCAGGGGTGTAGCGACAGGGGTATATCGGTATATATACCCCCAAATCAGTCTACCTTAAAGTTTTTTAATGTGATTTGCATGTGGTTATATGTAGTTTATATGGTTTATGTGGTTTATAGTTAAGATTTATACCCACCCAAAATATTTACACCCTCCCAAATCAAATTCCTGGCTATGCCCCTGATAGGACCTACTGTATTTTTAATTGTAAGTTGTAAAAGTAAGGTGTCCTATTAGTACTTGGACGATATGCCACCATAATCAGTTCATGATTATTATATTATTATTATTGATATAGATATAATATATTCATATATATATAATCTACATTATATGTGTGTATATGTATATATATATAATTTATATATGTATATATGTATGTATGTATATATATATATATATATATATAGGTTGCCTGCCGTGTTGTATTTTTTAATTAGCTAATTAAGCTTAATTAGCTAATTAATTAGAATATGTGCTAATTCTTATTCTAATTAATTAGAAAAACTGTTTAAGTAATTACAATTATAATTAATTAGATTTTTAAAGCTAATTATAATTAATTAGAAATCATTCTAATTAAATCGAAATATATTTTATAATCTTAATAATCTAACTTTTTGGGAATAAAGTACTTGCTTACATACTTAGATCGCCATTGTAAAAAAGTATTTCCTTTTCTGTCAACATTCCAATGATAATGTCAACGGCCTGATAATATCTTTTTGTAAATTGTTGGTTGACCATGGCAAATTTTTGGAAGAAATACCTGACAATGTGGACAATTTTTAACGGACTTTACAGTCAATCAAATAGACAATAGCAATATATACCCCCTTCCAATATATGCTCCCTCCAAATCAAATTCCTGGCTACCGGTACTCCCCTGGTTGGTCTACTACGGTAATTTATGGGCATTTTGTGTAGGACCTACCGGTACTTTATGTAAACGGCAGGCTTTACGTATAAACTTAGTTAAGTAGACCAGGGCATAAACCACAGAGGGACTGCAAGGGACGGTCCAGGGATTATTTGGTGGGGGAATGGTGGAAATGGCGTTCCTGCGGTTTCCATTGCAACTACGCCCGTTACCTTAGTTAAATAGTCAAGAGGAGGGGAGAGGCAATGGATTGTTCCAATTTTTACCATTTTGCCAAATTACCCCTGGAGGCTGGAACTGTCCCCCAATAATTAGTGAGGTGGCATAAAGTATCATTTATTCCTCCCAGTGTTGTGCGCTTCTTTGCTATTTTAACGGGGGAAATAGGTCACTAGTTTTATATGCTTCTTTAACATCCTAAAAGCTCTCAAATGTCTGACAAGCCAAAAATAAGGTCATCACTAGATTTTTACATATTTACGGTTGGGTGTACTTAAAAAATTGTTCTTCCCCTCCCCCCTGTTGATGTCAGGATTACGCCAATGAGTAGGCCTACTGTCGATGTACTCAATTTATCGTGTGAGCACTTTTAGTGTGCGGGGTGTTTATGCAATGCCGTAACAACATTGTTAACATAGGCGTTAACTTCAATTACCGGTAGGACGCTAGGCTCGGGAGTCGAAACCCCAACTTTTTGAGAGGCTAAGCTAGGGAAGGGGACAGGTAGGCTATATAGGAGAGCTCCCACCACATTTTCATTCAAGTTTATACCTATGAGTGTTTTCTAAATCCCTCCAAGCAAGAGGTTTTTATGGTTAAGAGACCCCACCTCGGTCGGTCTCAATCCTAACAGTGAAATTACCAGCTCCTCAGATTACTACACAACTGCTTATTATTATTATTATTATGAACCCTGCCCAGGTGTCTAATACAGTCGGATAAACCAGCTCTAATTCCAGTTTTTGATGTCTGTGTGAAATAATCACAAAGATCAATAAAATCAGTGCATTAGACCGTACTCATTTTATTTTGGAAGATATAATCCTATTATGTGGCAGCATGTCGTGAAGTTCTGCAAGAGGATGGTCTAGAAAAGTAATATTTCTTCCCCCCTCAATTATTGACCCTACTCTTGTGTACAGTACATAATAGGAACAACTAGCCAATAATTCCTGCTTTTAAATCATCTTCATCATAATCTTCATAGTTACTTTCTGCCAGCTCATTAGCTAAAATAGCTAGAAACGAAACTTCTCGATTTATCATTTTCCGTTGTTAGTCTCTTTCCATCGATTACGGTACTGTTATCTGGTATCTTTCAAAGTCTTCGTTGATATTGTCCATCCACTTGGATATCTGCTCTCAGCAGCCTCGTCTGCGCTTGAAGATCTTCTGCTGTGTTTGATTCCACCATTGTCTTTTGGTGCAGTTGGTCCAGGGCACCTTATTCTGTATCATTCATTGCAATCCTGCGCCTCTACACCATTGTACCCCAGCATGAGACCTGATTTTATATCTCTGGGTGGCAAATCACAAAAATCAATGCATTGTTAAAATGATGTCAAGACTTTGGTAGAATTTAGTACCATACTATGAGGAGACCATCTTTAAATTCTCTTGTAGCTCTATTGTATAGGAATAAATTGCGGAAAGCTACAAGAGATTGGAAGGCCCCCAAGTTTAGACTTAGCCATGGCTCAGTAATATACTATCGTGAACCTCCTTATTTAAGGCAATTATTTTCGGTTACGATATATTTGTCGTTTTAGAGCGTAATTCTTCAACTAACGATATTTTCTTGTCTGGTTATAAAGACATTCACATAGGATTTTCCAACACTTTGTTTTCTAAAGGTGCTGATGTCATTGTACGACCGTGGCAGAGCAATGTGCCGCTCGTTTGTTCGATTTCAAATCCAAAGTGGATGAAGGATGACAAAACCATTGAAGCATCAAACATAGGTTACGTGCTGCTGCCGGAAAAGAAGACCTTGATTATTAAAAAAATTGGTATGTTTTTGCGTATATGTTACAGGTGTTATACTGCTGGCTATGGGCCAGGTGTCTTATTAGTGTGATTGAAGCACTATGTGGTGTGTGTCTTACAATTGCTACTCAATTATTCGGACATTATAATAAATAGGTAGTGTTTGGCAAATTTCTTAGCTTCCAAATCGTGGCCAGACAAAATTTCCTCAGAAAAATTTCACGGACAAAATATCACAGACAAAATGTCATGGGGACAAAATGTCACGGACAAAATGTCACAGGTTACGGTGACATTTTGTCTGCTGACATTTTATCCGTTGACATTTTGTCCCCATGACATTTGTCCTAGCACCTTATTAATTCATATGCACACACAACATGCACAACAATGCAAATTGTGGGCAGATTGCATCCAGGAGAGTGATGAATCCCATTCAGACTTGTTCACCCGAACCATTTGTCATGGCTATTCAACTTCACAATCGAAATGTTTCTTAAAATGATTTTGCAGTGCCACCTTCATCTTTCTGTTCTGGTGTTAACTGTCTCAATAGTGATTTTTGTGGTTGTTAGAACTGCCTTATTTGCTAACTTTCTGCCAAACTTTCATATTCTTAACATTTTACTAACATTTGCTATCATTTCATTATGTATTTTCCTAACATTTAACCAACTAACTTTTGGCTCACCCTTAGCAAACTTTTTTCTGAGATTGCTGACTTTAATAACTTTCTGCGAACTGTGTACATAGACTGTATTTGTGTAACATTAGGTTGCATTATGATTGCTAAACATTCAACTGTAAGATATGTACTGGTTCTTATACTGTGTTCAGATCATCAACACATGGGAGTCTACGTCTGCACAGGTGCACGTGGGAACACAGAAAATATCAATGCCTATGGTATACATTTGGCTAAATGAAGTCATTTGACAGTGCACATTATGTTGTATACTTGCAAATGACATACTTGCTATGCAACTCAAATGACCTACTTGCAATGATACTCAAATGACCTACTTGCAATGATACTCAAATGACCTACTTGCATGATACTCAAGTGACTTACTTGCCATGATACTCAAATGACATACTTGCTATGCTACTTAAATGACATACTTGCTATGTTACTCAAATGACATACTTGCTATGCTACTCAAATGACCTACTTGCAATGATACTCAAACTGCATACTTGCTATGCTACTTAATTGACATACTTGCTATGCTACTTAAATGACATACTTGCTATGCAGTGATGGTAGAAGAATTAGTTTCATATCACTATTAGTTTATATGCAGATTTTGGAATAGACCTGCATAGGGTGGCCTCCATTGTGGCTTGCTAAGATTTGGAATGTGTGCAGTTTCAGCATTTCAGTCTGATTCTCATGAATAAAAGCCATTCTTGTACTAAACTCATGCAGAGAATATTATTATTTCTAAGTTTTTATGACTGTTTAAGTGGTATCTTGGTTTCGGATTTGTTGATGTCCTAAAATAACTGATATATTAATAATAAGAATAATAATAGCGTGTTTAAAGTGGTGTTTAGGAGGCTAAGTTACTTGATTCGTTATCGTCAGTATGGATATTGTAAGTTGTACTGTATTGTAGCTTAGACTATTGTTGACTTCACTTGTATTGGGATATCATTTGAACAATTCATTGGATGTCAGTTTTTGCTAATTGATCTTTTGAACGAATTAAGAAGCTCAGTTAATACAGTATGTTATGCATGGATTTTGAGATACACCGTATGTTCCTGAACTTTGTGCCTAACGCAATGATCTATCCTGCTTTATTGTTATGTCTGATCAGTTTGGCCATACGTCAAACCCTTCCAGAAGACGAGGAATATAATTCAAGAGGACTATATGGAACTCGAATGCAAGGGTTTTGGCCATCCCACTCCAATAGTTGAGTGGTTTGTGGACGACATACCGCTGATAGCCAGCGGTGGTCGTATTGCAATTAAAGATACTCCACAACAGACCGATAGTGGTGTGTTGACTAATGGCTCAATCACAATTCAGAAAATGGACCTGGATGATTCTGGAGAATACGTCTGCGTCGCCAGAAACAGTATCGGCTTTAAGAACGCCTCGGTGACAGTATATGTGAAGGGTTCGTATGATAGGTTTGCACCAGGGTTATTTCTAGGATTGTGAATTTAGGGGGTGTCGGGAAAAACTGGGGGGTGTCGGAATTTGGAAGTCTCTGCCAAAAAGGCTGTTAAGGGAAAAAACGTCGTCAAGGCTCAAAAAAGGCTGACAAGCAAAAAAAACGTTATCTAGTCTCAAAAAAGGCTGACAAGCAAAAAAACGTTATCTAGTCTCAAAAAAGGCTGACAAGCAAAAAAGGTCATCCGAGAATAAAATTTGGGGTGTACTTCTCCATTTGGGGGTGTTCATGGCTAATTAGTATGCATTTTGTATGCATACCATTGTCACATTACCAAATTTTGGGGGTGTCGACCTCAATTTGGGGGGTGTTAGGGGGTGTAAAAATATCCATGGTTTGCACCTAGTTAGCTGGTCCATGCCGCTGATTTATCGTTTAGACTGTGTAATTTTTAAGAAGATTAAGGATTAGTCAGTGTACGGGGTAATGATGGGTTGATTTTTCGTACTAAAATTCAGTGTTTATTCTAGGCCTTCTCTGTGGGGAATTTACCCCCCAAAGTTTTAAAATCTCTCCCCCAATTTTTTATATGTTGGCTGGGGGATGGAAATTTCCCCCAAAAAGCGTGGTGACTCAGACTTTGTCCCCCCAAACATTTCAAAATCCCCCCAATGTCAAGGTGGCTAGAATAAACACTGCTAAAATTGCTTTTGATGTTGATGCTGTCGTTTCTTTTGTATACGCAATTCACAAACTGCATATATCACAAGCTTTGCTGTGGTATATCTTAATTTTAATATGTTCTCCTTTGTTGTTGATTGTATTTGTTAAGCGGTTTGCAATGATAATTAATTAATCAGTGTACTGGGTAATGGGTTATGATTATATGATTTTTCATTATGCATATAATCAGTTGTTCGACAGCACCAGTACAGTAACGCGATGTGAATTATGCAAGGTTTTTGCTGATGGTGATGCAAGGTTATGCTGATGTCGGTCTGCAGAAGGTGCTAGGACAAAATGTCAGCGGACAAAATGTCACGGACAAATGTAACCCTAACCCTAACCGTAAACCATGACATTCTGTCCGTGACATTTTGTCCTCCGTGACATTTTGTCCGCGGATATTTTGTCAGGCCATGCTGCAGCATCGAGTTTACACAGATTTTTCTTTAAAAGAGTGTGGCAGTATTTAATCTAAGGATACCGGATTTCTTTTGCAGACAAATTGGCCGCCTTGTGGCCATTTCTAGGGATCTGCACCGAGGTAATACTGCTTTGTGTGATCATCTTCATCTACGAGAAGAGGCGTTCCAAGAGACTTCAAGAAGAGGAAGACCAAGCTGCTCGTGCGGAAGAAGTAGAACGCCTGTGAGTTGACAGAATTCACGGCCAGAAGGCAGTGTTTAATCTAGGCCGTTTCCGGGGGGGAATTGCCCTTTCCCCCCGGAAATTTCAAATTCCCCCCGGAAATTTTGACATACTACATGCACTAACAGCAGCCCCCTAGCAGAATTCCCCCCCCGGCTTTGTCAGTTTCCCCCCGGCTTTGTCAGTCCCCCCCCGGAGTCCAAGAGTCTAGATTAAACACTGCCAGAAGGAATGTTTACTTCTACTATTAGATATATTTTCCTTAGACTAGCTGTATGAGCAAAGCAGTATCATTGAAAAACACAATTACACTAACGATTGTATTGACAGTGTTTTGTCCAAGAGCTTGCTATTAAATTATCATTTTTTCTGCAATAGAGAATGAACAAAAGTTGTGAAATTAAACATCAGATGTAAATATTGATCATCATCGCTACTACTACAACCACCACCTTTATGTGGTATTCATTCAAACAAAGAACTTACTTAAACTTAGCATGATTTAAAGTGGCTTAGAAGGCATTACTGCCTGTGTGAAAGCCACTAGGGGCACTAACGGGGCTTGAACCCGATCCTTCAGCCTGACGCTCCAGCACGTAACCCACTCTGCCATCTTCTGTCCCCCCCCCAAACCATGTCAGTATTGTAATCACTGTTCGTGACTAAGACAAAACACTTAGGCCCCTACCGGTAAGTTTTTAGCTGAAATGAGGACATTTACCTAAATCCTTTTAATGTAATGCTTTTACTTTTGTCATCAATTGTTTGATGCAGTCAATTATATTTTATTGATTTTTTTGCAATAAGTGTACAATGTCAGCTACTGGTGCATTTTTCAGGAAATCATTTGTTGCATATTTTTTGCTCTGCTTTGAGATTTCTTATTCTTATCACCTAACCAAATACAGCATTATTTGTCTTCAGTAGTTGCCTACTAATGACCATTTGTAATTACATGCAATTATTGTGGCTTTTTTAACTGCAGCCTGCCTTATATATTTATACTTTTAATGCTTATTTTCTGTAGAAATGTCGAGCATGACACCAAAGCGCAGTGTTGATTCCAGGCAGAGAAAGCAATAGAATTAAAGTTTTAAAGCTGTGAAAAGTTTCCTATCTTTGATGACTATTTCTTACAAACAATTGTTAGGACATTACTATTATTATTATTATTATTATTTATTATTATTATTATTATTATTATTATTATTATTATTATTATTATTATCATCATCATCATCATCATCATCATCATCATCAGGCATTTGAAACTCATATCTATGCATCTCTCATACTCTCTTTGAAATCATCTTGCATTTTATTTTTATGAACTTGGTTTTTATTGCCAGTGTGTCTATAAATTTAATATTGGTTGTTTCTGTATTAATGATTTGTGTTAAAATTTATTGTTATAAATGGTTTTGTATTTTCTATATTTCTATTGATTGAAATCTTCATGTTTGTTGCATGTAGTTTCTTTATATCTCCATTTCTGAAAACGGTTGTTGGTGTTGCAAATACAAACCTCTTAACTGTCTGAATAATTGTGATTCAGTGTGGTTTTGTAACTAAGAGCCTTTAGTTTCAAAACTTTCATGGTAATTAAAGTTTCTTCAGTTGTTGGAGAATAACTTTGAAGAAGAACAAGACCGTATTATTTAATTGGAGCCTTTCTGCTAGTTTGTGTGACTCATTTTGTGTTCAGATGTGACAATTTTGCAGATATGAGATGTGCTGAACATGATGTATCCATAACTATCCTCTCATAATTGCAGGAAATTGACTTCTTGACATCTAGTTTAGTTGGAAATTACTTCATGTTAATGGAGAAAAGTATTTTCTTATTTGAATTACTGCATTTTATGTTAATTTTTGCAGATTTTTATAATCATACTTTGTATCTGTGTAGGGAATTGTAACATGTCTCTTTATTGATTAAGTATATATAGCTTAGTACGTACTATCAGTTCATTTGAAACCGCATATTGTGGGTTGACAACATTAGAAAAGGGAAGAGAGGGAGATTTGATAAAAACATACAAAATAATGACTAGGAAATAGATATGCCATGCAGTTGATGTTTTACATAATAATAATTATGCACTTCTATTACATTGGCACACTGGCACAAGAGGCCACACATGCAATTTTTTAAGCAGAGGGTGGGTCCAAGAAAGAAAAATTCCTTTATTGCAAGGCAGTGGCATAAACCTGGCGTCAACATTGGGGAGGATAGAATCAGTGTTTATTCTAGGCCTTCTCTTGGGGGGGAATTTCCCCCAAAAGTTAAAAATTCCCCTCCCCAAATTTTGATATTTTGGCTTGGGGGTGAAATTCCCCTCCCCCCAACAACAAAATTTGATGACGGGGGTTGGCACGCATATCGGAAGGGAAAAATACAATAACCTTTTTTTGGCTTGTCATGAAAATCAAGAAGTACAAAATATATATGGATGACCTTTTTTGCTTGTCAGGCATTTTGAAAGGAAAAATATATAGAAGGATGACCTTTGTTGCTTGTCAAACATGACAAACTTTGTCCCCCCCCAAACATGTTAAACTCCCCCCCATGTCTAGGTGGCTGGAATAATCACTGGATAGAATCGTCTATAGTCGGGTCAGACCCCCTTTTCATCAAATTCATCTCCCAAAAAGTCGACGAGCAAAAAAATGTCAGCCTTATATTTTCTTTGTCCAAATACCCTAAGAAGCAAAAAAAGGTCAGCCGGAATGAGTGAATGCGTTCGGTTTTTAATCCTGGCATCAACATCATGGGGGCTAGGATATAATTTTTTTACCATAGGCACAAAACATTGGAGGGATAATTGATACTCTATCCCCCTCCTAATTATTGGGGGACCGTCTCCCGCTGTTCCCCCGTGTTTTACGCCCTTGGTGCAAGGGTTGTGAACAAAATGGAACAGTTTGGACGATATGGGAGTGACAGTTGAAACAGTAAACGGATTCAAAGGCTCTCTCGGGAAACTAGGTTAGGGGCTGTCCATTAATTATGTCAACAAATTTCGGGCAATTTTTGACCCCTCTTGTCAACATCTGTCAACTTCAGTTACCCCCTATAATTATGGTGATGATCTTTTTGTCATGCTTTTTTCCATTGTAATAAGTAGTCTTCCATGAAATTTCATATTTTTGATTATTTGTCAAAAGTGAAATTGTTGTCAACTTCTCTTGACCTCCCCCCGTCAACAACAGTGGCGTCATTTCACACTTTTCTTGGGGGGCGATAAATTTTTTGGGCAAATTTTAGGCTTTTTTGCTTTTTTTGCAAATTTTGAGCAATTTTGGCAAATTTCAGGGCCAATGTTGGAAAATTTGCAATTTTTTGGCAATTTTTGCAATTTTTGCACAGTAATACATTATAAATTAATATTTTCATTTCATTGGGGGGACCTCGGCGACCCCAGCTCCCCCCCCCCCATGACGCCTCTGGTCAACAACTGTCAAACTTTTTCAACAGCCCCCTAAATTGTCGACGTAATTAGTGGACAGCCCCTTATTGAATGTGGAAAGTTAGCCAAATACAGTAGGCCTACAGTGATTTTCACACAGGCCTATTTACCTCTAAGCCACTTTAAATCACATTATTATTATTATTATTATTATTATTATTATTATTATTATTATTATTATTATTATTATTATTATTATTATTATTATAGTTCACTTGTGACCGGATGCTGCGTGTGTTGTAACGGCGGGCGAGTGGAGACCGGAAGAGAAGATGGACAACAAGGCGTCTTTAGTTCAAAGCTTTCCAAGTTCCGACAATCAGGAGACGAGGAAGAAAAACTCCGGTGAATTTTGCAAGTAAAATGCGTTTAATTAGCGTTAAATGGAAGCGTAAGAGCGCTTTTAAATGCTTTCAACCGACGCTATTGGCAGAAGTTTTTAGCACAAGATTGATCCTAATGAACTCCACTGAAACCCAGTTATTATTATTATTATTATTATTATTATTATTATTATTATTATTATTATTATTATTATTATTATTATTATTATATGTGTTGTTCAGGTGAGTTGGCACTACATAAATGTCGGGTGTAGGGCTTACATCGTTAGGTCGCAGTCAAAGCAGGTTAGAGTAAAAGAGTTGTAAACTTGTAATGTTGTAATGGAAAGTTCAGTGGGGGTCGAATCTAAATCTAATCTTATCTTAAACTTGTATAGCGCCACTTCATAATGTGCAGGAGCATCAACCGATGGTACACCAAATCCAAATCATTAAAGATCCAGGTCAAATCCAGGGTATCCGGCCGGACAAACGGGTGACAGTCTATCGTGGATAAGCCAGGTAAAAAATGGGTTTTTAATCTTGTTCAAAACGTCTGTAATGAATTTGCAATGCGCATGCTGAGGCAATGAGTTCAAAGTTTGGGGCGGCCGCCACTGAGAAAGCACGAGACCCAAGAACTGTCCGAGTGTGGGAGATGGAGAGAACTATTCAGACGAGGTTCTGGTCAAATATTTGTTTGTTTGTAGGCCTACTGAAAGTTTTGAAAGAAGGTAACTAGGTTCCGTGTAATAAAGTGTTTTGTATACAGGAAGGCAGATCTTAAAAATCTATCCTTTCTTTAATTGGAAGCCAGTGAAGACTAGGGTTGCCAGATCTCCCGTATTTTACGGGATCTCCGGGTCATCTCCCGTATTTCAGCACCAGTCTCCCACCTCTCTATAACTAGTTTGTAATATTGATTCACTACATGCAGATGATGCAATGCATTGAACAGTGTTTATTGCTTTTTCCTAGTCTATACTCTATAGTACTGTAGTGTAGTATAGCTCTAACCATAATAATTCACAATGAACTGGACCGTGGAGTGGGTGCATTGATCGCGGAAACAATCTCCCGTATTTCGACTTTGGATATCTGGCAACTCTAGTGAAGACCCTTACAAACTGGGGTTATGTGCTCAGGTTTTGGACTAGCCCTGATTAATATGGGAGCTCCCACCCATTTGACTATTTTGAAACCAGTTCCCATTCAGGGGTGTATCAATGGGGGTATATCGGTATATATATACCCTCCAAAAATCAGTATATATATATATATATAGTATGTATAACATATATATATATATGTATATATATATACACACATACATACATATACAATATATACGTATTCTGTGCTTCTGAGTGATTCTTCAGAACAGGCGCTATACAAATATTTTGTTACATTTTGTTTTGTTACATACAATATATATGCGTGAATGATAAAAAAACAGCATTGGAAATTATTCAACTAATATGGTGACGGGCGTCATCTAGCCTACGCGTTAGAAATCAATTTCTCTCCCCAACACATGAATGGATACACAATGTGGAACTGAGACATGAGTTCACGAACACGGATCGGCAATTACCCTGGAGCAGTGTTGGGAAAATTCATGCAATAAATGATTTAACTCAAACTCTCAACTCATGTTCAATGAAATAAGTTTAAACTCAAACTCAAATCACTGTGTTTTGAATGAGTTAAATCAAACTCTTTAATTATGTGAGTTAACTCATCAACTCATGTTCACAATATACAAGATTGCTATTTTATATTTGAGTAATAAGCTTACAGTGACGTAGCTGTTTTAACTTTGCTATAGGGGCTGTTCATTAATTACATCAACAAAATAGGGGAGGGGTCTGAAAAAGTTTGACAGTTTTAACATGGGTAAGAGGGGTCAAGAGACAGATAATAAAAAATAGGAAATTTCATGGAATACTATTTATTATAGTGGGGAAAACCCTGAGAAGCAAAAAAGGTAATCACCACACCACATTTTGACACTTGGTGAGCAAGAAAGGGAAAAAATGTCCATCACCACAAAATAATAACCTTCCAAAAAACATTTTATGGGGATCCATCATTGTTCTATAGGGGACATCAAAAGTTTTTGACATAACTATAGGGGATCACTGAAAATTTGACAGTTGTTGACAAGGGCAAGTGGGTCAAAAATTGTCTAAAAATTGTTAACATAATTAATGGATAAGCATTAATGGATAAGCATACTATAAAAGCATTAATTCTGATGTTGAAGTGTATCAAGAGTTGATGCTAGCGGTTGTAACAAACAGATACATTCATTCGAAAAACATCAATATCAGTTGGCTTGAGTTTAGGGAGTTACAATGCTGAACAAATGTCATTTAATTTTCCTTCACCTCCGACATTTGGCAAACAGTATTAATCATAGAATTTCATCTTGTTGGGAATGGAAATAGCATACCTTTTCCCACATTACTGCAGATGTGCTTAACTGCATTGACAGCTTTGGAGCTCCTATGCACACTATTCCAAGCAGCTTGACATTTACCCACCACTGAATTGTACTGTTTGCTGTACAATGGAGTTGACTTTACCTTATCAGCATCAGATGAAGTAATAATATTGATGGAAAGTGAACACAATCTCTGTTGTTTCGGAAGCACTCTTAACATTCTCTTCTGAATCCTGAGCATTGTCATACTCTTCTTTTTAAATAATAGAATCAATGCTAATAAACTCTACCTCATCTTCTTCATGTTCCTGAAAAACTTCAAATTCTTTCCAAAAATTGCTATCACCATCAGTTATGGTGTGTCAGTTTTGAAACTTCAATCCAAAAAATGTGCGTGAACTCAACTGATAGGCTGCTGTGATAGCCTCAGCAATATTGTCAAATGTGTGGCTACCTATTAAAATTAATGTCTACCTGACAGTGCTACTGAATGTAATGCAAGATTATTGTCAACCCAGTGATTAGTCATACCCATATAGCTCTGATTAATTATTCACAGACCATATACCTGCTGTTGCACAGATATAAATGACTTTATTATTTCAATGAAATGGCTTATCATGTTGCAAATGAGTTTAATTTGTGAGTTTAAGATAGGACATTTATAACTCAAAGTCACAGAAATAATGAGTTAATTCAAACTCGTAATTCACATCAGTTGAAAAGAGTTAACTCAAACTCACAATTCACTATATATGAGTCAATTCGTGAGTTTCAACTCACTTGAATTAACTCCTACCAAACACTGAACTGGAGTCAAACGCATATAGCGGCACACTACCGGCCCTGACAGTGATTTGCCGCATAAAACGACACACTACTAGCTCCGGCTGGTGCTTCAAAGCATATAGTTTCCGTAGATTATTATTATTATTATTAATTCTGACAATTTCATATAGCGCAATACGCATAGCGAAGGCTAAAGTCAAGAGCACTTTACAAATGTCCCTAATAGGAGATATTAAATAAATATGTTTTAAGGTTCCTAGTGAACAGTTCAGGAGATGTCACCTAGTCACGTCCGCCGGCAGGGGAGTTCCAAAGCAAAGGGTTGCCCTCGAAACAGACCGATCCCCAAATTTTGCTGTCGTAGACGGGGGGGAACCACCAATTGAGAACGGCTGCTTGATCGAAGCTGCGAGCGCCGATCAGACGACTTGGGCTTACAGACCAGAGCCGTTAAGTACTCGGGGCAGAAAGGGTCATTTAACGTCCTAAATGTAAACCAGCAACGTTTAAAAGGCTATACGCTCCGGAATCCGGAGCCAGTGAAGTTTGTCTCGTAATAGCGGTGTCACATGCTCATTCCACCTAGCGCCGAAGATCAGACGTGCTGAAACATTTAGCACCATCTGAAGACGGTTTAGCTGGCTGACAGGAAGTCCGAGTAAGATACTGTTACAATAATCCACTCGTGATAGAATGAGGGATCGAACCAGTTTAATCACGTCCGGTAATGGCAGGTAGCGGCGAATCTCCCGGATCCTGCGTAGCTGATAGTAACAGGTGTGAATCACATTGTTTAAGTGACTGACAAACGAAAGTGACTCATCCAAAAGAACGCCTAGAAGACGTAGTTCGGTACAAGGAACAATGTCTACATCTTCAATTGAAAACGGATTTCGTGGTATGAGATGTTTCCTTCTAGGTGTACTTAACCAGAGGAACTCAGTCTTTGCTGGATTCAGGGATAACCGATTTTCATCCGTCCACTGTTCGATCGAGGAAATACAGTCCGTGATAGAGGACCGTAGTCGTTCGACGTCAGATGGGTTACACGAGGAGTAGACCTGAACGTCATCGGCATAAGCGTGTGAAGTAAGCCCACACGATTTGATGATTTGCCCTATATCTGCCACATATAGGACGAACAGTAGTGGGCCTAGTACCGAACCTTGCGGCACTCCACTGAGAACACGGCGCGAGTCAGACGTGCGACCATTCCAGCAAACCGATTGAGATCTAGCTGTCAGGTAGTCTCGAATCCAGGATAGCGCAACTCCATTTAAGCCGTAGGTAAGTTCAAGGCGACGAACGAGAATGTCATGGTCTACTGTATCAAAAGCCGCAGAGAGGTCCAGGAGGCAAAGAAGGGCTAACTGACCATTAGCGATCGCATCAACAATATCATTGTAAATACGCAAGACCGCTGTTTCCGTAGAGTGGCCCTTCCGATAGGCCGACTGATCTTTAGGCATTAGACCATTTGACGTCAAGTAGTTTACAAGTTGGTTATTGACCACTCTCTCCAGCAGCTTTGACAAGACGGGAAGATTAGAGACTGGCCGATAGTTTCTTATTTCATCTTGATTCAGACTTGGCCCCTTAAGGTGCGGGTATACGACCGCATGTTTCCAAGACGATGGAAATTCACCGCTACTCAAAGACGTCGACAGAAGAGTCGTGAGAAACGGAGCGAGCATCTCAATAGACTCTTTGAGGAGCCACGTAGGCAGTGGATCCGCTTGACATTGTTTGCAAGGTAATGACCTCACAATCGAAATGACGTCGGTTTCTGAAGGAGCAGCGAACGACACTAGACCAGGTCCTGAATGCACCGTGAACGAGGCAGGACCAGCCTTAGACGTTCTTTCTCTTACGCCATTGATTTTGTTATCCAAAAACTGGTGGTAGTCTTCAGCTGTGAAACAGGAAGGCGAACGAGGGCTTTTATCACTGTTTCCCAACAGCGTATTCAAATGCTTCCAGGTCTGCCCAGTGTCTCCTTTAGCAGAGTCTAAAGCTCTGCGCCAGTATTTCCTACCCTTCTGCCTCACCAGATGCCTACTAGACTTGAGAGCAGAGCGCCAAGCACAATGAGCTGCTGGTTCTCCATCCGACCCTCTGAGCCTCCGGAAAGACCTCTCAAGGCGTCGCGCTTCCCGTCGTGCCTGCCTACAATCGACATCGTAGAATGGCCGGTGTGGTCGGGGTGCGCACCGACATCTCAGTCACTGGCGCCAAGTCGTCCAGAATTTTCATTATTTCAGAGGAGTAGCATTCGGCAAGATCAGTCGCATTTCTGCAGGAGTCGACAGGTTGGCAGAGCGGTGACGCCTCGAGCCTAATTTTAAACTGCTCCAAGTCGAAGCACTTCCAACTCCTACGAAGTATTTTAGTGTAGACTGGAGACGGACGTGCCATCGAGATCGACCAATGAATCATCTTATGATCAGACAGGCCTGACTCCGACACCGTGACATCATCCGGACAATCGTCGGCAGATGATAAGATGACATCCAGCAGTCCGCCATGGTCGTGCGTTGGCTCTCCGACAAGTTGACGCAGCCCGAACGCATCCGTAAGTTGGTGGAATTTCTGGCTATCTGAATCAGAGGGTCTCTCAAGGTGAATATTCATGTCACCTGCAACGATTATCGAGCTGTTGAAAGTGGCTAGCGATTCCAGGAGAGTAGCGAATTCATTGAAGAATTGATCACTAACACGCTCCGAGCCTGGTCTGTAGATAGCGACCAGTAGAAACGGCGTGGACCCACCAGAAATTCTACAGCATAAATGTTCAAACGTTTTTGGTTTTAACTTTGTATCCATCTTGGCAACGTTGATGCCTGGTTTCGAGACTATAGCGATGCCTCCATGATTAGTAAAATGAGCATTGTCTAATCGTGTCCCGCACGGTATGGCACGAGCCGCTTCAATAACATTAAGGCCCATGCCACGGAGTCTTTTAATGGCAACACTGTCAGCATCCTCATGCCAGGATTCAGTAAAAATAAGAAAATTGAGGCGATGCTCCTCGAATAGGTCTGGAACGTTATCAGTTTTATTGTTGATAGAACGAATGTTCAGTAGTCCACCCCTAATCCGCCGCTCTGAATGATCAGCATGGCGCTGGAGTCGCGGATACACCAGCCCAGGTCGTTGGAAACTGATTGGTGTTGACTTTTCGGTGTGAGGACGACGATTTAAATCCACGATAGGAATAGTTCTAACCCTGTTGAAGTCGGCGTAGATAAACGCACCATTCTCAATCGGCACCAACTTCGGTCGGAAACGTCTCCGGCCTGATCTCGTTCCACGGTAGCGACGAACTCGACGCTGGGTCTCACAGAGTCTGAGAATCCCGAATTCGGACAGTAAATCAACAACATGATGTGCAGGACGATCACCGTGAGAACAAGCCAGCAGCTCTATCGATGAATAGCGTAACGTTCCCATAATCTCTACTCAGTAGTCTAGTCGAGAAACGAGGAATACAATCAGACGGCAGCCATATTGATCAACGGTGAAATTCAAAATCAAAACGGTGTTGATGTAGAGATCATTCCGTTTATGCTAAATTTCGCCGTAAACGCTCAAATTATGATCAAACTGACGCTAGTATCGAATTTACTGTTGAAATATACGAAATATGGACCATCACGAGAAGCCTAATAATAGAATAGTCCGAAAAATAACATTAAATCACACGATCGGAGTTTCTTGGCAGCCACACACGGCGCCACCTACCGACCAAACGATGTAGATGTAGTTGTATAATGTATAAGTACTGCCTTTCGCCTTCATTCTCTCACCTTTTGTGTGTAATGCTTCAGGACAGTTCATAGTCAGTCACTGTCATCTCCCAGTTGCATTTGATTGCTTCCTATTAGTATTCTAATCCAGACTTGGAGTCCTTGAGGCCATAGCCTTGGCCTCGAGGCACCTTGAGGCCAAGTGACGCTGTCCTTGGCCTTGGGATACAAGTCCTTGGCCTTGGGATACAAGTCCTTGGCCTTGGCCTCAGATCTGATGTCCTTGGCCTCTGGAGCAAAGTCCTTGACCTTGTACTTGGGGCCAAGCCATCACACCACGGAATTAAACAAGAAAATCGGGCATTCACACTGTTGGATCATCAGCTTGAAGTGTGCCTGAGCCCTCAAGGGCTGAAGCACACTTCAAGTTGATAGTCCAACTTGTCATTGTCAAGAAGACAAATAATACCTCAACACATACCGGTAGTTTAGTCTCCTTACTTATTTATTAATCCTGACTTCCTTTTAACCCCTGTTGTTTAGTATTTCTGAAATGTTACTTAGCACATTTAGTGTGAATGGCCATAACATTTAACTTTTGCTTGAAAAACATCAAATTTATGCTAGTAATAGCATAACTGAAAGTGGCATTTTGTGTTCTGTTGATGTTGGTAATATATGGTTTTGCAGCATTTTCGTCAATATACTTTGAAAATATATTTGTCACTTTCAAAGATTTAGATTTTGCTTATATACTGAAGTGCCAGTTCTGTCCTTTGCCAGTTCACCACAACATATCAACTTGGGTGTCTCAGTCTATCATTTGTCTTTAGCAACTGTCAAAAATTAAACTTTGTAGTGCAAAAGCCTACGTGCGATGTCCTCGGCCCCGGACCTGCCTTGGCCTCGACCCTGATGTCCCTGTCCTTGGCCTTGGCCCCGGACCTGCTGTCACTGGCCTTGAGCAGCATCCTAACCCTTTTAGCATAATTCTTATTACTTATTAATTTTTTAAAATACCACTTGCTGAGAATATGAAAATATCTAAGTGTATTATCCATCCAGCACAACAATTTATTAAATAATCGTACAATGGTACAATATAGATTTATTCAGATTTTTGTTAGGCTCCAATGCTTTATGGACCCTCACAACCAAATTTTTGTGAGGGTCCGAACCCCTGGACCCTCACGGGATTGATGCCTATGCTTCATCCGTGATTTCGATAAACCCATACGATTGATCTAAAGAGTCAAACCCCATTCTCTCAGCAGGGTGGCGTAGTTCCGACGTTACTAACGCATCAACTCTGTTGTACAACCATCAACTATCTAAATCTAGTAATTTCGGTTTACAAGCCTCACATCTTGACATCGTTCCCAAGATGACCGTTAAGTGACATGACAGTTCCACTTAGGGTTAATCACCCAGCGACCAGATTTCTACAGTTTGATAGCTAGACTGTTTGTTTGCCTCAGTAGAATAACTAAGAGGTTTAAATGGTTCACTTTTGCAGGCAATTTTATATAAATGCAGTCACAGTCACGGTACTCCAGTTAATAAGCCCATGGACTACTAGGAGTTGATGACAAGCATCAAACTATTGAGTTATAGATGTTGGAGTGGAGCAACATATGTTCAACATTTGATGAACAATTGCTGAACCCACTCTAAATCAATGGAGGTATTCGGGCCTCTGTGGATCGCCATCTCTGAACTGAAATTCTGAAAATATGGAATTTCACAAATAGAAATTTCATGAAGAACTTGTATTGAGACTGGGAAATGTGTTAAATGGTAGAACAAAATATTGGGGGTCCAACAAGTGCTGGGCCCCTATCCTAATTGTTGGGTGGCCGGGCCCCTTATGGATTGATGCCCATAAAGAAGACCTACTGTAATTTTAAACATAACTAAAATTTCACAAATTGAAAATGTAATCAAACAATTAAAATTCTTACTTCATAAGAAGTACCTCGGCATTGGCCAATGGAGGGCCGGGATACTTTTAAAAGTACCCCGGTCTAGGCTGACGGGGCCGAAAGGAGTGCCCACCTTATGTCTACGTAGTATCCTATAGCACTAAGGCTTATTTTGTAATTGCCCACACTAGTAGCCATCACTATCTTCTTGTCCAATTCATTCCAGCTGTCCACCACCGTCGTAGTAAAGAAATGCTGTTTGTATCTCCCAAACCATCTCTTAAACAGTTTCATGTTGTGTCTTCTCATTCTATCACACTGTTTTGCTGTAAAAAAACATTTTCTTGGCACTTCCACTTTCTTTGCTAGTATTTTGTATTTCTCAATTAAATCCCCTCTTGTTCTCCTTTGTCCAAAGTTTTCAATCCACAGTGTTTTAGCCTTTCTTCATAGGTTAATTTCTGATATCCATTGATCATCTTTGTTGCTCTGTGTTGTACTCTCCATAGAGTCTCTATGTCTTTCTTCAGGAATGGACACCAAACTTGGACACAATACTCTAGATGTGGGTATACCAATGTCTTGTAAAGTCTTATTATTACCTCCTTCTCTCTGCTCACTACTGCTCTTTTGACCATACCTAGAATTCTATTGGCCTTCTTAGCTGTCTCTGCACATTGCCTCGATGGTTTTAAACTGCTATGCCTGATGACTCCCAGATCTTTCTCCTCGGTTGTAACTTTTAGTCCCTTCCTAGTCCCACATAGCTCAAACTCATGATCATGATCTGCTCCCTTCTTTCCAATATGCATCACTGAGCATTTATCTGTGCTAAAAAGCATTTGCCAATCCAATGACCACTGAGATAGTCTATTTAGGACACCTTGTAAAACTTTTGCCTCTGCTTCACAGTTTCACTACCAATTTTTCCACACAGTTTGTGTCAACAGCATATTTTAAAATTTTGATATTGGCTACAAGGGCATAGCCAGGAATTTGATTTGGGAGGGCATAAATATTTTGGGTGGGTATAAATTTGAACTATAACCCACATAAACCATATAAACCACATATAACCACATGTAGTTCACATAAAAACCTTTAAGGTAGATTTTTTTTTTTTTTGGGGGGGGGGGTATATATACCGATATACCCCCGTCGCTACGCCCCTGATTGGCTTCTTGATTTACAAGCTTGCACGCAGTGGCGGTTCCAGGATTTCTTGGCGGGGGGGATGAAACGAATTCATAGAAAGTTGGTGTGGGATGAAAATAGAAGGAAAATCAATAAACTTTGCCGAAAAAGGGTGAAAAAAGAGAATTTTCCCTAATTTGACTATACTTTTACCCAAAAAGTCATTCGCAGTTAGTTTTACTAAACTTGTACCCAAAAATAGGTTTCTGTAGCAAAAAAAATAAGTCCGGAACTCCGGTGGGGGGATGCATCTCCATTCTCCATTCATCCCCCACGTGGAACCGCCATTGTTTGCACGATCGAACATACCTACTGGAATACTACACTGACGACACTTTATTATCCGAGCAACGAACAAACTAAGCTTTAAAACAACGTTATTATGAAATGATCTCATCTCTTACCCTTCCCACTATTGATTTTCCATTGAACGGGAGAGATATCATGTAGTTGATTGGAAAGCCGCCGAAAACAACGTGCAAGGATGCAACCAGCATCGATGTCATCAGAAGCCGAGCTTTGACAGGTAGGCCTACAATTTCTACTCTATTCTCAAGATTCATATTGAATTTCGTCGCTTATTTCGTGAAAATATTGAAAAAACGATCAGATCGTATTCGAAGTTTTCATATCCGCTGCCATGGAGATTTAACAGTCGGCTACGAATATTTTAAACTCATGATGTTCGGCGTAACACCATTAAAGTAAATATTAGTGCAGAGCATTCGTCTATACTACCCTATAGCGCCTTTCCTTAAACGTGACTCAAAAGTTCCTCTATGCAGTGGCGTCGCCAGGAATTTGGGATTGGTGTGGGAAAATGATGACAGCTAGTTGACATTTGAAAACAATTATTAACGACTCACTTGTTTACACCGATGATTGGTTAATAATAATAATTGTAATAATAATAATAATAATAATAATAATAATAATAATAATAATAATAATAATAATAATAATAATAATAATAATATGGCTAAACGAACAAGCCATTGGGAACTGAGGCAGATAAGACTTGAAACCATAACAGAAACAGTAGCTAGGCCTATGTAAGTTAATCCAAAGCGCTTTCGAAGCAGGTACTGTTTTAACTGGGCCGCTGGGCGCTTAATCTATCGTTGAAACAGGTTAGCCAGATAAAGTCAATCACATAGATCAGTCAGAAATTGGAATGGGAAAGCAGCAAAGGCGTCGATCCACTGGGATTTTTTTTGGGGAGAAGGGCCCAAACCTCCGAAGTTAGGTAGGCCTACATGAAAAGTTAATGATGCTGTCATTTCTCGTTGTCCTGGTCACTCACGACCCGCTATATATATATATATATATATATATATATATATATATATATATATATATATATATATATATATATATATATATATATATATATATATAGGCATAATATAGCTACTATATATATAGAGTTTTATAGACACTATATAGGCCCCTATATATAATATATATATAGTGTCTATATAGTAGCTATATATATATATATATTATATATATTATATATAAATAGCTACTATATAAATAATTATATATAGCTAATTAACCTAAGAAAAAAATATATATATACACATACACACAGGGTGTAGACCCTATACATAAAGCTCTATAGAAATTAACAAGATTTTACTTACTTAGGCTACTTACTTTACTTATATCAGGAAGTGATAGAAATTCAGCCATAATTTTTATTTACTTTTGGGTTTGTTCAATAATTTACTTTCAAATAAGCTATTTAATGTTTATAAAGGCAAAAATTCATAGTTCTGCAGTCTGCACCACTAAAAATTATTGCTGACCAATCATATTAAAACGTAGGCATGTATACCTTACCTGCTTGAGTAATCTATCTCGTAACCTCTATTAGAGTGTTGAGTCCAAGGTGCAGAGCAAAATGAAAAGTTTGACAAATAAAAGAGTCCAGGTTTCATGGGCAACATCTTAAATGATATTGCATTGTCGCTTACGAGACATTATTAAATTTTCCTTATCTACTACTCGGTTTAGACGTCTAAACAGTTAACTGTCTAGTTCAAGCAAGAGAAATGTCTTAAATGCAGTCAGATGACTCAGTTCCCGTAATCTCCATATAACTTAGACGCTTCACCGGTGATTTCGACAAACTCATAGGATTGATCTGAACTTCTAAAGAGTTAAACGCCATTCTCTCAGCAGGGTGGCGTAGTTATCCCCCTCCCCATGTTACTATTAACGCAGCAAGGCTGTTGTACAGCCGTCAACTATCTAAATCTAGTAAATTCGGCTCAAAAGCATCTTGACATCGTTCCCATGATGACCGTTAAGTGACATGAAAGTTTACACTTAGGGTCAAGCAACCAGAGACCAGGTTCCTACAGTCCGACTGCTTGTTCGTCCCCAATGGATTAATAATTACCAGGTTTAAAAGGTTCACATTTGCAGGCAATCTGGATAAACGCAGTGACGGTACTCCAGTTACTGAGTGTCAAACTACTGAAACTGAGCAAACGTTATAGGGCCTACATGTTGGAGTGGGGCAACACATGATGAACAAATGCTGAGCCCACTCTAAATCAATGGAGAGAATCGGGCCCCCCCTGGATCGTCATTTCTGAACCGAAACTCCAAAAATATGAAATTTCAAAAATAGAAATTTCAGGAAGAGCATGCATTGAGACTGGAAAATGTGTTAACTGGTATATAAACAGTTTAAATATTGGGGGGCCCAACAAGTGCTGGGCCCCCTGCCCGAATTATTGGGGGGCCCGGGCCCCCTATGGATTGACGCCTATGGAAAGCAGCAAGACAGACTTTGATAAAAATCATCCTGTGTATGATGCTTAATAATTAAAAATTACGCCAAAGAAAAGTCTGGGATGGGTTCATCGATGATGGGATCGTGTTTCGCGCGATCGCATTTCGATTTTCGAGCGAAATTCACCGATCGACATTAAATTCCAAACAGCTACGGTTACGGTAGCTTGTTTATAAGAGCTACGGTGGCTACACCTCAGATTCTAAGCTCACTTCCGTCGTCTAGTCTTGTGTTTATTGTATGTCATTCAATTCTGTTAGGGAATTAAATAAATTTTTTAAATATTTAAATCGCTTAATTCGAATTAATTCGACGCAAAATGTTCGGCGGATTTGGAAGGGCGTTGGTTCTGCAGTGCACCGTTTTCGTGTCTTTGTCCATCGGTTAGTTGGCCTCCGGGGCGTAGCGACGGGGCGGTAGGCCTATATAGGGTATTATATTATATACCCCATAATAAGTATTTATAATAAGTATATGTATATACCATACAGTATATATAACATATATACATATATAACATATATAATATAAACTGAGGAACAAGAAGGAGCTTGATGGCAACAATAGGCCTAACAACAAGACATGTAATTTTTTGGTCTTATAATGATGAAAGATGGATTAGAGAAGTTTGTTAACACAGGAAAGATTGAGGGGAACAGAGATAGAAGAAGACAAAGGAGAAAATATTTGGACAGTTTATGCTATCTACAGGGAGGAAACTACAGAACAATTGACATTATTCGCACAACAGATGACAGAGGGAAATGGAGGTCCATGATCGCCGACGTAGTCAACCTGCATGGCACCTAGAAGAAGAAGAAGAGAAGAATATAAACTGAAAACTGCTCTGTTTGTTCGTAGCCTAGTTATCCAGAACATTCATCGCTGTAAGATATAGAACCCAGGGGTGTAGCGACGGGGGTATATCGGTATATATACCCCCAAATCAGTCTACCTTAAAGTTTTTTAATGTGATTTGCATGTGGTTATATGTAGTTTATATGGTTTATGTGGTTTATAGTTAAGATTTATACCCACCCAAAATATTTACACCCTCCCAAATCAAATTCCTGGCTATGCCCCTGATAGGACCTACTGTATTTTTAATTGCAAGTTGTAAAAGTAAGGTGTCCTATTAGTACTTGTACGATATGCCACCATAATCAGTTCGTGATTATATTATTATTATTGATATAGATATAATATATTCATATATATATAATCTACATTATAATCTACATTATATGTGTGTATATATATATATATATATATATATATATATATATATATATATATATATATATATATATATATATATATATATATATATATATATATATATATATATAGTTGCCTGCCGTGTTGTATTTTTAATTAGCTAATTAAGCTTAATTAGCTAATTAATTAGAATATGTGCTAATTCTTATTCTAATTAATTAGAAAAACTGTTTAAGTAATTACAATTATAATTAATTAGATTTTTACAGCTAATTCTTATTAATTAGAAATCATTCTAATTAAATCGAAATATATTTTATAATCTTAATAATCTAACTTTTTGGGAATAAAGTACTTGCTTACATACTTAGATCGCCATTGTAAAAAAGTAAAAAAAAGTTTTCTTTTTCTGTCAACATTCCAATGATAATGTCAACGGCCTGATAATATCTTTTTGTAAATTGTTGGTTGACCATGGCGAATTTTTGGAAGAATACCTGACAATGTGGACAATTTTTAACGGACTTTACAGTCAATCAAATAGACAATAGCAATATATACCCCCTTCCAATATATACTCCCTCCAAATCAAATTCCTGGCTACCGGTACTCCCCTGGTTGGTCTACTACGGTAATTTATGGGCATTTTGTGTAGGACCTACCGGTACTTTATGTAAACGGCAGGCTTTACGTATCAACTTAGTTAAGTAGACCAGGGCATAAACCACAGAGGGACTGCAAGGGACGGTCCAGGGATTATTTGGTGGGGGAACGGTGGAAATGGCGTTCCTGCGGTTTCCATTGCAACTACGCCCGTTACCTTAGTTAAATAGTCAAGGGGAGGGGAGAGGCAATGGATTGTTCCAATTTTTACCATTTTGCCAAATTACCCCTGGAGGCTGGAACTGTCCCCCAATAATTAGTGAGGTGGCATAAAGTATCATTTATTCCTCCCAGTGTTGTGCGCTTCTTTGCTATTTTAACGGGGGAAATAGGTCACTAGTTTTATATGCTTCTTTAACATCCTAAAAGCTCTCAAATGTCTGACAAGCAAAAAATAAGGTCATCACTAGATTTTTACATATTTACGGTTGGGTGTACTTAAAAAATTGTTCTTCCCCCCCTGTTGATGTCAGGATTACGCCAATGAGTAGGCCTACTGTCGATGTACTCAATTTATCGTGTGAGCACTTTTAGTGTGCGGGGTGTTTATGCAATGCCGTAACAACATTGTTGACATAGGCGTTAACTTCAATTACCGGTAGGACGCTAGGCTCGGGAGTCGAAACCCCCAACTTTTTCAGGCAAGCTTATACCTAGGAAGGGGACAGGTAGGCTATATAGGATAGCTCCCACCACATTTTTCATTCAAGCCCATCAAGTTTATACCTCATGAGTGTTTTCTAAATCCTCCAAGCAAGAGGTTTTTATGTTTTGCTAATTTTGAGACCCCACCTCTAGGTTAAGGTGAGTCTCAATCCTAACAGTGAAATTACCAGCTCCTCAGATTACTACACAACTGCTTATTATTATTATTTTTATTATTATTATTTTTATTATTATTATTATTATTATCTAATTATTAAATTATTAGCTTATTATTATTATTATTATTATTATTATTATGACCCTGCCCAGGTGTCTAATACAGTCGGATAAACCAGCTCTAATTCCAGTTTTTGATGTCTGTGTGAAATAATCACAAAGCTCAATAAAATCAGTGCATTAGGCCGTACTCATTTTATTTTGGAAGATATAATCCTATTATGCGGCAGCATGTCGTGAAGTTCTGCAAGAGGATGGTCTAGAAAAGTAATATTTCTTCCCCCCTCAATTATTGACCCTACTCTTGTGTATAGTACATAATAGGAACAACTAGCCAATAATTCCTGCTTTTATATCATCTTCATCATAATCTTCATAGTTACTTTCTGCCAGCTCATTAGCTAAAATAGCTAGAAACGAAACTTCTCGATTTATCATTTTCCGTTGTTAGTCTCTTTCCATCGATTACGGTACTGTTATCTGGTATCTTTCAAAGTCTTCGTTGATATTGTCCATCCACTTGGATATCTGCTCTCAGCAGCCTCGTCTGCGCTTGAAGATCTTCTGTTGTGTTTGATTCCACCATTGTCTTTTGGTGCAGTTGGTCCAGGGCACCTTATTCTGTATCATTCATTGCAATCCTGTGCCTCTACACCATTGTACCCCAGCATGAGACCTGATTTTATATCTGGGTGGCAAATCACAAAAATCAATGCATTGTTAAAATGATGTCAAGACTTTGGTAGAATTTAGTACCATACTATGAGGAGACCATCTTTAAATTCTCTTGTAGCTCTATTGTATAGGAATAAATTGCGGAAAGCTAGCCTACAAGAGATTGGAAGGCCCCCAAGTTTAGACTTAGCCATGGCTCAGTATTATACTATCATTAACCTCCTTATTTAAGGCAATTATTTTCGGTTACGATATATTTGTCGTTTTAGAGCATAATTCTTCAACTAACGATATTTTCTTGTCTGGTTATAAAGACATTCACATAGGATTTTCCAACACTTTGTTTTCTAAAGGTGCTGATGTCATTGTACGACCGTGGCAGAGCAATGTGCCGCTCGTTTGTTCGATTTCAAATCCAAAGTGGATGAAGGATGACAAAACCATTGAAGCATCAAACATAGGTTACGTGCTGCTGCCGGAAAAGAAGACCTTGATTATTAAAAAAATTGGTATGTTTTTGCGTATATGTTACAGGTGTTATACTGCTGGCTATGGGCCAGGTGTCTTATTAGTGTGATTGAAGCACTATGTGGTGTGTGTCTTACAATTGCTACTCAATTATTCGGACATTATAATAAATAGGTAGTGTTTGGCAAATTTCTTAGCTTCCAAATCGTGGCCAGACAAAATTTCCTCAGAAAAGTTTCACGGACAAAATATCACAGACAAAATGTCATGGGGACAAAATGTCACGGACAAAATGTCACAGGTTACGGTGACATTTTGTCTGCTGACATTTTATCCGTTGACATTTTGTCCCCATGACATTTGTCCTAGCACCTTATTAATTCATATGCACACACAACATGCACAACAATGCAAATTGTGGGCAGATTGCATCCAGGAGAGTGATGAATCCCATTCAGACTTGTTCACCCGAACCATTTGTCATGGCTATTTAACTTCACAATCGAAATGTTTCTTAAAATGATTTTGCAGTGCCACCTTCATCTTTCTGTTCTGGTGTTAACTGTCTCAATAGTGATTTTTGCGGTTGTTAGAACTGCCTTATTTGCTAACTTTCTGCCAAACTTTCATATTCTTAACATTTTACTAACATTTGCTATCATTTCATTATGTATTTTTCTAACATTTAACCAACTAACTTTTGGCTCACCCTTAGCAAACTTTTTTCTGAGATTGCTGACTTTAATAACTTTCTGCGAACTGTGTACATAGACTGTATTTGTGTAACATTAGGTTGCATTATGATTGCTAAACATTCAACTGTAAGATATGTACTGGTTCTTATACTGTGTTCAGATCATCAACACATGGGAGTCTACGTCTGCACAGGTGCACGTGGGAACACAGAAAATATCAATGCCTATGGTATACATTTGGCTAAATGAAGTCATTTGACAGTGCACATTATGTTGTATACTTGCAAATGACATACTTGCTATGCAACTCAAATGACCTACTTGCAATGATACTCAAATGACCTACTTGCAATGATACTCAAATGACCTACTTGCATGATACTCAAGTGACTTACTTGCCATGATACTCAAATGACATACTTGCTATGCTACTTAAATGACATACTTGCTATGTTACTCAAATGACATACTTGCTATGCTACTCAAATGACCTACTTGCAATGATACTCAAACTGCATACTTGCTATGCTACTTAATTGACATACTTGCTATGCTACTTAAATGACATACTTGCTATGCAGTGATGGTAGAAGAATTAGTTTCATATCACTATTAGTTTATATGCAGATTTTGGAATAGACCTGCATAGGGTGGCCTCCATTGTGGCTTGCTAAGATTTGGAATGTGTGCAGTTTCAGCATTTCAGTCTGATTCTCATGAATAAAAGCCATTCTTGTACTAAACTCATGCAGAGAATATTATTATTTCTAAGTTTTTATGACTGTTTAAGTGGTATCTTGGTTTCGGATTTGTTGATGTCCTAAAATAACTGATATATTAATAATAAGAATAATAATAGCGTGTTTAAAGTGGTGTTTAGGAGGCTAAGTTACTTGATTCGTTATCGTCAGTATGGATATTGATATTGTATTGTTGTACTGTATTGTAGCTAGCTAGACTATTGTTGACTTCACTTGTATTGGGATATCATTTGAACAATTCATTGGATGTCAGTTTTTTGCTAATTGATCTTTTGAACGAATTAAGAAGCTCAGTTAATACAGTATGTTATGCATGGATTTTGAGATACACCGTATGTTCCTGAACTTTGTGCCTAACGCAATGATCTATCCTGCTTTATTGTTATGTCTGATCAGTTTGGCCATACGTCAAACCCTTCCAGAAGACGAGGAATATAATTCAAGAGGACTATATGGAACTCGAATGCAAGGGTTTTGGCCATCCCACTCCAATAGTTGAGTGGTTTGTGGACGACATACCGCTGATAGCCAGCGGTGGTCGTATTGCAATTAAAGATACTCCACAACAGACCGATAGTGGTGTGTTGACTAATGGCTCAATCACAATTCAGAAAATGGACCTGGATGATTCTGGAGAATACGTCTGCGTCGCCAGAAACAGTATCGGCTTTAAGAACGCCTCGGTGACAGTATATGTGAAGGGTTCGTATGATAGGTTTGCACCAGGGTTATTTCTAGGATTGTGAATTTAGGGGGTGTCGGGAAAAACTGGGGGGTGTCGGAATTTGGAAGTCTCTGCCAAAAAGGCTGTTAAGGGAAAAAACGTCGTCAAGGCTCAAAAAGACTGACAAGCAAAAAAACGTTATCTAGTCTCAAAAAGGCAAAAAAAAAACGTTATCTAGTCTCAAAAAGGCTGACAAGCAAAAAGGTCATCCGAGAATAAAATTTTGGGGTGTACTTCTCCATTTGGGGTGTTCATGGCTAATTAGTATGCATTTTGTATGCATACCATTGTCACATTACCAAATTTTGGGGGTGTCGACCTCAAATTGGGGGGTGTTAGGGGGTGTAAAAATATCCATGGTTTGCACCTAGTTAGCTGGTCCATGCCGCTGATTTATCGTTTAGACTATGTAATTTTTAAGAAGATTAAGGATTAGTCAGCGTACGGGGTAATGATGGGTTGATTTTTCGTACTAAAATTCAGTGTTTATTCTAGGCCTTCTCTGTGGGGAATTTACCCCCCAAAGTTTTAAAATCTCTCCCCCAATTTTTTATATGTTGGCTGGGGGATGGAAATTTCTCCCAAAAAGCGTGGTGACTCAGACTTTGTCCCCCCAAACATTTCAAAATCCCCCCAATGTCAAGGTGGCTAGAATAAACACTGCTAAAATTGCTTTTGATGTTGATGCTGTCGTTTCTTTTGTATACGCAATTCACAAACTGCATATATCACAAGCTTTGCTGTGGTATATCTTAATTTTAATATGTTCTCCTTTGTTGTTGATTGTATTTGTTAAGCGGTTTGCAATGATAATTAATTAATCAGTGTACTGGGTAATGGGTTATGATTATATGATTTTTCATTATGCATATAATCAGTTGTTCGACAGCACCAGTACAGTAACGCGATGCGAATTATGCAAGGTTTTTGCTGATGGTGATGCAAGGTTATGCTGATGTTGTCGGTCTGCAGAAGGTGCTAGGACAAAATGTCAGCGGACAAAATGTCACGGACAAATGTAACCCTAACCCTAACCGTAAACCATGACATTCTGTCCGTGACATTTTGTCCTCCGTGACATTTTGTCCGCGGACATTTTGTCAGGCCATGCTGCAGCATCGAGTTTACACAGATTTTTCTTTAAAAGAGTGTGGCAGTATTTAATCTAAGGATACCGGATTTCTTTTGCAGACAAATTGGCCGCCTTGTGGCCATTTCTAGGGATCTGCACCGAGGTAATACTGCTTTGTGTGATCATCTTCATCTACGAGAAGAGGCGTTCCAAGAGACTTCAAGAAGAGGAAGACCAAGCTGCTCGTGCGGAAGAAGTAGAACGCCTGTGAGTTGACAGAATTCACGGCCAGAAGGCAGTGTTTAATCTAGGCCGTTTCCGGGAATTGCCCTTTCCCCGGAAATTTCAAATTCCCGGAAATTTTGACATACTACATGCACTAACAGCAGCCCCTAGCAGAATTCCCCCGGCTTTGTCAGTTTCCCCGGCTTTGTCAGTCCCCCGGAGTCAAGAGTCTAGATTAAACACTGCCAGAAGGAATGTTTACTTCTACTATTAGATATATTTTCCTTAGACTAGCTGTATGAGCAAAGCAGTATCATTGAAAAACACAATTACACTAACGATTGTATTGACAGTGTTTTGTCCAAGAGCTTGCTATTAAATTATCATTTTTCTGCAATAGAGAATGAACAAAAGTTGTGAAATTAAACATCAGATGTAAATATTGATCATCATCGCTACTACTACAACCACCACCTTTATGTGGTATTCATTCAAACAAAGAACTTACTTAAACTTAGCATGATTTAAAGTGGCTTAGAAGGCATTACTGCCTGTGTGAAAGCCACTAGGGGCACTAAACGGGGCTTGAACCCGATCCTTCAGCCTGACGCTCCAGCACGTAACCCACTCTGCCATCTTCCCCCCCAAACCATGTCAGTATTGTAATCACTGTTCGTGACTAAGACAAAACACTTAGGTTCCCTACCGGTAAGTTTTTAGCTGAAATGAGGACATTTACCTAAATCCTTTTAATGTAATGCTTTTACTTTTGTCATCAATTGTTTGATGCAGTCAATTATATTTTATTGATTTTTTTGCAATAAGTGTACAATGTCAGCTACTGGTGCATTTTTCAGGAAATCATTTGTTGCATATTTTTTGCTCTGCTTTGAGATTTCTTATTCTTATCACTAAACAAAATACAGCATTATTTGTCTTCAGTAGTTGCCTACTAATGACCATTTGTAATTACATGCAATTATTGTGGCTTTTTAACTGCAGCCTGCCTTATATATTTATACTTTTAATGCTTATTTTCTGTAGAAATGTCGAGCATGACACCAAAGCGCAGTGTTGATTCCAGGCAGAGAAAGCAATAGAATTAAAGTTTTAAAGCTGTGAAAAGTTTCCTATCTTTGATGACTATTTCTTACAAACAATTGTTAGGACATTACTATTATTATTATTATTATTATTATTATTATTATTATTATTATTATTATTATTATTATTATTATTATTATCATCATCATCATATCATCATCATCATCATCATCATCATCAGGCATTTGAAACTCATATCTATGCATCTCTCATACTCTCTTTGAAATCATCTTGCATTTTATTTTGATGAACTTGGTTTTTATTGCCAGTGTGTCTATAAATTTAATATTGGTTGTTTCTGTATTAATGATTTGTGTTAAAATTTATTGTTATAAATGGTTTTGTATTTTCTATATTTCTATTGATTGAAATCTTCATGTTTGTTGCATGTAGTTTCTTTATATCTCCATTTCTGAAAACGGTTGTTGGTGTTGCAAATACAAACCTCTTAACTGTCTGAATAATTGTGATTCAGTGTGGTTTGTAACTAAGAGCCTTTAGTTTCAAAACTTTCATGGTAATTAAAGTTTCTTCAGTTGTTGGAGAATAACTTTGAAGAAGAACAAGACCGTATTATTTAATTGGAGCCTTTCTGCTAGTTTGTGTGACTCATTTTGTGTTCAGATGTGACAATTTTGCAGATATGAGATGTGCTGAACATGATGTATCCATAACTATCCTCTCATAATTGCAGGAAATTGACTTCTTGACATCTAGTTTAGTTGGAAATTACTTCATGTTAATGGAGAAAAGTATTTTCTTATTTGAATTACTGCATTTTATGTTAATTTTTGCAGATTTTTATAATCATACTTTGTATCTGTGTAGGGAATTGTAACATGTCTCTTTATTGATTAAGTATATATAGCTTAGTACTATCAGTTCACTTGAAACCGCATATTGTGGGTTGACAACATTAGAAAAGGGAAGAGAGGGGGATTTGATATAAACATACAAAATAATGACTGGGAAATAGACATGCCATGCAGTTGATGTTTTACATAATAATAATTATGCACTTCTATTACATTGGCACACTGGCACAAGAGGCCACACATGCAATTTTTTAAGCAGAGGGTGGGTCCAAGAAAGAAAAATTCCTTTATTGCAAGGCAGTGGCATAAACCTGGCGTCAACATTGGGGAGGATAGAATCAGTGTTTATTCTAGGCCTTCTCTTGGGGGGGAATTTCCCCCAAAAGTTAAAAATTCCCCTTCCCAAATTTTGATATTTTGGCTTGGGGGTGAAATTCCCCTCCCCCCAACAACAAAATTTGATGACGGGGGTTGGCACGCATATCGGAAGGGAAAAATACAATAACCTTTTTTTGGCTTGTCATGAAAATCGAGAAGTACAAAATATATATGGATGACCTTTTTTGCTTGTCAGGCATTTTGAAAGGAAAAATATATAAGGATGACCTTTTTGCTTGTCAAACATGACAAACTTTGTCCCCCAAACATGTTAAACTCCCCCATGTCTAGGTGGCTGGAATAATCACTGGATAGAATCGTCTATAGTCAGGTCAGACCCCTTTTCATCAAATTCATCTCCCAAAAGTCGACGAGCAAAAAAATGTCAGCCTTATATTTTCTTTGTCCAAATACCTAAGAAGCAAAAAAAAAGGTCAGCCGGAATGAGTGAATGCGTTCGGTTTTTAATCCTGGCATCAACATCGTGGGGGCGAGGATATAATTTTTTTACCATAGGCACAAAACATTGGAGGGATAATTGATACTCTATCCCCCTCCTAATTATTGGGGGACCGTCTCCCGCTGTTCCCCCGTGTTTTACGCCCTTGGTGCAAGGGTTGTGAACAAAATGGAACAGTTTGGACGATATGGGAGTGACAGTTGAAACAGTAAACGGATTCAAAGGCTCTCTCTGGAAACTAGGTTAGGGGCTGTCCATTAATTATGTCAACAAATTTCGGGCAATTTTTGACCCCTCTTGTCAACAACTATCAACTTCAGTTACCCCCTATAATTATATGGTGATGATCTTTTTGTCATGCTTTTTTCCATTGTAATAAGTAGTCTTCCATGAAATTTCATATTTTTGATTATTTGTCAAAAGTGAAATTGTTGTCAACTTCTCTTGACCTCCCCCGTCAACAACAGTGGCGTCATTTCACACTTTTCTTGGGAAGCGATAAATTTTTTTTGCAAATTTTGGGCAAATTTTAGGCTTTTTTTGCTTTTTTGCAAATTTTGAGCAATTTTGGCAAATTTCAGGGCCAATGTTCGAAAATTTGCAATTTTTTGATATTTTTTGGCAATTTTTGCAATTTTTTGCACAGTAATACATTATAAATTAATATTTTCATTTCATTGGGCTCCCCCAGCTCCCCCCATGACGCCTCTGGTCAACAACTGTCAAACTTTTTCAACAGCCCCCTAAATTGTCGACGTAATTAGTGGACAGCCCCTTATTGAATGTGGAAAGTTAGCCAAATACAGTAGGCCTACAGTGATTTTCACACAGGCCTATTTACCTCCTAAGCCACTTTAAATCACATTATTATTATTATTATTATTATTATTATTATTATTATTATTATTATTATTATTATTATTATTATTATTATTATTATTATAGTTCACTTGTGACCGGATGCTGCGTGTGTTGTAACGGCGGGCGAGTGGAGACCGGAAGAGAAGATGGACAACAAGGCGTCTTTAGTTCAAAGCTTTCCAAGTTCCGACAATCAGGAGACGAGGAAGAAAAACTCCGGTGAATTTTGCAAGTAAAATGCGTTTAATTAGCGTTAAATGGAAGCGTAAGAGCGCTTTTAAATGCTTTCAACCGACGCTATTGGCAGAAGTTTTTTAGCACAAGATTGATCCTAATGAACTCCACTGAAACCCAGTTATTATTATTATTATTATTATTATTATTATTATTATTATTATTATTATTATTATTATTATTATTATTATATGTTGTTCAGGTGAGTTGGCACTACATAAATGTCGGGTGTAGGGCTTACATCGTTAGGTCGCAGTCAAAGCAGGTTAGAGTAAAAGAGTTGTAAACTTGTAATGTTGTAATGGAAAGTTCAGTGGGGGTCGAATCTAAATCTAATCTTATCTTAAACTTGTATAGCGCCACTTCATAATGTGCAGGAGCATCAACCGATGGTACACCAAATCCAAATCATTAAAGATCCAGGTCAAATCCAGGGTATCCGGCCGGACAAACGGGTGACAGTCTATCGTGGATAAGCCAGGTAAAAAAATGGGTTTTTAATCTTGTTCAAAACGTCTGTAATGAATTTGCAATGCGCTCATGCTGAGGCAATGAGTTCAAAGTTTGGGGGCGGCCGCCACTGAGAAAGCACGAGACCCAAGAACTGTCCGAGTGTGGGAGATGGAGAGAACTATTCAGACGAGGTTCTGGTCAAATATTTGTTTGTTTGTAGGCCTACTGAAAGTTTTGAAAGAAGGTAACTAGGTTCCGTGTAATAAAGTGTTTTGTATACAGGAAGGCAGATCTTAAAAATCTATCCTTTCTTTAATTGGAAGCCAGTGAAGACTAGGGTTGCCAGATCTCCCGTATTTTACGGGATCTCCGGGTCATCTCCCGTATTTCAGCACCAGTCTCCCACCTCTCTATAACTAGTTTGTAATATTGATTCACTACATGCAGATGATGCAATGCATTGAACAGTGTTTATTGCTTTTTCCTAGTCTATACTCTATAGTACTGTAGTGTAGTATAGCTCTAACCATAATAATTCACAATGAACTGGACCGTGGAGTGGGTGCATTGATCGCGGAAACAATCTCCCGTATTTCGACTTTGGATATCTGGCAACTCTAGTGAAGACCCTTACAAACTGGGGTTATGTGCTCAGGTTTTGGACTAGCCCCGATTAATATGGGAGCTCCCACCCATTTGACTATTTTGAAACCAGTTCCCATTCAGGGGTGTATCAATGGGGGTATATCGGTATATATATACCCTCCAAAAATCAGTATATATATATATATAGTATGTATAACATATATATATATATGTATATATATATACACACACACATACATATACAATATATACGTATTCTGTGCTTCTGAGTGATTCTTCAGAACAGGCGCTATACAAATATTTTGTTACATTTTGTTTTGTTACATACAATATATATGATGTATATGTAATATATATATATATATATATATATATATATATATATATATATATATATATATATATATAATATATAACAATATATACCTCCAAATCAAATTCCTGGCTACACCCCTGTTCCCATTGCAAACAAACCACCAGTTTTGATTTCCTTGGGTAAATCAATCAAACAACTCGACCATTGATATTAATTGTTTTGAAATAAAGAAATTTCTAGCTACAGTAGTTGCCAGGGCCATGAAAGTTCTGGCGGACCTAATTTGCATCCGACTTGGGATAGATCTATTAAATAAAATGCACACTGAAATTCGACATAGGATTGAAACTAGTTGTAAATCATATCCCAACATTTTTATTTTTGCATTTCCTTTATAGATTGAAAAGATGCAGATGCTGCAATTCATTGTCATGTATATTCATTCATTATCATGCATATTCATTCATTGTCATGCATATTCATTCATTGTCATGCATATTCATTCATTGTCATGCACATTCATTCATAAGCTGGCTGATTGTTTATTTCTGGTAGCTCTACAAATTAATCATGCATTTGAATACCAATTTTTAAGACTTGCCACTCTTCAGCTGTCCATTGCAGCTGTTTTGATGTATAATAAAAAATATTGAGATTTCAAATGGTTTTGGAGGTATTAGCCTGTGTGAATGGCTTTAATATTAATACCTACAAATATAATTTTTGCCTGTTGTATTTGTGCATCAATTTATATGCTGAATTCTGTGATATTATAGTGTGTTGATTGCAGATTTCTGAATAGAGATTACATTGTTTCTGCTTGTAACATTTCTTTAAAAATACTTATGATTTTGGGCAATTGTGCTAGATTCAGAATGACAATTGTAGGTTGACTTTTCAGCTAAAAAGCCACACAGTAGTGGACACAGTAGTGGAGTGGTTGTACTTGGACCAAATTTTCGGATTGGAAGGAAAATTGGAAGTGGAAATTTTGGGGAGATCCGAATTGGTAGATTTCAGTCTGTTAGCTGTTGTGTTTCTTCTGTTTACTGTATTATCTCGCATATAATATGCACATTTTCCCTCAAAAAATCGGTACAGAGTGTGGGTGCATATTATACATAGGAATAAATTTTACACACATACAATTTTATGTACATAAGCATACGCAATTTTAAATTTACTGTATATTCATGCATATAACATGCGTGTGAGACAGTGGGGAAACTTTGTTTAGACTTCAATTTCCAAGCAGAATTTGAAAGAAAATTGTGATTGTCTAGGTTATACAATAGAGATTTTGTCATAGATAGTTAAATAATTGATGTAGGCTATTATGGCATTAGGACGACCACTGGTGAAGAAATGCTTTGTCTGCCCTTCCAATTCTAAGCAGAATTTGAAAGACATAATTTGTGATTAAGCAGGTTACTGAATAGAGATTCCCAGGTGAAAATTTGGGTGCATATTATACATAGGTATTCAGGCCCATAGAAAGTGGGGGTGCAGGTGCATCCCTGGAAAAAATTAGGGGGTGCATGCACTGCACCCCTGGAAGATGCTTTTTGCTTATCAAGATATTTGAAGACATGATAAAGGAAGGATGATGACCTTTTTTGCTTGTCAGGTTTTTTATGATAAATTATGATTTTTTAGCTATGCCCCAGAAAAAAATGCACCCCTGCTAAAAATTTGTTCCAACATGCCTGTAGGTATTACAATTTTACATTATGATAACTCTAGTAGTCTAGTAACTAAGGGTGTGTATTATATGCAGGTATGTACTATATGCGAGATAATATGGCAGTTGTAGTTTCTTTATTTGTTAAAGTTTGTGCCATATTAACAATGATTTCACAGATACTTTATTTCCTTGTAGTTAAAATGACCTCTCATTTGGTTCAAGGAGGGAAATTACATTACATTACATTTTGTTGTGCTGGTTTGATGACATACGAGTATTTAGGAAATAATTTTGTATTTCTGGGAAGTGTTACATGCTTCCTCATCAGGTTTTAGAAGAGAATATCAGACGTCAAAAACTTTTTAAAACAAAGTGAACATTTTGAAACATAAATCCAGGGTCCATTTCTATAGATAAACAGATCATTAGTTCCGAATCAAAGGGGCTATGACACATTGGTTTCTGTTCTAAGTTTGCCATTGGACTGCATGGTGCTTGTGTTTCAGGTTGATGTTATATTGATATTATGAAAGCTGTAATAAACCCCTTTTTACCAGATTGAAAAACATTGTCGCTTGAGAGTGTAGGACATTCTCCCCTGGACATAATCCCCCCAGACATTACCCCCTCCCCCTCCCGGTACACCCTTTGAAATGACACTGCCGGATATAATCCCCCTTTGTTTACTCTATGGGCTTTGACGAAGAGCAGTGTATTGCACCCATACAGGGTCATGTAATCATTACCCACACCATAAACCTGACACAAAACACTAACCCTAAACGATACTGACGGCAGATAAGTACATTTTTAAAATTAAGATCTATGATATTGATTTACATTGTTCATTACTTCTTTGCTGGGGGGATTATGTCCGGGGATAATGTCCAGGGGGAGAATGTCTGTGCCCCATAGCTTGACTTGGTGTAACTTTCTGTTATAGGCGGTGAATAGGCGTATGAGGCCTATACCCGTGAATGGGTATAGGGCTATAGGCGGTTCAGGCAAGATCAGGTACCTGCCTACTCAGTCCCACTTATTGACTCCCATAGAGATCTATCTAACTTGGGTCAAATATTGCCATTGTTGCCAGTTCTTGTTGGTTTTTATTCAGATTCATATGGGTAACTGTAAATAGAAAGATGATTGCAAGGTCAAGACTATAATGCTGGAAATAATGGATGGTTCCAACAAGACAGGAAGACCACACCAGGGAATGGTGTGATGAACTTTGGTGGCGATTGGTGTGGAAAAGGTCTGCAAGAGCAATATCATGTGTCTCTGAACAGCAAAGACTGGAACAAAACAGTGAAGGTGATACCAGACACCAATGGGTACTGGGGTCAGAAGATGGCAGAGTGGGTTATGCACCGGATAGGTAGGCTGGCAGAGCCGGTTCAAGCCCCGTTAACACCCCAGTGGCTTTCACACAGGCAGTAATGCCTCGTAAGGCACTTTAAATCATGCTAAGTTTTTTATTGATATTTTCACTTGTTCATGTTTTGCACCTCCTACTTTACTTTTAAAAAACAAAATTTGGTTGAATTTCATTAGCAAGATAATTTGGCTATAACTACTTGAGTTTAGGCCATAGAGAAGAATTGTTATTATTAGAAAAATGCAGTTTTAATAGTAGTAATAACAAGGTTTAAAGTGGTTCAGGAGTATCTGCCCTGTGTGAGAACCACTGTTTCACCAATCCAGTCTAGTATCCAATAGTGCTTAGGTTTATTTAACAATCATTTGCACTAGTGGCCATTACCGGTACTATCAAATTCAATTTGTTCCATCTTGTTTGCATTGATTCATTAAATTTGCATTTGACTGTAGAAAAATCACTCTGTTGGAACTTAGCAATAAAAAAAATTTGGCAGTAGTGTTCTATTGGAGTCAAGGCTGCCGAGAGGTGGGCATGGTGGGCAAATGCCCAGAGGCCCTGCTATCTGTAGAGGCCCGGGCAGGTCTGTAGTTGGGATTAAGGTAGCAATTGTTTGATTTATTGTCATGTTGTTACTAATTTGTGGCCATGTAAGACTTCTTTGGTGCCAATATGATTGATAATTAATTGACATACTTCCCCAATTGTGTTATTACAGAATTTTTAGAATGTATGAAAATATGCAATAACACTTTAATCCAATTGGAACTCTCGATTTGATATTTTGCTACAGGTAAAAATCTATACAGCGATGAAGCAGTTGCTATTAAAATGGTAAGAAGTTTAGAGACAATGCTTTCAACTATTTATACAAGATATATTTCTAAGCATATTGTTGTTTGGTGTAACAATAGGTGATATCTAGGCCTTGAAATTTTGAAGGTTAGGCCTGACCTAGTGATGCTGAACAAAGACAAAGTCATCTCTTTGGTGTATACTACAATTTATTGTGCATGAGTGTTACACACAGTCAAATGATACACAGTTCACTGGCTGAGCTATTTCAGTCTATTGGATTTGTTGATTTGTTGTGCTTGGAATGTCATTTTAAATTTTCACCAGAAATTTCTGTCTTAAAGTATCAAATGCAGGTTATGACTTTATTTATATAATTTTTCTTATTATGTTGTGCGTGTGTGTTTGTGTGTGCCCTGAAACAGGAACCAACGAATAGTGCTGCTTCACAACTTCCATCAGAATTTCGTTTATACAAGAAAATTGGAAAAGCTCGTGAATATCTCTCTTTTGTTCACTTAAGTTATTAATTGTTTCATATGCTAGGTTCAAGCAATATCATATTGTGCAACATTTGTCCTGTAAGTTGGTTGATAGCTTAAGACTTTCTCTTGCAGCCTTTCCTTCTACTATATATATATATATATATATATATATATATATATATATATATATATATATATATATATATATATATATATATATATATATATACATGTTGACCTCATATTCTAATTATACTCCTTATCATCATTATTATCAGTAATTGTGATATGACAACTAAATTGAAGTTTATACAACTCAGCCTTGATATTTCTTCCGACAGACTTGCATTCCTGTTGGCTGGCTACAGGACTACCACTACTACCACTATGTATGCCTAAACGATATAGAAATGAAGACTTGCATTGACTTGACTTACATTATTGTTCTTAGACTTGTTAGTCTTAGAGATTTAATTGCATAATTATAATATTTTGGTATCTTATTTTAACAGCTGTACAGTATACTAATGTTTCTGTGGTCATTGTTGTTGCTGACAGTTTTGTCTCTTTTGTAGATGGTTTTCCAAATATTTACTATTTTGGTACTGTTGTGAAAAAGAATGCTTTGGTAATGGAGCTTCTTGGCCCTTCGTTGGAAGATTTATTTGAGAGATGTGGCCGTCACTTTTCAGTAAAAACAGTTACGATGATTGCTATGCAGTTGGTAGGTATGTGTTCTCTTAAGCAAGTCTTACACAGTAGTTACCGGTAATTGTTTTTAACGGTTCACTAAGCAGTTTCAACTGAAGTGTGTTTGGGCTGTGAGTCAATAAGAATTGATAATTAGTTTTAAGTGAACACCCTTTCGAATCCATAGCCAATGCATAATAATTATGTTACTACACTGTATTATGCATTTACATATACCCGGTATGTATGTATGTTTGTATGCACAGTATATGTATGTGTGGGCTTTAAAACAAAGCCAGAAATGAAATGTCGATGATGTGTGTGTGTGTGTGTGTGTGTGTGTGTGTGTGTGTGTGTGTGTGTGTGTGTGTGTGTGTGTGTGTGTGTGTGTGTGTGTGTGTTAAATAGATAATTTGTGTCTGAACTGAAAATCCTCAAGTGTCTTTAAGTCAGCATTTCATGTTTGGAATTGGGAAGTGTTGAATAAATAGGTTTCACTCTCTTGTCTCAGAATTGAGGAACTGTTATTCCTCTGGCATCTTAGCTTCCATGCCTCTGTGAGATGTGCTTTCTTGATAAGTTGATCATTTCCAGCAGAAACGATTATTTAGAAAATGTGAATGGAAAATGCAAATGCTTATTGCAATCGTTTTAGCACATAAGCATGCCTAACTTTGTATTGCCTCCATTGTGTTCACTTTGCAGGTGAGGCGTATTGAATATGTTCATTCTAAGGGAATAGTTTACCGAGATATCAAGCCAGACAATTTTATAATCGGAATGCGAGCGAAATCAAGCTTTGATACAATTCATATGGTTGATTTTGGCCTGGCCAAGGAATACATCATGGCAAACAGCGAGCACATTCCACTCAAGGAGCACAAAAGTCTGACGGGTACAGCTCGATATATGAGCATCCGAACTCATTTAGGAATTGGTGAGTTGATTGTTTCAAATTTCGAGCACCACCAGTGGAACAATAATATTTGCAATTTGCACTTTCTGTGCATAATGGTGCATTGGTGTTTATTGGATGTGAGATTCAATTATTATTATTGTCCAATTCATGATTTGATTACCAATATCGTCAAGGAACTCACGTTTTTGTATTCATGGTGTTGTGTCAATGAATTTATTAGATAAACAAAGGGTAGATGTGCAGGTGAAATTTCTGAATAGACCTCTGCATAGACTGTGCTTGATGCAAGCATACACTGTGTCTAGATAAAAATTTTGCCAACTCTCTTTTCACTATAGCTTTAAGAAAGCTTGGCCGATGTCCACAAAAATTTGCAGTTTAAAACAGGAATGAATTGGCTTCAGATAGATGCAAACATTGTCTGAAAAAGATCACAATGAATATTCAAAATGTTCACCACCAGAATTGACACATGATTTCAGACGTTGTCGCCACTGATGAATTGTTGCTGTAATGACGGTGTGATCGAGCTTTGCCCACTCACTCACTCACCAGTCACCAATCTCTCCTTCATTGAATTCTAATTGGAATTGCGTGACCGGTAGACCTTTTCCTGTAGAATAACCCACACACGTAGTAGTCCACCGGGCTTGAATCTGGTGAGTTTGGTGGCCACAATTCGGGTGGCATGAAAGCAGGAGTCTCAGTGTGCAGGAACAAAACGGTGTCATGAGCACCTCATACTTTACGTTAAAAAAATTAAATGGCGGGTACATAAGGACGCATTTTATATCTCATGACTTAGAATTCAGTCACACATAAACCATCCAAATTTCATAGAAATCGACCAAGTTTTCTTAATGTTATACTGAAAATAGAGTGGGAAAATTTTTTATCCGGACACAATGCATATTATACAGTGTATAATGATAATACCGTGTATATTGATAATATATAACAAGAATTACTGGATTTTAAGTGGTTTAATAAAATAGTAATTATGTACTTCTATAGCACCATTTCTAATACCCAAGGGTATCAGTCGATGGTACTTCAAATCCATCCACAAAAGACCAGGTCATTCCAGAGATCAGTCAGAGGGAAACAGCAAGACAGAGTAGTAGGATTTTTCCTGTGTTGAAAACCACTGTCAACTTCTAAACTGGCAGTGCATCTGACTCAAATTAAAGAGGTGCTATACAAATCTTTAGTTGCATTACATTACCATTACTTTGTAACAGTTATGCAATTTCTGCAGAACAAAGTCGGCGTGATGATCTCGAGTCCCTGGGTTACATGTTCCTCTACTTCCTACGCGGCAGTCTTCCATGGCAAGGACTCAAGGTTGCTACGCTGGTTGAACGCTACACCAAGATATGTGAAGTAAAACAGAAGACATCGATTGAAGATCTTTGTAGGTCATTTCCAGGTAAACTGCTTTTGCTTCTTTACTTGTGATAATGGATTATTGTCGCACATCTTCATTTAAAGCTATCACTTTAGCTCAGGAGTGGCCAAACCTTTAGAAAGTGTGAGCAGGGCCATAGCTAGGTTTTCGCCCCTAAATTACGGTGATGGCCTTTTTTATTTTTTATGTTTTTTTTAGTCATTACAAAGTAAAGTTACAAAAGACCTTTTTCTTTTCTTTTATTCAGCACAGCTATTTTTTATTTATTTTTTTCGCATCCAAAAAAATGCACCCCCCGACCAGTCGGCACGCCCGGGGCGGCTTGCCCCGCCTGCCCCCCCTAGTTACGGCTCTGAGTGTGAGCCGCAAATGGCAATTTTGAAAAGCTTGGGAACCGCATTGACACAATTAGACGCGAAAACGAGGTAGTGTGATCCAATTCGTTGCAAAATTTCATTAAATCTCTGCTGCTATTTTTATGGGCTTATGATAAAACCAACCGGCAAACAGGGAAAACTATTACTGTTGTGTGGCATATGTTTGCTTCTGTTGATCTGTTAATCTGCTCAATATTTTTTCAACTTTTCACGAGCCGCAGATTCTGTCAGAAGAGCTGCGCGTGGCTCGCGAGCCGCAGTTTGGCCACCCCTGCTTTAGTATTTCAGTGACTTTCATCAAGTAATTTACTGGGCATGATTTGATGGCTTTCTCAAGTAAAATTGTACCATAAAAGTGATGTCCTTAATAGTACATATCATCATCATCATCATCATTGAGCTTCTATAGTGCCATTTTAGTAATCATAGGGTAATATTTGGGTGTAATCATTTCTTATTGTATTCGGCTGAAGACTTGTGGGTAGTTAAGATGAGCAGTGGGAAACAAGGTTTAAGTCTTGGCTCAAAGTTCTTGAGAAAATCAACAGGAGACATTTGTACTGGAAGCACAAATTCAATATTCTAGTTTCAGCAACTGAATTACTTGTCGAAATGTTTCAATTTTGGATATTGTTAGGAATATTACCTTTTGATTCATTACATAGCAAATCTAGAAATGTGAATGTTTTATGAAACAGATGAATATGCCGGTTACTTGAGGTACTGCCGCCAGCTGGACTTTGCAGAGAAACCAGACTATGATTATCTTGCGGGTCTTTTCCAGAGTGTCATGGGACGCTTTGCTTGGCAGCTTGACTTGAACTTTGACTGGCATAAGCTTCAAATCTCTGATGTAAGCTGTATTTGAATTATATAATGAAATCAAGATGAAGGAATAACTAAGTTCCTGTAAATATTTTAAAGCGAGACCTTTCAGTGGAATTTTGTAGAAAACGACGATCAGTGCCTAAAATGCCAGTGGGGTCATACTAATCTCACTCCCACATTTTCAAGTCCTATTCGGAAGTCATCCTCGGTTATTTTGGGAGAGTTGTGAGGCCTGAATATCGGTCTCTCAGCGCCAAAGGGTTAAACAAAAGCTGTTTGAAAGCATCAGTGGTCATTACCACATCTGCTTGCATTGTTGCTAATACATTATTTATAGCATTATAATAATAATAATTATTATTATTGTTATTATTATTATTATAACATGGTTTTAAGTGGTTTAGTAGGATTTCTCCTGTGTTGAAAACTTCTGTCACTTGTCAATCCACAGTGTTTTAGCCTTTCTTCATAGATTAGTCTCAAAGATGATCCAAGGGTATCAGAGACTAACCTATGAGGAAAGGCTAAAACACTGTGGATTGACAACCTTGGAAAAAAGGAGAACAAGAGGGATTTAATTGAGAGATGCAAACAACACGTTTTCAGCACAAGAGTGGTGAACAGATGGAATGAGTAATAATAATAATAATAATAATAATAATAATAATCATGATCTGATTATGGTGGCATATTGTACAAGTACTGTACTACTATAGGACACCTGACAACTAAAAATACGGTATATCCTACAACGATCAATGTTCTGGATAACTACGAACAAAGAGAGCAGAACTGGTTGAGGAGGTAGTAATGACTACAGGTGTGAATGATTTCAAAATAAACCTCAGTGCTAGAGGATACTAGATTTGGATGAGTGCAACAGTGGTTCTCACACAGGGCAGACCCTACTGAACAACTTAACCTTGTTGTTGTTATTATTATTGTTATTATTATTATTATTATTATTGTACATCCCTCAATTCTAACTTTAGTTCATCCTCAACAATTGCAATCCTTGATTCCACAAAAAAATGCAATTCATGGTACACAACATAAAGCAGCACACATATTAAATTTCAATACTTCACAATTTTTAGAAACTTTGCAATTCAGTATAATTTGTTTAAGAAATATTTTTTTAAAAACAACATTTGGATGCTTAACTGTTCAAATTTCTTTTTAAGTTATATAAGTCTTGTAGTTGCTAAATAGTCACTTTTGTTAATTAATTTATTGGGTAAAGTAAAGTAAAGTAAAATCTCGTGGATTTCTATAGCGCTGTAAAGCATCCAGCAGTAGCTCTAACTTAGGCGCTCATCCTCAACAAATAGCTATAGGAAAGGTGTGGGATCAGCCAGGCAAAAATGCAATATCCGAAGGGCAGTGAGGCTATTGTTACAGCTAAAGGAAATGATTTCAGAAACAGGAAGGATTTAAGCAGACCTGAAGACTTGAGGAGATAGTGCGGGAATTATTGAGGAATCAGATTTTATTGTTTTAAAGTGTCCAAGTTTAAGAAGCTGGATTTTTTAGAGTTCAAGCATTTGAGAAGGCACGGTTAAAATTTTCAGGGATGACTGATTTCTTTTAGAGTGAGATGAGATGACGAACGTCTTGAGGAGGCTGAGGGGTTAATAGTGATCTAAGGTAGACAGGTTTTGATGACTGAAGTGAGCTATGTGTAGATTTAGAGCCGTAAGGATCAGTGATTTTCTTCAGTGGGAACGCACGGGAACACTTTTTTTAAATCATATTTTGGAAGTTGATGTATAGCCTAATACCAGTTTTGTGCAAACATTTCTCTCAGGACAGTTTAATGATATATTAACTCTTTGAATCTCTTTTGTTTTCTTGTAAAAGACATTTATTTCTTTAAATATCCTGTAAATCATAATGTTCATTGACAGTAGGGTGCAGAGGGGTGCTGGTGGGGCGGTGGCCCCCGGGCATTCACCAGATCCAAATTGACTCGGCAACCTTTTTTTACTTGTCAACTCTTTTTTACATGAAACCACATTAAAATTATTGACTAGGCCCTGGGCATCCACCAGATGGGGAGGGCATCCAAATTGACTCAGCGACCTTTTCCTTTGTCAACACCAGATAATGGGGGCATCTAAAATTGATTTGGCCCCAAACACCCACCAGTCTCTGCACCCCACTGTTCATTGAGCAAATTCAATCACGATTTCTTACAACAAAACTTGTAAAACGAGTTCCCAAACCTTATTTCCTAGAATAGAAACACTGGTAAGGATGATTTGGAGTTTGTGAGAATGAGAATGATTTTATTACAGTCTTTAACTGATTTTTTGCTGGTTTGCTAAAATCTGTCAGTTCGGAGTTCATGGTGATGAAGATCTGGATGCACATGATCTTGTTACTGGCATTAAAGTCGTTCCTGACGCTGGTCGGGTCAAATCACCATCAAAGAAGAGCGATCAGCCGTCACAGTCAAAGCTAGCGAGCTTGGTTAATGCCTTGGATATCGTAAGAATGATCTTTAACTTTCCATTGACTACGTTTAAGTATTTACAAGTGCAACATGTTTTCAGTCTTTCAGAACGCTTCGCTTATAAAGCTTTCTAATTTGAAGGACGAGCAAAATCATATAATACATGGATGAGTGCAGTATAGTGAAATACCACATCCTTTATACACTATATATGATCCTTATGAAGGTTTGTGGAAATTATGTTGTAATCTAAGAAAGTTCCAAAGTTTTGAGCATTTGTATGATTGTTTTAATCTAGGAATTTTGTCATATATTTTTGTTTATGTTATGATGTCTTCTGATGTCTGTTTTATGTTAAAAATTTGAATGAGACATTCTTATTGCAAAAGTTGATTTTCCTTTAAAGATTTGCACACGTAGATAATCTTGGATTTGTATCTGTTGTTCAAGGGCCAAGTTTCAAACAAATCGGATAACCATAAAGAGTCAATGAAACCAAGTAGCCAAGGCAACCATGAGGGTCATGTATCCGGACCTGTTAACAACTATCCTGAAGGAAAAGAAAAAGATACGACCGCTGTCATTGTGGAAGATGACATCCACACTGCTGATAACAACACACAAACTGAAATCTAGTAGGGTTTATACAATTAGAAAATCTCAAAATTAATTATATAGATCAATCAGTTGATGATGTATGGCAGTTATTATTGTATTGGTAGTAGTAGTTGTAGTAGTTGTAGTAGTAGTAGTAGTAGTAGTAGTAGTAGTAGTAGTAGTAGTAGTAGTAGTAGTAGCAGTAGTAGTAGTACTAATGTATTAGAAGTGATAGTATTTGTACTGCTAATATTAGAACTTAGTAATAATGTAAAAGCCCCTAGAGTGGCTCTCAAACTGGGATCCGCAGTCCCATAGGGGACCATCAAGCGGTTTCTGAGGGACTGTAAAGGGATTACTTTCTCAAGATATCTCACCAACACAAAAACACACCGATGGCCCTAAGAGTGCTGATTCCATTTGAATCAGTTTGGCAAATTTGTAAATTTTTGACAAATTTTTGACGATTGTTTGCACATTTCACATTTATTTATTTAATTAATTATTTATAATTTCCTTGGGGCTACAGCCCCTGCCCCTCCCCACATGACGCCCCTGATTTGAATTTAAATTTCTTGACTAACATTTGCAATTTTCTGATTAAATTGATTGACAAAACAAGTAGCCTATGTGTTAATTACAGTTAATTTAAAATTCAAATTTTATCAGTTTCGTGAGTCATGAAACAAATTTCTAAGGGTCTGCCATGCAAGAAATCCTCAAAAGTTTGAGAACTGCTGCCCTAAAACCTGCACATAATCTTACTGGGACCCTTGTAGAGTCAGACAGTTTGAGATAACCTGTATGTGCTAGATATGAGAAAAATTGTTTCTTTAGGCACCTCTTGTTTTGGTATTAAACCCTTAACTGGGTATTTAACTGTAACTCAATGTAAAATGGACGGATATATCCGGGGTTCCCAGTTAAGGGGTTAAGCATGGTTACCTGAATTTCACGGTTACCGGTAGTTTGTATTTAGATGGCTCACAAAGTGTCAATGTAAACAGACGATCAATTTATTTAGCTTTTGACAATAATTAACGCACTAACCATCAGTGTAGGAAAAATACTGTGCAGTATGCATATCTGTCCACTCCATACTGTTCTACATAAGAATTATCAGGGATTGAACCCAGGTAGATGGCAGGTTATAATAGGTTACTTAGAGCGCCGCAATCCACTGATTGCCGAGCGTGACTCCGTTCCTCAGTGAAAGTTCTACTGACGGTTCGATCCTCCTCCCTCGAAGACAGCTAAACTCGGAGAGCGATCCGTTACACGCGGGAACCCAGCTCTTTGGAACGCGTTACCACACAGTATCACCGATGCGTCTAATCTAGAAACTTTTACTAAGCGGCTTAAAACGCACTTGTTCGAACTCTCGTTCAGTACCATGTAAAGTGCTCTTGACCGTAGCCTCTTATGACAATGGCGCTATATAAGTTAGCCCATAACTAACTAACTAACTTCTTAATTGGTTGATCTTATGTTCATGTACTGAGGACTTCTCAAACAACTGAGGGTGGAGTGGGGGTTGGATTTTGGAGATTTTGCATATGTACAGTGTGTGTGTGCAACGGGGACTTGGGGGTTGAAAACATGCCTTTTTTGTGTACGTATGTACTATATGGATGAGCCCTGTTCAAGATTTTAAGTTTTCAACCTAATGTGTCAAAGCTTAAATTTAAATTTAAATTTTATGGTATAAGCTTAGTTATTTGTTTGATCACTTTGAGCACATCTATACTATGAGTGTTTGATGCAGGATTGCAGGTAGCGTCATTTCACACTTCTCTTGAGGGGGCAAGATATTTTTTGGCAATCTTTTGGTCAATTTTGGCAAATTTGCAAATTTTGATATTGGCAAATTTTTGGCAAATTTTGCGATTTTTTTGCACATTTCACATTTATTTATTTATATAATATATTACACATTATTTCTTCATTTCCTTGGGGGAGGGCCACGGCCTCTGCCTCCCTCAAATGACGCCCCTGGTTTGATGCAATTGAATATAGCGTCCCCATCTACTAGTGAAACTTATTTAGATGTTTTTGTTTTGCAACAAGTTTTGATGATGCTTTTCATTGTGTCACTAAGTTTTGAAAATTCTTGTTCAAATGCAAGTTGCTGGTGTTGCGTGAAAACAAAGAAGCAGAAGGCGTTATCGTGAGGATGACTGTATCAAAGCTAACGATTCAACTGGATTCTAGCTTCCTGACTACCATGGATGGGCATAACGATTACAGCATTAACCATAGCCTGCCAAGTGGTTTCAATGGTTTCAACTTCTTTATAACTTATATTATCTGACAGTGATTTTATCTTGCCGCTGCACTAATCTAGGGACTAATATCTTGTACCTATTTATTTTAGCATATATATATATTTGTCGTGATATCAGAATGTTAACGGTAGAAGTATAATTGAATTTTTTTGGAGATGTGTATGCATATCTCTAATATACAGTGATGTGTATGTACTGTACACTGTAGTATGTCAATGATTTAATTTTTTTACAAGCAGCTCAGTATTCCAGACAGTTTGGTGATTAGTACTTTTTTCGTGTTTTGAAAATGCTATCTTGATTTTGAAGCCGAACATTGGAAATCGTACTGTAGATAAGCAATGTAGATGAGTTATGAAACTGGATTGAACTTTCAAAAGAAATATATTTAATTTAAAGCACTTATTCATGGATTTTGGTCAGAAGTTTGAAGAAGACACTGCCACCCAAGAGGGGGTCCATGCTCTGATCTGTTCTAGCGTGTTCTGTGACCTTATTGGCGTAACCACGAGGGACCTCCGCCCCACACCCAGTGTTTAATCTAGACTCCTGGACTCCGGGAACTGAAAAAGCCGGGGGAAGTCAGCTAGGGGGCTGCTGTTAGTTGATGTAGTATGCCAAAATTTCCGGGGGGGAATTTGAAAGTTTCGGGGGGAAAGGCCAATATCCCCCGGAAACGGCCTAGATTAAACCCTTCCCACACCCCATTCTGGCTAGAATCAGTCGTGGGATTTGTGCAAATCGTTGAGAATTTTTGGGGTGGTGGGGTGGGGGGTAGGATGATTGCAACAGAAGCGACATATGGGCGTTAATATGGTAAGAACTCCTTGATGACCTCTTTTTACTTGTTGAATTTTTACTAGAAAATGTTGGGACTTGGTGTCGGTTCTCCCTCCATATTCTGGAACACAGGCTTTTTTCCAGGAATTTGCGTTCAGAGGGTTTCCTAAAATTGTGGGGGATGTCAATGTCCAGTGTTGAGTCTTATACAACTAGTTTTATAATAATAATAATCAGTGGCGGCTCCAGGATTTGGCAAGTGGGGGGCCGTTGGGGTGACAACTTCTAATCATGGGAGCCAACCATTTGTTGTTTAATGTATGTAGCATTAAGTATAGGTCCCAACAGGGGCCAGGCACTCAATAGGGGGCACGGGCCCCCCGGTGGAGCAGCCACTGATAATAATAATAATATTAATAATGTAATTTTAAGTGGTTTTGTATCATCTGTGTTAAGTGGTTTTGTATCATTTGTATCATAATTCGCCGTACGAAACAGCTGCATCATAACACCACTGTCCTTCACAGCAGCTTCATACTACTTTTAACATATGTCTGTTTGGATGATAGCCAACACCACCCAGAACAGGGGGTGTAGAGGCAGGGTGGTGTCTGTCAAAACCGGATGTGTAACCCCCCGCTGGGGGTGTAGATAAATCCCTGCATTGGACCCCTGGTTGCGCCACTGTGTGACTTAAGTTCAAGATAACATAGTCTAAGCTTAGTTAAATCTACAACAGCGTTTGGTTTCTCTGAAAGGCAACTAGAGATCGGACTATTTGGGTCACAGGTGAGCATTCCGGATTCCATGCAACCCTGGGAGATCATTTAGAAATATGCATACGAACGGCAGAAAGCAGTGGCGGTTCCAGGATTTCTTGGTGGGGGATGAATGAATTCATAGAGAGTTGACGGGGATGAAAGGGGCTTTCCATTAATTACGTCAACAATTTAGGGGAGGGGGTTTGAAAAAGTTTGACAGTTGTTGACAGAGGGGAGGCGGGGTCAAGAGAAGTTGACGTCAACAATTTCACTTTTTACAAATAATCAGACAATAGGAAATTTCATGGAATACTGCTTATTACAATGGAAAAACATGGCAAAAAGGTCATGACCACCACATTTTGACACTCGATGAGCAAAAAAGGGGGAAATGGTCATCACCGCAAAAAATAATAACCTTGTTATTGAGACCTGTCATTGATCTTGGGGGGGGGTCAAAAGTGTTTGAAGTAATTATGGGGGGGTAAGTGAAAGTTGACAGTTGTTGGCAATGGGAGGGGGAACAATTTGTTGACATAATTAATGGACAGCCTCAAAATAGAAGGAAAAATCGATAAACTTTGCCGAAAAAGGCTGGAAAAGGAGAATTTTATCCATCATTTTACTACACTTTTACCGAAAAATAGGTTAAAAAGCAAAAAAAGGTAATCTCCGGCTAGTTTTACTAGACTTACCCAAAAAATAGGCTTTACCAGTAAAAGTATATAAGTCCGGTGGTGCAGGGATATTTGTACACCCCTCCTAACACTCCCAATCTGAGGTCGACACCCCAAAAATTTGGTAATGCAATGGTAGATATACAAAATGCATACTAATTAGCTCAGAACACCCCCAAATGGAGGACACCCCTAACTTTTATTGTCGGATGACTTTTGCTTGTCAGGTTTTTTTGACTTTAGGGTTTTTTGGTTGCTTTTGGGACTTGACTTTTTTTGCTAGTCAGCCTTTTTTGGGCAGAGACTTAAAAATTCCGACACCCCCAAATTCAAAATCCTAGAAATAACACTGGGTGGGGGATGCATCCCCACGTGGCACCGTCGCTGGCAGAAAGTGAGATGATTTGAAATTATTACATGGAACAGTGGCGTAGCCAAGAGGGTCTGGTGTTAAAATCTCCTTGGCTGTTCGCAATGTAGGGAAGGGGTAGTTTTGGGGGTTAAACTCCCCTTGGCGACCAAAAATTTTAAAACTTATTGCGCGATCACTATGTAGTAGGTCATATATATACGCGTTCGCCAGTGTGGTTTAAGTTAACTGTAACTGAAATATCAGTTAACTGAAAAATAAATCATTTAATTGTAACTATAACTGAAACTGTAACTGAAAAATAAATAGGGGCCTAGGCGTTTTGTATGTGCGACCCGCTTAAAGTAGTATTAGTTTTCATGCGGCCCTTTAAAGAAGAAATTTGCCCCACCCTGATTTAGACCGAAGCTGTCGACTTCCATTGGCAATTGGGGAGCAGTCAGTGGCGTAGCCAGGATTTCCGAAAGGGGTTTTGGTTTTGTCCGTGACCAACTTCGAAAAATATAATGACAGGCCAAAACAATTTAAAAAACTCGTCGGCAGTCAGGGGGAGTTTGACTCCCCAGGTCCCCACTCAACCCCTTGGCTACGCAACTGGGAAGAGTAGACCCCTAAATCCCAATCGCCAACAAATGGAACGGCGGTCAAATGTATGAAACAAAACGCGTTTCTGTCCGTCGCGAAACTGAATCGTTTGACCCGCGAAATTCAGTGATGAAGATGAAGCAAACCTTTCGTGAAAAGGGGCAGGAGGTCAACTTTTGGAAGATCGATCGTTATAAATAGAAAAGGTGCGTGTTAATTTCTTGCCCAAGTAGGCTATTTATCCATGCAGTTAGAAGTACCCCACTCAAGTTTGTATTCGGTTACAGATTGTGTTTGCATTATTATGTAGGCCTCAGAGGCGTAGCCAGGAATTTTATTGGGAGGGTATAATGTGATTTGGGTGCGGGGCGGTTTAAATCTTTAAAAACTTTGAAAATCTTAAAAACACAAAAAATTTTAAGGCAGCCTGATTTGGGGTGTTATTATTTCTTTTTTATAATTATTATAAACTAAAAAAATTATAAACTGCAACAAACATCTGTCACAGATTATGTGCACATGCCAGAAAGTGGGATCTTTCTTTATAATTTCTAATTTAGTACGAAAATTTCTACAGTTTTTGTATAGTATACAGGGTAAATTGTACTAAAAGTTTTTAAACAGACTTTATTTCAGGATTGTTCAGTACCCCCTCCCACAACGTCCTTCAAGTATCTCCCAAGGGGTACGAGTAGCACGTACCCGATTAAGAACCACTGGCAGTGACGTAGCCAAGGGGGATTTGGGGGTCAAAGCTCTCCTTGGCCGCCGAAAACAAAATATTTTTAATGAGTTTCCATGCATTTTTAATTTTTAGATGCGACTTTGGAGGTCAACCTCCTCCATTGGCTATAGACGTTAAAGGTTTAAGTAAGAGGCGAGGACCTTTTTTGCTTGTCACGTAAAAAAATAGATGTGATAACGTTTTCTTTTCTTTTTTTTTGCTTGTCATGATTTGTGCAAAGTTGGTCACAGTCAAAACCACCAAAGACCAAACCCCCTTCCGGAAATCCTGGCTACGCCACTGACCGCTGGTACTCTGCCACTTTCACTTTCGATACAGAGGAATAACGATCAGCATCAGCACCGTTCCGACCGCCGACGTCACGAGAAAGCACCAGAACAAGATCCGGTCGACGACCGCGGCCACGTGACGCCACTCGGTCACGACTTCCGCCTCACGTTCGTCGTCGACGCGCTTGCTTACGACCAACTTCAAATGCCCGAGTATCTCCTCCATGACGCCGAGACGGTGCCGCTCGAACGCCGCCGCCGCCGCAGCGCCCCGGTCGTCGAGGAGGAGCAACGAACTCCCGTCGTCGCCAGAGGGACTGGTGACGTCATTCGGCGTCGTCGGCGTCGGCGTCGACGTCATTTCCGGAAGGACGTCGCAGCGCTGGCGGAACAAAGACCGGCGCCTGTTGTCGACGATGTCGAAATGTCGGCGGACGCTGCTGCTGCTGCTGCTGCTGTTGCGCTGGTCGTGGGAGCCCGGACGAAGAGAAATGTCGTCCATCGTCCCCACTTTCTCCGTCGCCGTCGCCGCCGCCGCCGTCTTTTTCTGGATCCCAGTCTCGCCGTGCCGCCGCCGCCGCCGCCGAGGTCGACCGCTGGCCGGAGGGACACCCCACTGCCCGGGCGAGGGTGCCGAGCACGAAGCACCGGACCCACGGCGGAACCCGCGCGTTGACCGATCCGCAGTGGTGCAGTTTCAAGACGAAAACGGTCAGAATCACCGACACACTGGTGACCGCCATCGACACGGTCAGATAAATCCCTTTGTAAAATACGATAGCACATGAACAGGGATATTTCTAGGATTGTGAATTTGGAGGGAGGGTGTCGACCTCAAATTGGGCGGGGGGAGTCCAGAGCTAATTAGTATGCATTTTGTATGCATGCCATTGTCACATTACCAAATTTTAGGGGTGTCGACCTCAAATTCGGGGGGTGTTGGGGGTGTTAGGGGGTGTCAAAATATCCCTGCACATGAACAATGCGGTCGTCGGTAATTCGAAAATCGCAAATCTTCTCGTAAGAGATAATGCATCGCCTGCCATTTTGACCAAAGAAAGCGCAATATTATGCATTATGATGACGATGATGATGATTATTATTATTATTATTATTATTATTATTATTATTATTATTATTATTATTATTATTATTATTATTATTATTATTATTATTATTATTATTATTATTATCTAGACAATTTATGTTGCGCCGTACGCATGGCACCTGCAAAGTCAAGGGCGCTATACATAATTAGCCATATTTAGTAAACATTTGGTATAAAATCCTATTCGGCGATCATAATAGAAGCCGAGACGGCCAGTTTTGGTCCACGTACAAAAATCAAATGGAGAGAGAGAGAGAGAGAGAGAGAGAGAGAGAGAGAGAGAGAGCAAAATTCTAATCTAGCTTGAACTTCTATAGTGCCACTTCATAATGCACGGAAGCATCAGTCGATGGCACGCCAAATCAAAATCATTTAAGATCCAGGTCAAATCCAGGGAGTATCCGGCCGGACAAACCGATTGACAGTCTATGGTTGTTGGGTTGGATTCAGTGTTTAATCTAGACTCTGAACTCCGGGGGGAACTGACAAAGCCGGGGTGAAGTCAGCTAGCGGACTGCTGTTAGTTGATGTAGTAGGGCCTATGCCAAAATTTCCGGGGGAATTTTAAATTTCCGGGTGGGGAAAAAGGGCAATTCCCCACTCCCCCGGAAACGGCCTAGATTAAACCCTGGTTGGATTGGGTTCCTAAAAATCGACCCATGCCCATGTCCGTATATATATATATAGGCCTATACTGCCCGACTGACCGATCAGAGGAACGAATTCCGACGTGGGCGGCATGTTCTCGGCGACCAGAAGCATGAAGACGGAGTAGGACAGCAGGACGGTGATGCCGAGGGTGACCTTCTCGCCGGCGTCCGGAGGGAGGCAGAACGCCAGGAGACTGAGGATGTTCAGCCAGACGCACGGCAGGATGATGTTCAGCATGTAGTAGAGGATCCGGCGCCTGATGGTCACGCGAACGGTGACGTCCGGGTAGACGGCCGGTCCGATGGGGTAGACGACGGCGTTGCGGTTCAGCTCCGTCCCGACCATCGCCCATTCGCCGTTCGTCACGTAGTTCGACATGTCGACGAAGTCGCGGCTCTGCAGGATGTCGACCTGCGGATGGATAAAGAATTGTAATATAATAATATAATATAGCAAGGTTTAAAGTGGTTCAGTAGGGACTGCCCTGTGTGAGAACCACTGTAGTGAATAGGACTTGTAGTTATAAATGGGCCCCAGGGGCGGACCTTAGTAGTAACCTTTGTAATAATCATCATTCACCTCTCTTTAGGACTAAAGGGGATCATTGTTAGCATAATGCTGCTTATAGTCCGTACTAGTCACTCTTGATTGGCTAAGCCTGATGTCTGTCATATATTAGAGCATGTGGATTGGTTGAGCTTGGACTATGCTGAATTGTTATTGGTTGCTAATGTTAATAAAAGGGCACTGCGCTGGGGCAACGGGGGGGCGGTTCTCTCGGCGGTTTACCTTCTCTCAGAAGAAATGGAATACTTATTTTCCGACCCAACCCAACCCGACACACTATTAATACGGAAAAGTCTGACCCAACCCAACCCATGGACATCTCTGAGACAGAATGCGCCAATAACGAAGTCGGGCTTGACCTCCGTGGGGCTCAACCCCTAGATTTTCACCCCCAAGATACGCCACACTTAAATTATTGTCTCATTATGGAAAGGTCTTGCAAACTGACGGCCAGGGACAGTGGCGGTTCCAGGATTTTTTCTTGGGGGAGAAGAAATTAAATGAATTCATAGGAAGTTGGTGTGGAGATGAAAAGAGAAGAAAAACAATCAATAAACTTTGACGGAAAAGGCTGACAAAAGGGAATTTTTCCCCCTAATTTTACTACACTTTTACCGAAAAATAGATTGTCAAGCAAAAAAGGTCATCCGCAGTTTTCCCCGTAGTTTTACATTACATTACAATTTCTTAAACCGTGACTTATTTTTTGACCCAACCTAACTCTCCATAAACATGAAAATGTCTGACCCAACCCAATCCAACCAGACCTAATCCATAGGCTGACCCAACTCAGGGTTTAATCTAGGCCGTTTCCGGGAGGAAATTGCTCTTTCCCCCGGGAAATTTCAAATTCCCCTGAAATTTTGGCATATTACATTAACTAACAGCAGAGCCCTAGCAGAATCACCCCCGGCTTTGTCAGTTCCCCCCCCCCCCCCCCGAAGTCCGGAGTCCAGAGTCCAGATTAAACACTGACCCAACCTATGTCCACTTGACTGTTACCGTGCCTGTGCTTGGTCGTAGGTCCAAGAGCCAAACTTCAAGGGACAGATCTGTTCGTCGAAAGGAAAGAAGGTGATGTCCACTTTGCAGGAACTGCGGAGCCGTGCTGGAGGAGACCAGAACACCTTCCCGTCCGAATGGACCATCGCATTGCTCGGCATGTACCCGGTGGTGTAGTCGTCGGCGCTACAATTAACATCGACAACACTGTACTGTAGGCCTATATACAGCTCATTCCTTGTGCTCTGAATTCGAGATACTGCAGTAACGGCACTAATAAATCTTGCCCATTCCGAATGGCCACCCTGTATAGCCTGCCATCCTCCAACCAGGGTTTAATCTAGGCCGTTTCCGGGGGGATTACCCTTCCCCCGCCCGGAAGTTTCAAATTCCGCCCCCACCCGGAAATTTTGTCATACACATCAACTAACAGCAGCCTCCTAGCTGACTTGCCCCCCCGGCTTTGTCAGTTTTCCCCCGGCTTTGTCAGTTCTCCCCCGGAGTCAAGGAGTCTAGATTAAACGCTGCCTCCAACCTTTCGTATTTTTCCTTTCAACCGATTTTTATCCATCTGCGACTATTCCATCCGATTCCACAGGACTTCAAATTGACAGCCAGACTGCAGTCTTGCATGGAGTAAGTGCTTCATCAAAAGCTTTAGCTAAATCTAAATATAATTAGGCCTGTGTATACTGCCTTGTCCTCCTTTCCTAGGTTATCATAAACCTCCTCCAGAAAGAGTCTAACAGGTTGGTCAGGCATGAACGTTCCTTTGTAAATCCAAGTTGTGTGCGTTTAAGGCAGTGTCTTATCCAGACTCCAGGCCTTCGGGGGGGGGGAGAATTGAGGCTTTCGGGGGGGGATCGACTTGGTTGGAGGGGAAAAGACACAGTTCAATGCAAAATGTGTGTAAAGTGCTGGGATTTTTTGGAGGGGGAGAGGGGGACTTTGAGGGGTTTTTTTTGGGGGGGGAATCTTCCCTCCTAACAGGCCTGTATAAAACACTGGTTTAAGGAACAATTTTATGCCTGTTCAAATGTCCCGATATGTTCTCTCCGTATATTTTTAAATAAATAACCAAGACGAGCTCTGTACAGTTGGTCGATCTTACTTACTTATTGTAGAGGACGATGTCCGGAAGCCAGAGCTTGTTCGCCGGAATGCGAATGATGCTCAGACGGTTGTATTCGCTCGGTTCCCAGGTCATTCTCATGTCACGCCACTCCTGACAACCGGTCACGACATGTCATGCACGATTCAATTACACGAACTAATGAAGCGATAAGCGATTACGAGCATGGATGGGTGGATGGGGATGCCCGAATGTATGGGTGGACGCAGCGGCGTAGCCAGGATTTCACGAAGGGGGTGGTTTTGACCGTGACCAACTTCGAAAAAATCTTGACAGGCAAAAAAAGGTCATCGTCATCTTTCCTTCTTCTGTTTTCCCTTCCCGATGTTGACAAGCAAAAAAGAATTCCTCTTACACCGTTACATTCTATAGCCAAGGGGGTTTTCACCCCGAAAATCGCGTCCCAAAATAAAAAAGTATAGAAACTCATTAAAAAATTGTTTTCGGTAGCCAGGGCGGTTTTAACCCCCAACCTCCTTTGGCTACGCCACTGGATGTATGGATAGATGGATAGATGGATGGATGGATGGATGAATGAATGAATGAATGAATGAATGAATGAAAGAATGAGCGCCTTTTGCATCCGAAACAAAACTTCAGTGCAGCGACTGATTTCATTTGTATTGCAATCATCATTCAACCGATTTTGACGACCACCATCCTAAAGTGCAATCAATTATTGATGCAATCACTAAGGGCACTCAAATTTGAATCGCATCAATCACTGGTGATAGTTGACTTTTCATATTTCCTCAAAGCATAGGTGGTATTAGGTGCCCACAGAAATTTTTCCAAAGGGGGGACACAATGGTCACGGTTATGCCACATAAATTTTTCCAGGAGGGGGAAAAGACACATTTCAACACAATGGTCACGGCTAATAGTTTAGCACGGTTTTAAAATTTCACTGTGAAATATTGGCATTTGCATTTTCCAATAGGGGCAAGTGTCCCCTCTTGCCCTATGTTTCAAAGCTACACAACATCATGACATAGGCCTGATATTATTAACTGTTCGCTCCCCTTCTCTCCCCCTCTCCGTTTCTCCCTAGAGAAATGGGAGAGAGGGGGAGATCTGTTTGCTTTCCTATCTCTTCAGCTTCAGTTTTAGGGATAGAGTATTTGTTTTTATGATTAACAGCAGAATTCAGTTTATGAACAAGGTTCCATTCTGTTGGCTGCAAATCATCGCAGAAGAAAATAAGCGAGTCATTAACTATGGGAAAAACTCGCATCCCAGTGATTTTCAACAGCATCTACTGTGGATTCGTTTAGCCCTAGGGTCTACATGTCTAGGATTTCAACGAATACAATAATTAGCTTCGTTTGTTGTTTTTTTCAGTAGGCTTAGACACCGCACATCTCTCTCTCTCTCTCTCTCTCTCTCTCTCTCTCTCTCTCTCTCATTTATACGAATATTTATTTAATAGTTAAGATTTGTAGTACTGTTAGTTACAGCCTCTGTGTGCTAGAAGCAGTGGGCCTACTATGAAAATGCATTATCTTCAGGGCAGAGATGTCCATGGGTCCATTTTTAGAACCTTATCCAACCCAACCCATCAAATCTCCAATCCTGCCCAACGCATGCCGGCAATAGGGTTACTTGACCCAACCTACCCCACCCCAATACACTTGCAATTTCTTAAACCATGACTTATTTTTACCCAACCCATTATAAATATGAACAAGTCTGACCCAACCCAACCCAAAGTATGAACATCTCTGCTTCGGGGTGGGCCTACAAAGCCTGTTTCTTTGTAGATATTTTCACAACGCCTGGGTCAAAATGCATAGAATTGTGCACACTTTGCGATGTTTTATATATATACTGAATGAGTATTTGCCGAATCAGATGTTGTCCAGTCGCTGCTGGCGCTGGATTAGAGAGCAAGACGGACAAAATCCGAAACACCAGAGATCCCACTGTGACGCGTATAAGAAGAGAAACCAGCTGCGACGTTATATGGTTTCTAATCAGTGTTTATTCTAGCCACCTTGACATTGGGTGGATTTTGAAATGTTTGTGGGGGGGGGACAAGGTCTGAGTCTCCAAACTTTTTTGGGTGGGGGATTTCCATCCCCCCAGCCAACATATAAAAAATTTGGGAGGGGGGGTTAACACTTGGGGGGCGGAATTCTCCCCAGAGAAGGCCTATAATAAACACTGGTTACTACGCCCCGTCGTTGTACGTTAAAGCTCAAACGGGTTCAGACCGATGCATTGTGCTTAAAGAGCCATCGAGGGCTGCGCACGACGAACCCATTATATAACATACGACTCTACGAGACTCTTCAAATGAAGAAAAACGACGAATACCATTCACAGTACACAGTCGCTCGATGCGTTCGATTAATTATTGATGGATTTCTGGTCTCGGTTTCTCTCTAGCGTCTCTTGCGCAACCCCCTCGCCGCTCGCATTACGTCAGACTGATCGCCGGTGGGGCCTAACATATATATATACCCCGATGTCCTTCCAACCCCGCGATATCCTTCCAACCGCTGTATACCGAGTTTGACACCTCTGCAAACAAATTTTCTATGGAAATTTCCCTATGGTGACGCCATATATACAGGCCTATATATAGGTCTAGATATAGTCCTAGATGTATATACAGGGCGGCGCAAAATAAACCGGACTATATTAAATGCAAACCTTAATGTGACTAGTTGGGTTTTTTGCGCCACCCTTTATAGTGCACATAATATTTTCATACATGAATAAACACCCACACATATCGGATGTATATTTATATATATATATATATTCTTGTGTGTCTGTTTGTGTGTGTGTGTGTGTGTGTGTGTGTGTGTGTGTGTGTGTGTGTGTGATTGGTGTGCATTATATATCGACGTCTTCCTGAAGTGACAATATGGGCAAGTGTCACTAACTGCAATGATGTTTTGCGGAGTGTCTACCTGGAATAGGGAAAGAAATTTGAATTTATGATGGCAAATTAGGAAACGGAATTGGGAATATCACGTGCGTGACGTGGACAGATGAGAGACGAAAACGTAAAGTCAAGAGACGACCATAATATGCGTTTTCTAATCAACGGAGCGTTCAAACCATCTTAAGAAGCAGAATAGCATAAGCTTATCCTTTCACGCTCACACGGGAGCTCAACGAACAGTATTTAGAAATTTAGAACACTGTTGGTCGTTAAAGCTGGTCGACCACGATCCAGTGCTTCTAAACCGATGGAGGGGGGTCAGACCAATAAATCTGACTCGACTGACGAAGAAAAATGTGCTTTGAAAATGGAAAAGCTCTGTATCACCTCACTATATCGTGGTTGTATGAACTTAGCGTGATTTAAAGATGGCATTTTGAGGCATTTTTGCATAGTGTGAAATCACTAACTGGGCTTGAACCCGCAACGTCATGCCCTATAGATTAGCATTTTGACCCCCTTGCCCATCTCCCCACCATGCTGTATTAACCTGACGCAAATGTGCAACGTCATGCCCTATGGTTTAATTTTTTAGATATTTTAAAATAAAATAAATTATATTAAAACACGAGCAATGAATTCTAATAGAAAACACAGTAGTCTATGTATTTCAATTTTAATAAATATATTTAAGGAAGTTTTCTATATTTTAAAATTAATTTTCATAATTTTTGGGTGATGTTTGAAACTTCGAAATTGGAGGGTTGAGGGTCATTTAAAGATTTCTGAGTTTTGATTTTTGCCAGGCCTCCAAAAAAGTTAATCTGACCAAATGTATAAGTCATGCCCTATAGATTAAACATTTTGAGATTTTTCCAAACGCTTTCAATGGCCGAATTTTATTTTAAGACAACGTCATGCCCTATAGATTAGCAAACAATTTTTATAAAACTGACCGTCATCTATTGTAATCTGAGTTTGTTTCAACGTCATGCCCTATAGTTTAATTTTAGATTTTTGCATTTCCGGGGAAAATCGCCCAATCCCCGAAAAATTTGCAACGTCATGCCCTTTAGATTAGCATTTTGACTGTTTGCAGCCCTACAGAAATCTACCGCAATCCCAGAATCCCCGCGCAAATGTTTTCAGTTTTCCCCGGAGTCCAGGAGTCTAGATTAAACACTGTTTCAAATGTTCCGAAAACACGGAACTTTAAAGGTCCCATTTATAATTCCTTAAGATTTCTATCAATTTGTCCAGTTTTTATTGCCTTTTCTTGTTCTGATTGGTCATTCATCGATTATTAGTTAAATTAAATGCATGTTTGTCTGTCCTGGGCTGTGAATAGGCTGCTTGCCATTGACAACCATCTGTCTATTGTTTAATCAAAACTGTGTAACAATCGAATTGCTAACCTTATGTCCTAGGCTGTGCATTTGTGTAAGCATTGATGTTTAATTTGTTTGTTGGAATTTCGTTGCCTCAACGGAGCGTTGCACTGTCTTAAATGCAGCTCAAACCCCGTTCCTTTCCCTCTGCCGAGCGAGCCCATCCCTTTTTTGGTAAACAAACCCCTCCTTGCTCTGTATGTCTTCCCCTTCCCCTCTTTCCACCCCCTCCTCTCCCAACCCCCTTCCTCCCCTGGCAACCCCCAAACCCTCATTCCCCTACATTCCAACCCCCAATTGGTTAGCTGGGTGACCGTTCCACCCCTCGTTCCCAATCCCCTTCCCTCCCAAAGCTCTCCCAACCCCCTTCCCTCCACCCCCTTCTCCCATCCCTCTTCCACCCCTCTCCCCATCCATCTCCCAACCAACCATCCCTTTGGTTGAGCTTACGTTGCAGCGTCAGGAATATAACCCTCCTCCCGAAATCTACGTCAATTGAAACGTTGTTCAACATCATTCAATGAATGGGTTTTATTATTATCCTTTTTGCTGCGAGCTAAGCGAGCGAAATCTACCGAGCATCTTTCTGACGCAAATGTGCAACGTCATGCCCTATAGATTAGCATTTTGAGATTTTTGTGTGTGTGTGTGTGTGTGTGTGTGTCTGACGTGGAATGTGTAACGTCATGCCCTATAGATTAGCATTTTTAGATTTTTGCAATATGGGCAAGTGTCATCTAACTGCAATGATGTTTGCAACGTCATGCCTATAGATTAAAGAAATTTGAATTTTTGCATGATGGAAATCTACCGCAATCTGACGCAAATATGCAACGTCATGCCCTGGACAGATTAGCATTAAAAGATTTTTGCAAGAGACGAAAATCTACGTCCCAATCTGAAACCAAATGAACAACGTCAGAATAGATTAGCATTTTGAGATTTTTGCATAGCTACGGGATCTCAACGAACAGTATTTAGAAATTTAGAACCCGTCATCGTTAAAGATTAGCATTATCCAGTTTCAAATGTTCCGATGGAGGGGGTCAACTTTAAATCTGACTTTTATAATTCCTTAGAATTCTATCGATTCCTGAAATTTATCGCCTGGTTTATCGTGGTTGTAATTATTCATCGTTATTAGTTAAATTAAATGCATGTTTGCATTACGCCGTGTGAAAGAATAACGGGGCTTGAACCCGCACCTATATCTCAGCGGTTATAAACGTTAGAAACTCTCCCATCTCCCCTTAAGTGCTGTATTAACCATAGAGCAATTTAGGCCCGACTTGTGCCAGCAGTTTGGTTTAATTTGTTTGTTATTTTTAAATAAATAAATTATATTAAAAACACGAGCAATGAATTCGAATAGAAAAACACAGTAGCTATGTATTTCAATTTTTTGTAAATATATTTAAGATCCTTTTCTATATTTTAAAATTAATTTTCATGATTTTTGGGTGATGTATGAAAATTCTGATTGGTTGGAGGGTTGAGGTTCTCATTTAAAGTTTTCTGAGTTATTTGCGATTGGCCTAGCTGGGTTAATCCGTTCAACATTGGTCGTTCTGGAATCTTAAACGACTATAAAGCAAATTTCTCCAAACGAACGAATGGCGCGATTTCGTTTTACGGCGACGCGGCTTGAACGGTGCGTTACAAACAATTATTATAAAACTGAACGTCATGTATTGTAAGCGTTTGTTTCGCGTACGTTGCAGCGTCATAGTGTTTAATCTAGGCAACTTCCGAAGAAATCGCCGGCGACCCCCGGAAATTTCAACGGCCACGCGAAATTTTGACATACTACGTTGACGTCACAGCAGCCCCGTGGCAGAATCCCCTCTTTGAAACGTTGTTCAGCAGCATGAGTTTTCCCCGATTGGGTTTTAGATTAAACTGCACTGCGAGCGAACTACAAGAAAGCACGGAACTAGTTCTATCATATTGTAGTTATTTCGCTAAAATGTACGGTAGGCCTATATACAGGGCCGGATTAAGGTCCAAGTGGGCCTGGGACTGAGAAGTAAAAAAAGGCCGTGGCTTCCATAATTTGAAAATTGCCCCTTGTAAAATTTCCTGCCGCCTTCACTGAAAATCTTGAGTGTAATCTATCCTTTCGGTATCGCCGTTGACAAGCGAGATGGTTTTCTGCATTTGTATTAGGGCCTACAACGAAATTAGATGGAATCTATCTTTTTTAAAAACTCGAAGGCAAAAGATCGCAGCAGATGGACAATAAACAACTTCGCATTTAGCAGCAGCAGCAGCAGCAGCAGCAGCAGCAATATGCGATCCCGTGTAAAAACACCCAAACACGCGTCCGTTAACAACAGCCGCTGGGAGGGAGCTAGGGGGCAGGGGCGATGGGGAAGGGAGAAGGGGAATTCTACCCGTATTATCTGCCTTTTAGATTCCGGAATCAATCCCCTTCCCCACGAAGGAGCGTTTTCCCTTCGCTTCCCGGTCTCTTCCCCATTCTCGTCGGGAAATATGAATAGTCAATATCCTGGCCGCGTACATCCAGGTTGGATTGCGCGTCCGTCCTGCGTTTCGAATTCTTCTTAGTTAAGCGTCACACGAACGGCGTTTCTCCGGATCGTCGCTGCATTCTGCCGCCCTCCCCCCCCCCCCCCCGCCCCCTCCGCCCCCTCCGCCCCAAATAGATGCAATCTGTGGGCTAACGTAAACGATAAACTAAGTCCCGCGAGACCTTTCGCAACCGTTCGGGAAGGTTTCAGATTGAACGGTTAAAGCCGACGAAAGAAAGTGAGAAGACACTTTATTCTCAGTCAGTCAACAGAGGGGCGTAGCGACGGGGGATACATCGGTTACTATATATACCCCCAGAAAGAAAAAAAGATCAGTCTACCTTAAAGTTGTTAATATGTTTTTAAGATTTTTAAAGTTTCTAAGATTTATACCCCACCCCGAAATCACATTATAACCCCAAAATCAAATTCATGGCTACGCCCCTGCCAGTCACATGTCCGCCGGCGGCACGGAGTGGAAGTTAAAATGGCCAGAGCCGTAGCTAGAGTATTTGGCGCCAGGGGCAAGGAATAAATTGTTCGCCCACAACAGTTCAAAAACTGAAAAATTGGCTACCTTTTTTTGCTTATCACACTTTTCACGACGTCGGAGGAGTAAAGTAGTGCAGAAAGCGGGTGATGACCCTTTTTGCTTGTCTTAATGGTAATGCTGTACCTTCGTCGGGTGTTTAACTTGTTACAGCCATGGTTTCTGGCGCCACCTCCAAGACGGCGCCCGGGTCAGTTTGCCCCAGACCCTGCCCCCACCTAGCTACGGCTCTGAAAATGGTCTGGGCAGGGGCGTAGCGACTGGGGGTATATATATCGGTATATATACCCTCCCAAAATCAGTCTACCTTAAAGTTTTTATGTGATTTACATGTGGTTATATGTTGTTTATATGTTTATGTGGTTTATAGTTAAGATTTATACCCACCCAAAATATTTATACCCTCCCAAATCAAATTCCTGGCTACGCCCCTGAGTCTGTGCAATGTGTCAATGTTCGCTGTGCTCTGATGTATTAGCGGCAACAGAGAGTGATACTGCAGTGTAGTAGCTGCTTTCAATCAAGAAGGGCGCTATAATAGATACCCGACAAAGCAGTCGCACACAATCACCAAAACATGTGCAACAGCCGGTTGGCCACAGGAACACAGAACGGGACAGAAAGAGATTGACTGAAGATCAGAAAAAGTGCTGGAGGAATTAAGCTCACACGAGTGCTATAGAAATTAGGTTGATTAGGTTACATTACGTTACGCTGAAATGTTTTCTAATATGTAATAATAAAATATATAATTAAAAATGGGTTGCTTCTAAGACTGAAAAAGACAATATTATTATTAACTTAGGTCCGTAAGAGGTTACAGAGATTAAAAACAGATAGACCTAAGAGACCTACAACTGGGTGCATTATATCCAGTGTATAGAAAAGCTATCATGAAATTTAAATGTGAGGTCGATTACCACGGAAACTGGTTATAGATATGTAAAATGTGGAGCACTGACGTCGTTTTCAGAAGGTGCGTGTGGGAGAGAGCATCCATTTCACAAATTTTTGAACCGATTTCTATTTGCAACCAATCTCCTTGGTTAGTGGCCTAACCAGGGTATCAGATTGGAGGATGCACCTTCACTTATAAACTCGAATGGGTTGACAGAGGGGCGTCGTGGATTTGTGGCAGATTCCAGTCGCAAAAATTATGGTGATATTAGATTTAAATCTTGAGTTTTGGAACAACTCATCCCCCCCAATTACCCTAACCCCAGATAAAATGTTCTCATCGGTTTTGCGCGAATCCCACAGCAACCCTTGACCCGAATAGTGGGGTAGGGCGACCACGCGCACAAACTCACCCCCTCCCCACCCCGTGGCTACGTTAATGTCCGCAGTCAGTTGAAGCTTTCTAGGGAGATATTTTTAGCGCTTTCTAAAAATAACGACAAACTATTTGAAGCCGAAGTGATATTAACGATATATTAATTTCGGCGGTCAAATGACAAAGTCTGTTGGAAAGCGCAGTAAAGTATAAACAGCGGATTTAATAACTTCAAAAGCGTCGCTGTCCCGGTCGGCGGCGGCGGCGCTGGAGTGGCGGCGAATGCATATAATAGGTCCCTGGAGAAAAACCGGTGCCTTGTTCTGTCTCCGGAGAACAAAGACGAATATATATTCGCAGTAATTTGATTGTTTTTAAAGGCCGCGTGCATGCAGTTGGAGAAATGAAAGCGGAAACTCCCGGAAAGGTAGCGGGGGGGATGGGGTGGGGTGGGGTGGGTGCGCTGTAAAACGACCGTAATGAGTTGGAACTTGGCCCAACGGTTGTTGGCGCACGGCCAGATGGCGAGTGCTCCAACACAGAACATCATCTCAGGTTCGAAAGACAAGAGATTATTCGAAATTTGAAGTTAGAATCGTCGCATGCAGTGGCGTAGCCAAGGGGGTTGTGGAGTTAGACCCCACCTTGGCTGCCGAAAACCATTTTTTATGAGTTTCTAAACATTTTTAAAATTTTGGGGCGCGATTGTAGGGGTCAACCCCCTGGCTATAGAGTGTAACGGTTTAAAAGGTGAGGACCTTTTTTGCTTGTCAAGATTTTATCGAAGTTGGCCACGGTCAGAACCAAAACCTCTCTTCCGAAAATCCTGGCTACGCCACTGGTCGCATGTCACGTGAGGTCCCCAAAGCCGATCGAGAGACGCTGCTTGCGGGAACACTTAGGTTAGAGATTAGTGCATCATCTCTGAGAGACTGACCGATCTTTTTTGTTAAGAAAAATCTCCTTAAAACCGATCGCAGATTGCACACGTCAAGTAAAGTGACACTTGCTATGGCGAAGGTGGGTGACAGCGAGCGCTGTTGAGTGACGAAGACCATTTGTTTGTCTTGCGTGTCCGTGATTTTGAGAAAGCGTCGAGCCAGGATCGTCGCCTTTTTGTTTCGGTTAAGCGATATTTTCACCGATTGGCAATTGTCTTCAACACTTTCGCGAACGCAATTCATCAGCCATATCAATGTCAGGAACAGGTGCGACAGGTCTCCTTTTCCAACCCGTAGACAACGGCTGGACTCAGAGGTGAAACAGAAGTTGCAAGCACGACAGAAGCTGACCCTGTCGCTAATCTGCTCGAATTTCTCTTTTATGCTGCCTTCAGTTCACGAAGAAGGCAACTATTTTGCGTTAGATAAGTTTCCAAAGAAAGGCGAGTTAGCAGGCCTGGAGATGTCCATGGGTTGGGTTAACCCACGGGCTGGGTGGGGTTTGGATTGGGTTGGGGTGGGTCAGACTTTTCCATATTAATGGTGGGTTGGGTTGGTCAGAAAATAAGTCGTGGTTGTACTGTATTACGGTGGGTTGGGTTGGATTGGGTCAAGTAACACTATTACCGGCATGGGCTGGGTTGGGTTGGATTGGAGATTTTGTGGGTTGGGTTAGATTGGGTTCTAAAAAGTAGACCCAAAGAAAGGCGAGTTAGCAGGCCTAGAGATGTCCATGGGTTGGGTTAACCCACGGGCTGGGTTGGTTTGGATTGGGTTGGGTCAGACTTTTCCATATTAATGGTGGGTTGGGCTGGGTCAGAAAATAAGCTATGGTTGTACTGTATAACGGTGGGTTGGGTTGGATTGGGTCAAGTAACACTGTTACCGGCATGGGTTGGGTTGGATTGGAGATTTTGTGGGTTGGGTTGGATTGGGTTCTAAAAAGTAGACCCATGGACAACTCTGGATATGAATGTTACGTGATTAGCGCAGTGCTTTTATAATGCATTTCAATTTCCAGGGTTTTATCCCAAGTAGGGATTTTTAGATTATCCTTTCTTTTCAGCTCAAATAAACATTAATTCTAAGTTATATATATATAGGCCTACAGACTGGATTTCTTGTCCAAGTCTTGATTTCCTCATTGCGATATCTTGAACGAATGCAATTGAAACTCTTTCCACGTTTTTAGCAGCATCACTCGTCGCTGTTTCTCTCGCAATAAATAATTCTCTCGACCCGGTGGTCGAGAGAATTATTTTTATATTTATTTTTATATTTATATTTTATTTATATTTATATTTATATTTTAATTTTTTCGCTATATTTTTGTCTTCATGCCAATCCGCTATCAAGTCCAAGACCAACGAATAAGAAGTGTTGTTAAGGATACTTTTCAAAAATATCTTAGATACAGATACCTGTGAAGAAATGTATCAAAGATACTGATACTTGATACAGAATATCAAAAGTATCAAGATACAAATACCCAAAATAGAAGGTATATTGATACAAGATACTTTTAAGATACTTTATTTAGACTTTAGCATTGATAAAAAATATCCAAGAAGAGTTTGTTTCAAAATAAACCTAGTATGGAGAAAAGTAATCATAGATGCAATACAAATTTACAACCATAGAGATTGCCATATTAATCAAATTAGGCCTATATATCTCTTAGTATGACTCCTGGGCCTATAATTAATTTAGTTTAAAGTATATTTGAAATGTCCATAATTCTCCAATATCCACTATAGTCAACCTCATTTGAGATTTTAAAAGTATCTTGTATCGAATTTAAATATACTGATACAAATGTTCTCTTTTTTGTATCAAATATACTGATACAAGATACTTTTGAAATACGTATCTTGATACAAGATACAAGATACTTTTTGTATCTAAGATACATGTATCTTAGATACTTAACAAAACTGCGAATAAGAAGACACCTACTACTGCTACTACTTGCTACTACTCTTTACATACCCTATAGCAGGACTACTACTGGAAAACGTGCTTTTTCTGTTACCGGACCCAGACTTTGGAATTCTCTGCCGGTACAGGTCCGCCAAACTGATTGTCTTACTACCTTCAGGTCTAGACTTAAAACACATCTATTCCTGACTGCATATCCGCCTTAACCTGGAATCTGGAAGTACGGACTGACCTTTGGATTACAACCTCGATTCACCACTGACAATGATTCACGACTACGATTATTCACTGAAGCGACCATCGACTGGTGCAGATGTACTACTACAATGGCGCAAAAGAAGTCTACTACTACTACTACTACTACTACTACTACTACTACTACTACTACTACTACTACTACTACTACTACTACTACTACTACTACTACTACTACTACACCGGTGCGTCTTACAAAGGCGCATTCCGCATCCCTTGCCATTAGCAGCACGCGATCGCTTTGTGGGAGAGATCCAAAGGCAGAGAATGTCTCCGGAGGGAGACATCGGGAGCCATGGCACCGTGCTTGAGAGGCCGGTCGCTAATGCCTAGCAGCGGAATGTTTCCCGATGATAAGCAACAGTCGCTGTTTCGGTATCACGAAGAAACATCTCCGACTTCGTGGGATGAAAATTAAAAAATGATATTCAAGACTTGCATTGTAATAATAATCTCTAATCTCTTGTAGAATATATGCATGGGCTATCAGAAAGAAACTCTCGGTGTTTGAAACGATCACTGAAATTTTCCCCCAATTCCACACGGTCATATCACATGTAATGGAGATTACAAGTGTTTCATTGTCAATTTGTCATCGTCATTTGTCATTTGTCATTGTCGATTTGTCATTAGATTTTAAATAAAACTGAAATATATCTGCGATGGTTCACTAATGAAATGTCAACAGCCATGCGAGAACAGATTTAACAGCCGTACAGAAGAAATCGGCAAAGGAAAAACAGGCATAAAAGAGATAGGCCTACTAAGAGATACTAAGAGAAGTAGATGCAGAGAGATAAAGTCACTCGAAGGAGCAGCGGTAGCCTATGACTTACGTGTTCGAGCCAAACGTTCGTTACTAAGACTTGATTCTTCTCATCCTGTTAACAGAAACACACGCTGCGATTAGAGTCTTCAATCGAATTACGCTCACCCCCCTCCTCTCTCTCTCTCTCTCTCTATATATATATATATATATATATATATATATATATAATATCCTGAATGCAGCCATGCCATTTCTCTTCTTTCAAGTTCCAAAGTGCAGTGGCGCCACCTAGCGAAAACGCTAGGGGTCGGACGCTAATAACATGGAAATATTTACTTATAAAACAGGGTGGTGCCGGTTTTATTGCGTCACCCTGTATATCTGTACACACACACACATACACACCCACACACACAGCGCACACACACATAGGCTATATATACAGCACGCATAGATGCTTTGGATGCCGTGATTCGAATTCAGACTAATAATCATCAACTTCTGTAGCGCCACTTTATAATGCAATATGTAATACAGCGCAAGTGTACAGTATTCTAGCATTTTTATGAGCATGATCGGGGTTCTAGTGGCACAGTTAATATTGTATCGATATACGACATGAGATGACGGAATATGAGTTGGCATTTGCAATTACGTCGTAAATTGCTTCGGCGCTAATCGCTCGCCATGTAAGCAAGCAAGTAAGTAACATCTCGTGAATTTCTATAGCGCTTTCATAGGCAGGTACAGCAGTATAGCTGCTTATTCCTAGGCGATTAATGTACAGTTTAAACAGCTATATTATAGCCGAAGTTCAGTGGTCAGCCGGGCAAAGTCAATTCCACAGATCAGTCAAGAGTGTGAGTGGGGAAGAAGCAAGGCAGACTTTGCAAAGACGAAGAGACTAAAGAAAGTCAAGTTGTACTTCGGCCACGGGGACCTTTTTACTCGTCAAGACTTTTTTTAGCTCTTTGGGGGGGGGAGATTCGGTGTGGCGACACCTTTTGATATGGATTGGAAAGGTTGCGCCCTTTTCATATGCTTGCCGCTTCCCCTGGTGCTAACACCTGGCTACGCCACTGCCACCACCACCACCACCTTCATACCCAGATACACCTGCTTTCATTGATTCTCTCTTGTACCGGCCACTGCCTGTACTTGACATGTGCACAAAACGTGTTCGAATTGAATGACATCATCATCATCATCATCATCATCATCATCATCATCTCACGTATAGCACAAACGCTGTATGGTCACATTCCGAGCACTGCACGACCCTCTCTGCCCGGAGTACATTTCTGCGCTCATACAGCGGCCGATGCCGACTGACTGTCGCAAGCAGCTGTGATCAGACAAGCGAATTCGCCTTTATGTCCCTCCTCCGTCCAGGACGGTGATGCTGGGGAAAGATCCGTGACACGCGGCAACCCCTTCTTTGGAACTCTCTTCCCGCCTCAGTGACATCCATCATCCCTTGTTTGCGACTGCCCTCAAGACGCACTTATTTCGCGCGCATCTTATGAACATCTGTAAATCGCTCTTGATTTTAGCACTAGCTATGTTATAGCGTTTAATAAATCATCTAGAAATAATAATAATAATAATAATCATCATCACACAGCATGACGCTTCTGATTCTCGACGCTATAGGTGTCAACGTCAGAAAGTCACTGAGCCGACACTCGGTCAATCCGATGACAGATTGGACCGAACACAGAACGCCGCTAACACATCGATCTCTGCCACAACATCAGCATTGTCAGTATTAGTTTGAGCACAACATGGATGGAACCAAAATAATCTCTCCTACTCTCTCTCTCTCTCTCTCTCTCTCTCTCTCTCTCTCTTTCTCTCTCTCTCTCTATCTCTTTCTCTCTATCTCTATCTCTATCTATCTATCTATCTATCTATCTATCTATCTATCTATCTATCTATCTATCTATCTATCTATCTATCTATCTATCTATCTATCTATCTATCTATCTATCTATCTATCTATCTATCTATCTATCTATCTATCTATCTATCTATCTATCTATCTATCTATCTATCTATCTATCTATCACACACACACACACACACTTCTTAAGTCAGACTCTCCATTTTCTCCTTTAGTCTGACGCTGTTGAAAACGTAAGCACAGGAGGGCGCTTCGTCACGTGATGCGGACTCTGCATTTTGTAGCGCAATGAGAGCTCTAAAATGTGACTTAATGTGAAGACTCTGACAGAACCATCACAGTCTGGATTTCATTGTAAGTGACACAGTTAGCAACATCACGCGCACTGACATTTAGAGCGAAATTGAGTGAGTAACCTAATGTGTGTGTGTGTGTGTGTGTGTGTGTGTGTGTGTGTGTGTGTGTGTGTGTGTGTGAAACTGCGTTAGTGTTTTTCTACGAGTTTCTAACCGCGCTAAAAACGCTAAACGAAGTCGACACGAAGACAATTATTAAGACCACGGCAGTCTTTAAAGTAGATTATTCTTCGAGAATTCACACTCACTCTCGATGCCTACGGCCGATATAGGTCTATGTATTCTCATCACGGCAACATCTCTCGGTGACCTGGGGCGTGCCGCTGGAAATTTCCGCTTGGATGCGTCTCCATTAGGACACCGTTTGAAGATTGGTGTGATATACAATCGAACGGTACTAAATTAATTCGGAATTGCGCTCGTATAAACTAAATTAATATCATCATTTTCGATCGGCAAGAAGTCTTTCATCTTCCGCCTATCAGCGCCTTCCAGCTTTCTTCGCTCGGCTCGGCTCGGCTCGGCCGTCTCGGCCTGTCTTTCCGTTTATAATTTCTCGTGACCAGTGGTGTAGCCAAAGGGGCGTTTGGGGGCTTTAAAACCTCCCTGGCCGCCGAAAGAAAATATTTCTTATGAGTTTCCATGCATTTTTTATTTTTGACGCATCTTTGGGGTCAACCCTCTGGCTATAAACGGTAGAGGTTTAAGTAAGAGGCGAAGACCTTTTGTTTGGTTGTCAGCTAAAAAAAGTAGAGGCGATAACGTTTTTTTTGCTTGTCAAGATTTTTCCCAAGTTGGTCACGGTCAAAACCAAAAACCACCCCCTTTCGAAAATCCTGGCAATAATCTGTGGTTGGTGGTTACCACTGCTCGTGACTTTTTGATCAATAATCTGTCTCTTGGTTTATCGACGACAAATTTGGGGAGATTTTAAAACTTTGGCCAAACAGGCCTAGAATCTGATCGACGACAGAAGACAGGTCTGACGAAACTAGGAATAATAATAATAATAATAATAATAATAATAATAATAATAATAATAATAATAATAATAATAATAATAATAATAATATAATTATGTAATTAGCGGTTCAAAGTTTTGTGGTTTCTAAGATTTTTACACATTCTGATAACCTCTTTCTTTCTTTCTAAACTTTCATCGCAATTGATTGGACGACTGTCCGATCTAATCTAAACTAATCTAATCTAGTCTTAAACTTCTATAGCGTCACTCCATAATGCACAGAAGCATCAGCCGATGGCACGCCAAATCGAAATAATTCAAAATCCAGATCAAATCCAGGGTATCCGGTCAGACAGACGGATGGAAGCTTATGGTGGATAAGCCAAGTAAAAAATATAGGGTTTTAATCTTGTTCTAAACATCTGTAATGGATTTGCAATGTGCACATGCATGGTCCGAGAGACCAAAATACAAACAGAAGTAGGCTAGCCTGTCTCAAAGTCACTATATTTTTACTTCTTAATTTAACGTGCAGTGATACACAAAAATGTGCAGTGATAAAATGAAAATGTGCAGTGGTAAAATGCAATTTTCTGTCCTTTGTGCGGTGATAAATTTTCCGGACGACCTTTTTGCTTGTTATTTGCGCGTAGGCCTATGTCCACAAATTTTCTGAGTTTAGCGCAGTGATAATTTTTTCTTATTAAAACAGCCCCTGTCTTAAAC